>JAJTUS010000023.1:0-429147 GCA_021399465.1 Hyaloscypha sp. PMI_1271 | reverse complement strand
CGAGGAGGTTTAGCCTTATAAAAGAGTTATCTTAAGGGTATTACTTTAGGTATCAAAAAGCGATTAAGGTTAAGGTAAAAGAAGTAAAAGAGTAGTCTCTATTAACTAAGAATAGCTAAGTAAATAGCTATTTGCTATAGTAAAAGTTAATTATCGTCTCCTTAAGCTACCGAATACTTTCGTAGGAGTTAATAAGAGGTTTTCCTTAGTAAAAATTAGTTATCTATTCCCTAGGTCACTAAATACTTTTATAGGAGTTAATAAGTAGTTTTCCCCTTTAATATAAGTAGACTAGATTTGCTTTAGGCTATTAAATGCTTTTAGGGCAAATCTAAATACCTCTAATCTATAAGTATTAACTAATTAGTATTAGTTTACTAGAAATACTAAGTACTATTACATATAGTTATAGAATACTCATTACGTTTATTATTAGTAAAGTAGTATATTATATAAGTTAGGGAGTTTAGTTCAAGAGGTTAAGCTACTAAATTATACTCCTAAACCTCTACTATACCTAATTAGGTCTAGTCTATAGGATAAGCCGTGCACGTAATGCGGCACGTGATAATCTATAAAAGTGTATTTAAATAATACGTATTCCCCTTAGTATTTAGGTAATATTAATGAATTCTTAATTATTAGAATACTTATTAGTATTAATATATTATAGGATAATAAGTACTAGTATTCTCAAGTTACTAGGACATTCCTTATATATATATACTTGAAATATTTAATTCTAAGAGATATAAGAAGGTAGCTCATACTTGAGAATAATTAATTAATAGTTATTTTATAGTATCCTAAAGTAGTATTCTATATATATTAATATTAGAATTTAAAATCAAGAATGTTTGAGGTTTAGATTAACTAGTAGTATATAATAGGCTATCCTAAACACTTCTTAATATTTCTAGATATATAAGATTAATAGCTCTTATACTTATTTAATAAAGTATTTATATATCTAACTTACTAATTCCAAGTAGAATTTCTAGACTAATTAGTTAATAAATAATAATTTTTAATAAAAGTATAGTGGATGTGGGACGAGGCGAGGCACGTGACTTTTTCTACATTTCAACCCTTGAGATTCACCCCTTATATAGTATTAGACTTTATAAATATTACTAAGTATATAGTATTATATTAGGTTCAAAATTTAATTACTTAATAACTATTAATCCTATTACGAGGTTTTAAGTTATATGAGTTATTAGTTATATCCCTTATTTATTTCCTCTTAGCTAAATAAATTAGTAAATATTAGAGGGAGGTAAACCTAAGTCTTCTTTACTATTATCCTCTCTCTTAGATATACGTCTATAATCTATATACTAGCGAATATCTATACTATTAACTAGCTAGTTTATAGTACTAGGAACTCTCTAAAACGACGTCTTATTTATCCTTAGCTCGTCCGTAATCTTAATATCCTTATCCTCTTTATTAGACTCCGGAAAATATACAAAATCACGATTAGAGGCTAGTATATCCCTACCCTCATTCACGAATTACACGCTATCCTAATTATTATAGTCCTTTACTCTAGCTTCTATAAGGCCTATAGTAACCTCTAGATATAGTACCTAATTATATATACTAATAAGAAATAGTAAAAGCCCTAGTTTTAGTACTAAATTACCTATAGTTAATATATGATATATAATCTCGTCTCGTAATATAAGATATACTAATAAGTGAGCTATATCTCTACTAGTATCACGTGAAGACTCTATAATAGGGAGGGTAAACCTAGCTTTTATTAGATATTCCTGGGAGAACTAAAGAGTATCCTTTAGAAGATATGTATTTATATCCTATTCTTTATATCCTTTACGTAATTCACGGAGTTTATTAGTATCGACTAGAATACTATAGTATTTAACTCCCTCCTTTAGAAAGAAGTAGTTTTGGAATAGTTGTCTATAAACGACGTATAGATAATTAGGCTATTTCTGAATTATATAGATATTCTATACTCTCATGAACTTAGTAACTTACTCCTTAATAATAGGAAGGTATACTACAAGTATAGCTATATAATTAGGGAGCGATTAACGGGAATATAGTCGTTGAGCGCGGAGCTTCTTAAAAAATATCTTTTACTTATTTAGTATACCCTATAATTTATTAATAAATAATATCTATACTTTGAGAGCTTAAAAATACCTTTACTAGCTGTGCCCACTATACCTTAATATATTGATTTGCTGTACTAGTGCCGAACTAATAGATTTCTGAAAACTTATAGGGGTTAAACCCGGCTTTTATACTTGATATCTGGTATAGGATATAGTGTGCGTCCGCTACTATAGGTATTTCTACCCCTTTATTAGAGCGAATAAAAAGCGGTATTACTTGAAGTTCACTAGTAAGGTTAAGGTATTAAACGAGGATAGTAACCTAAGTCATAATTAATTAGGTTAATTTTAAATAAAATAAAGAAAGTAGGTTCTAGGAAGTAAATTCATAGATATTACAACTTATACTAGTAAATTATGTATTATTCCTAGCTTAAGCGAGTATAAAGAGGATTAATAGTATTAAATATTACACTTATAGCACAGCTATTTGTAACCCTAATATAAATCTAAGGAATAAAGCATAAGTAGGTATCGATACTAGTATATATCTTAATTCCACAAAATCGTAGCTAAGGAAACGGATTAGTAATTATTGAGATAATTATTTTTAAAGATAAGGTACTATTTTACTTACTTTATAGTAGCTATTAATTAACTAGATAAAATCAAGACATTTGATTCTATATTCCCCCCTAGATGACTATATCTCTTCGTATTAACATCTAATTAATAGGGTATTAATATCACGTAAAACTAATTAAATTCGGTTCCTAGAGAAGGCTTTATTACCTAGTAAAGAGTTTATATAGGTATAGAGAAAGCTTCTAATATAGCTCTAGGTACTACTCTAGGGGCCTTAATTAATTATATACTCCTTTAATATCCTCCGTAATAGCTCCTTCTTAGCTTCTACTTCTAAACTAAGTATTCTATAACGTAGACCTATTGCTCTACGTGCTTAGTAAAGGAGTCGTATATTAGGAATATCGTAGCTAAGTGATCGGAGGTTATAAAACATGTTCTCGTCTATCGTACAAGTAGTTAAAAAAAAGAACGCTATTAAGGCCTTTAGCTCTTTTGATAGAGTAAAGGTAGCCCTACGGCGAATACTCTATTTAGTAAGGCTTCGCTGTAGTGTAGGAATAGTAGTATTAAACTCAAAGTCCATTATAAGACGCTTAATAATCGCCTCGCGGGAGAAGCCTTTATTTAAATATAAATTAGAAATAAACTCCCTATAGGGCTCAAGAGTCTTCGGCGGACGACCTATTATAAGGAATAAAAGTAGTTCTGATAATTAGAATTAGGTAAAGTATCATAGAATCGTAGAGGAAAGTAAGTTAAGATATAGAGAATAGGGGTAAATCACGTACGATGACTTTTACTACCCACATTACTATCTATATTATTTACAGGCTTGGAATTCAATAAGAAAGCAGTTCAATGGTATGTAATCACGTTCCAAATAAAGAGGTTAGCCTTGAATAGCTTCATTTTATTAAATTCCTTGAAATATTAATTTTTACGATTTTCGGTTTTCTCGCATTCCATGAGTTTTGAGCCGAACGTCGCTAAATCAACCCGTACTGTGGGAAGGAACTCATAATTTGCATCATTAGTTCCCCCTTTCTAGATCTCTGTTTACAAAATTCAGTTCTTCTTTGACTTCTGCTTAAACGCAACAACTTTCACTATTCCAGCCAAAGTCTACCCCTCCCGCGTCCGTGGCTTCGCTCACGAACCAAAGTGTCTCCGCCAGAGTCGGCAAGTTCAGCGCCAGCTCAGCCACTCTCATCTTCCTAGCTCTCTAACCCGAACATCATTGGGCTCACAAATATACTTTGGGTTTTCTTTGTTTATAATACACTTGGTGCGGCTAGTAGTTGGTTTTTTGATTCCCGAGACGTAGGGAAGGGATGCGGATGTGGTGGATTTCCAGGAGTGGCATGAGGTGGCCAGGGAGAAGGCTTCGAAAAAGGAATGATTAGATGCTGGAGAACGAGGCTGAATTTGTTGTTTCTCTTGTATTTCCGTGCTTTCCATTCACCAGTGGTTGGATTCTCAAAATTGTTGATGCTCAATGCCAATACCTTTCACTCCCAATGTTATTATGTCCATGTACAAGAGTGTAGAGCACCTCGTAGCTCAAATCTCCTCCTTTTTTGATAATTGGTCTTCCCATTAAGAGGGCCACCAGGGTCTCGGATGGCAGCCGTGTGTCTATACAAAAGATTTTTCGTTGCTGACAATTATTCGTTGCCTGTGCATGCAATAACGTTGAAGGGGTAAACACACATAGCATCTCGACGCAGCCTCTGAGCTTATTTGGAATGATTTGTTCAACCATATGCTATGTAATTCCTCAAAACGTTGTAATGGAGCTGTGATCCCATCCTCCATTCAGGCGACGAAGGTCCTCGAAGAGAGAAACGCCGTAGATTGCAGGCTCCGAACTTGGGTATGAAATAGCGATCCCATAGATCTCCCTGCTGCTCAGATCCAAGCGTCCACGAACAAATATTGCCAAAGAAATCATAAGCCTGGCTAGCGGAATACCTCGACCTAGAAAGAGGGGTCGTCGGTGGAAATACAGGATTAGTGCTGATGTATGATATCAGATAGGCCGTAACAGTCGCGAACCCTACTCGGGTCCATTATCTCAAGCTTGACAGCGAATCCGGCTCGGCCCGCAATTATTGCTCGCTTCGCTGTCAACTTCACCGCTTCCCCGGGTCCCAAAACCCTTTGGGGGTTCGTGTAATCAATGATGCCCTCACCATGGGGGAGTTCAGCCGGTAGTTGTAGTTCTTGAAGAACGGGATCTGACACGGCTGCCCCATTACCCTCAAGTTCAATTCTCGGGACAATCTTGCCATTGATTGTGTGAATTTTCACCCGGAATTGTGTTAGTCGGTGACGATGCTTGAAGGAAAGGAACCAAGTCTTAGGCTCCTGATAAATATCGCTAGGCCTGAATACAACTCTGCCCTCAAGTTTCTGCATGACCGGAAAACTTGGATCCCACAGTTCGCTAAGATTTTCAAGACAATATCCATCTTGAATTAGATCGTTGTAATCCACCAGACAAGGAGGGCCGCCAAAGAAGGTATGCATCGAGAATCTGCGGCTGAGTCGATTATCCGGCTGGATTATGTGCAGGAGAGTCGGGCGCGGCTTTGTATCAGCCCATAGTGGGCTATCTCTCGTCAACAACCCCAGATGCGATCGGTAGAATCGTCCAAGAGGTCCACCTTCCGGATTAGTCGCCTCCATGAGCCAGATGCCCAACACGCTGTCTTGGGAATCATGTTTGCATTGCAAATAAGCAAATCGACTACTGATCCCATCCCCTATGGAGACACAAGGAAGACTTATACGCAGCCCTAGATTTGTCATCTCAAAAGAGGATTCGTCTTCACCTTCCAATCTACGATACTTGCCAGATTGGTTAAAGTGATCCGGGGTTGTGGCCAAGACACCCTGTCTTCTTCCATGCACATCGGCAGAAATCCAGGCAAATAAAGAGTGGTCGGTCGTGGTCTTCATAATCTCAAGCTGAAGTCGAAAGAATGCATTTTCTCCTTCTCCATATATCAAGGGCATTGAGACCCCAAAGAGCCCCAGGAGAGAGTACGCTCTATCCTCCAATCTTGTGGTGTCGCGACGGGCAGCCCAACACATAATTTCTGCGACACAATGGTCCCTCAGTGAGGTGTCCATCAACAACAGTCCGACCGGAACTCCGGTGATCTTTTCGATTTGCTCTGCCAAGCTTGCCCTCGATCCGATCTCGTTCCAGTATGAATCGAAGAACAGTACGTCAGTAGGTGCAATTAATTCTTGCAGAGTCCAGCCTCTTTTGAACCACCGACTGGCATCAAATCGAAGACCATTCGGTTTGACATCCTCGAGATAGGCGTAGCATGTAACAGCGTTTTCATACCAGCGAAACATCGAGTTAATGGCTTCTGATAACTCCGTGCTGTTTGTTTTATCGATGCAACACGTATCGATCCAAACGTACTTGAACCCAGCGTCCAAAGCACTTGCACAGCAGTCTTTGATCTTCCTGAACCCAGCCTTGTTTGAGATGGCCTCATGCGGGCCTCTGATGTCTTGGAACGACACTTCTTCAGCTCCCCAGGTATGTGAAAGGATGGCATAATATCGGGTGTCATCGTTGAAGAATGCGGAGAGGGCTAACGAAGTGGTGTCTAGTAACCACATCTTGTCTTGCGGTGTTCTCGTGATTGTGGAGAAGGAGATGAAGGTAGTGAAGGAGCCAAAGTGAAGCTAGGCAGCAGGCTTCACCGCCTTGCTTTACTGCCTCCAATCGAGAATCGCTTCAATGAAGCACACAGCCACAAAAGGCGTTCCTTTGCGCCCCGCCCAAAACTGCCGCTCTGGCTGAGCAAATTATCGAGTTACGTCAGAGCGCTCTATAGAAGGAAGAGTGAAAAGTCACAAAGCTATTTGACGTAGCTAAACAAACCAAAAATCTAACCCTACTCCGCAACCCGCCTCGAGCCCCTCTCCCAAGCTCGCTTCCCCTCCAAACTACAGCTGTAGGCGAAACTAGCTTTAATATCGATTTTTTACCGAGCTTCAAAAATCGTGTAGGGAAAAATCGTCCACCCACTATTAACTTCTAATTTTTATAATTACTCCACAACCACTTTATTAATTGATCTGCCGCACTACAAATTTAAAGACTACTATACCCCCCTTAAGATCCTCTAAGCGGCTATAAGCTAGAGCTCCTCCTCCTGAGAAATCTCCGAAACGAGCGCGCTAGCCTAATAGGAATATATTAACCGAATTTAACGTGTCCTAATCGCTCCTTCGAAGCCGTCTAGTACCTAAAAAGCGAGCTAGAGGGTATATAGACCTCCCTGAATCTAATATCGCGAGTAATTCGGTACCTAGTACTCTAATTATTATACTAAGTGATACTATAGCTCCCTAGTCATCTCCCCTTAATAGTACCCCGCTCCTAAAGCGTACTAAGAAAGTAATATAGCCTATATTTAATCCTTCTATTAAATAAGAAGTACCTTATATAATATCTATATTTATGACTCTAGTTATAGACGAAGTATAGAAAGAGAAAATATTCTTAAAGATTATAGATATTAACTCTACCTTATAGGAGGACTTTAACGATTTACGAGCCTTTCTATATACTAAGTATATTAAAGAATTCGAGACTATTCGTAACCTCCAAGTACACGAAAAACCGAAGCTTTCCTACTAGATAATTAGGATTAGTAGTTTAAAGGCGATTAATTCTATATATATTAATAATAATAAATCTTAGCTAGGGCTCTTAACTATATTTCGTCAAATAGAAAGGGATAGTGAGAGGGATTAGAAACTATCTTATAAGATCTATATAGAAGTAATATATAGGATATTTAATTAATAAAAGACCCCTCCTTTAAACGCGAATAGGAGGGGTAGTAGAAATAAGAGTAAATCTAGACCTTATACTATATGACTTACTCGACTTACTTCTACTAATATCGACGACGACCCCTTTATAGAAGAGATTAATAATATATAGCTAGATAACGACGATAATCTAGACCTTCCTCCTTACCTCCCTTCTAAGCTATAAGACTCTATAACGAATCGTTAACTCCTTAAGAAAGCGGCTCGTGATATAACCCTCTTAGCTTAAGAGTATATCCGGTAAAAGCTATTTATATAGTATATTTGCAAAGACGTCGACTATCCTAACCACGGTTCCTATTACTACGAGATAAGCCTTTTAAAAGAATACTATACGATTATATTAAAGTAATAAAATAAGTAAGCTACTTTAGTAAGGGTAATACCCGAAATTATAATTAATATACTATTACTCGACTAGATAGCTCACTTCCTTAAAGGGTAGTAAAAGTAGGAGAAGAAGAAATAGAGTCGAAAAAAGGTTATAAAGAACGATATACCTATACTAATACTTACTCCTATACCTACTTTTATATAAGTTTAACTAATTATTATCTAATAACCCCCCCCCCCCCCCCCCCCTCCTCTTCTTACTCCTTACCTAGTATAATATCCTCTACCGCTATACTTTACTTACTACGACGAATTCGGCCTCTTTAAGGGATAAAACTATTATAATAGCCCCTATATATATTATCGTCGATAATACCCGAATTCTAGACTCCCTCCTCCCCGTAATCTTACCCCTTAAGCCTCTTCCCCGATTCGACGCCCTATAGTTAATCTCTTCCTTGATTTCTAAGACTAGTTAATAACTATAGCGAGTAAGGACGAGGATAATATTAATAAGGCTATATAGATTATTAAGGAGGAGAACTTTAAGATTAATTAACTAAAGATAAGTAGAGTAGTAGCTATATTATCGTAGAAAGGGGTCCCTAGTAGTATAGCTATCTTTATTTAATTATAAGTCTCTTAGTAGAAGTCGAACTAGTATACTCGTTAAGAAGTAGCTTAAGGACTCCACGCTATAACGAATTATGGGCTAGCTAAATAATGTAATGAGCTATATATAAACTTATATATACCGGGCTACTTATAAGGAAACTATAACTATTTCGGTCTAAGTAGGGGGGGATTAGCCTATTATTATAGGAATTATATATAGTATAATATACTTCTATTTCTCTTTTACTCTTCTCTTATTTCTTGGTTTAATATATAGCTTAGGTGAAGGTAGAGGTATAGGGAAATACGATAAAATTCATGAAAACGTCAAAAAATATACGAAAAAAAATAGCTTTTATTATATAGACTTTTAATAAAATTAACTAATTTCGATTCTTTAATTTTAGTATAGGAATAGGCTTAATTAAAGAATTTGCTTTGTGAATTAATATAATTAGAAGTAAATATTATTATATATTATTAGTAAAGTATATATATAATATATATAAGAAACTAAGTATATATTCTAATAAAAAGCTATATTCCAAATAAGGTTATACCCCTTAAAATACACCTAAAATCACCCTAATTATCTAGTACTCTATATATCCCCGTATTCCTAAAATGTCCCTATATTCGACGAGCTATAGTATTACTAGTACTAACCTTCCGAATTACCTATTTAATATAGCCCCGATAATTACTATATTTCCTATACTCCCTTTAATATATATAATATATATATGCCTTTAGATTACTAAAGCTCTCTTTAATTAGGTTAAAATCGGGCGAGTAGAGAGGGAGCTAGTGTATCTAGACGTTCTAGTATTAATAAGCCTTAATAATTCAATCTTATACCTTATAGTAGACTAATATATTATCTATTATAATAACTAATTAGGGAACTAGAAATAGATTATAGAGAAGTAAGAGCTAGTTAATAATAAAGCTCTCGAATATAGCTCTTATTAGGGTACTTATAAATATAGTAGATATAATATACCCCTTAATTATATATACTAAGAGAACTAAGACCTTCTCCTTCTTTTAAAGCTAGCGAGATACTATTATATGAACTCCTTCCTCTATATATCCTATTAATTAATCGCTATTTCGTATATTACTTCCTAATTCATCTATATAAACGATCTAATCTACTATAAATAATTAAAGGTCGTCCCTATAACGGCGAGATTAATGTAATAGTCGAGGCTTAAGGTTTAAAGAATCTCATGTATTAAAAATACTAAGCTAAGGGGTAAAGAAGGGAGGAGTCCCTCGACCTTTAAGAGAGTATTACTAAGATCCCTAGCTTAGTCCCGCGTTTCGCCCCTAGCTTCTAATACCTAGCCCCTAGTAGATTATATAGAGGTACTAGCTATTATATTACCCCCCTCGCGGGAAAATTCTAAATGCCCTTATTTAGGGTATAATTTCATATAAAGAATAAAGGAAAAAGGAAAAAATCGCGTCTAACTACCCTATTTCGCCTTCTCTTAGTAGCTACTTATAATTAAATCGTGGTCTCGATTCTATTAGTTTAACCTAGCTTTCTATATATTTTAGCTAATCCTCCTTATTTATCGCCTGAATTATACTAATACTAGTATTAATAATATTATTTGGGATACTTATATATACGATAGCTAATAGTGGGATAGTTACTAATAAGCGGTCTTAGTTAGGTACTAGTAGATCAAGGGTATTTGTCGAGTTAGGCTTTGATTTAGAGGACTTCTTAGCCTTTTTCTTCTTTAGGGTATTAGCCTTTAGCTTAGGAGTATTGACTATTAACTTAGAAATACTATTCTTTAGTCGCTTGTTTTCTTCCTAGAGGTTCTTAATCGTCTTATTAGCCTTAGTAAGCTTAATAAAAGTATCATTAAGTTATTCTTTAAGGGTCTAATTTATCTACTATTTAGTGACTAATTAGGTATATTTATTATAGAATCCGATAACTTTGAGTTTTATAATCTTCTCTATATAGCCCTTTTAGAGGTCCCTACTAACTTCCTTCTTAGTAGCTTTTATTAGGTCATCGATATTAATAAGGTATTCTCTATCCTCCTTAGTTTTTAGGAGTTTTCGCTATACCTTAGTCTCGCTCTAGCGCTTATTATAGGGTCCTAGACTAGTAGTGAGTAGTTATTTATTACCGATATATCTTATATCTTTATTAGTAGCTAATTCCTCCTTATTAGACTCCTCGCTCTCCTTTACTCTCTTTCGCTTAAGGTTCTCGGGTATAGAGGTAACCTTTTATACTTTCTTATTACTCTTATTCTTCTTCTTAGAGGATTTAGAGGACTTTTTAGTATTCTTTGAGGGGGTTTTAATAATATTCCTAAAGCTATTTATAGTATCTTAGACGTTGTTCTTAGTCTTCTTAGGTATTAGGTCGATATCTTAGGGGTTCTTATCGTCTTCTCTAGTAAGATTAAAGGACTTATTCTTAGCTAGGTTAATAAGAATAATAGGCTTTTTCTTAGTAAGGGGAAGAATAAGGGATTTATCCTAGGTAAGACTATTACTATTACTATCTAATCTACTAAGGGAGTCCTTAGGATTATCGACTACCTCGTCTAGGTCTACCGCTCTGTTATCTAGTTAATCTCTAGCTCTATTAGGAAGGGGGTTTATATCGTTAGCCTTACTTCTTAGAGTAGGGGTATTAGGTATTTCTATATCGGGTTAGGGGTTATTATCGTTAGAAATATCTATAGGAATATCTAATCTATTATTAGGAATATCTATTCTATTAGTAGAAATATTAGTTCTATTAATAAGAGTATCTTTTTTATCTTCTTTATTCTATTCTATAATAAGTTATTTAGTAGTAACCTTAGGAATTAGATATAGGGTATTATAGGCTATATAGTATATCTCGACTTATTCCTTAGAGACGATATTACCCTAAGTGTCTATATAGGTAGATTTACTAGTATTAATATCTATTATACGAGTATAGAATAAAGCTAAGGTACTAGTAATACTATTATCTAAGCCGAGCTTCTAGAATATATTAAGAATAGCTAAGGTAGTATCTAGTAAAGTACTAATATTACTATTCTCTTAGGCTATATCTATAGCTAAGTCGTAGTATTAGTAGTAGTAGAAATAGGTATAGTTATAGGAATTAAAGTAATTAAGAGGGATTTCGTGATATTTTTATAAGGTGAAAAGTTATAAATTTACTCTTATCTTAGCTTTATAGATTTACTTTTCCCTAAGTAAGTTACTTTAATAATAGGATATATCGTAGTATAATAAAAGAGAGGTTTTTACTTAGTTATAAGGAAGGAATATAATACTAAATTATATAACTAAATAAAGGAAATATGCTTTAGGTTTAGATAAAACCTAGAAAATGTCTAGTTCTTTCTTCTCTTCCTCTAGATTCTAGAACCCTTATACTAGGGTTTATTATTATTAGGGTAGTTCTCGTCGAACTTATCCTCCTCTATATATCTAATCTAGTAGTTTAGGTAAATAAGAGGTCCTATGACGATATTCTACTCTCACACCTAGTTACTTGCCTAGGTATCTAGTATCTAGTATCTAGTATCTAGAGTTACCTGATAGTTGCACGTGACGCGGCCGCCTCGCTAAGGGAATCTAGATAGAGTACTCCTAGGGAAATTTAGGAAGCTAAGCCCTATACGGACTAGCGTATTATGGGGTGCATATATACTCTTATAACCTCTTATATTCTAGTCTTTCCTTCTTTAGCTTTGAATCGTCTTTATAAGGGACCTTCTACCTTACTTTCTAAGCCCTAAATACTATACCCGTAATAGTATTTAAAGCTTATTTCCTTTAATCTTATAGAGGATTTCAAATAAACTAAAACACCCCTATTTAACTCCGAATAAAGGCACTATTACGATTATAGAACCTTAGAACATAAGCTAAAGCTTTAGACTAATAAGAGTAACGAACTACTCTAGACCCTTATATACTAGTAGTATATTAGAAACCCCCGAAAAAAAACCCCCGAAAATCGAAGAATCCTATTAAAGGTTATTCTTTAACTAAGGCCTATAGTAATAGGCACCTATAAGCTAGTAACCTGACTACTAATAGTAAGCCTTACCCTATAACCTCGTAGGCCTTATATATATACCGGTAACGAGACTACTAGGGAGGATACGTTAGAGGAAAAGTGTAATAGGTCGACTTCCTAGGACCCCACGTGACTAGGAGGGATGTCGACTTCTCAGTAAGCTCCTATTAGATTAAGTTATCCCGTTAATAGCCCTTCCTGATCCGAACGCCCTATTAATATTCCGGGAGGCTTTGTGGACGAGTCTATAGAGGAAGAATACTCCCTGTTTATTAGAAAAGTACTAGATATAGATCACCTAATTACCTCTCATAATCTGAATAGCTAGTCTAAGGACCTTATTAGCCTCCTTAAGGATATTAACCTAATTATTAAAAGTTACTAGGATACTACTATGAAGCTAGCGGAATATAAGAAGAGATATAGAGATACTAAGGGTATTTTTGAGAATATAAAGCTCTATAATACTAAGCTCGAGGTAGATATTAAACGCTATACTATACTCCTTAATCGACTTGTACTAGTACTAGCCGCTTTTATATAAGCTCTAGAAGTAGCCCCTAAAATCGATCCTTGAAGCTATAAAGGATCCCCTACTTTACCTATACTATATAGAACCCCTAGAGTAGTTATCTTACTAGACCTAACCCTCTTCTATAGAGACCGTGCGGTTTTCGACGACTAGCTAGTCTAAATCAAGAATAAGCTACGAGGAAACGCCGATATATATCCTATAGAGGATCTTAAGATTATCTATATTTCTAGTAGACTTATAAGTAATACCCTCGCCTTAACTAACCCTCGTATAAACTAGGAAAGCCCTTATTAGTATTACTAGTTCTCGGAGATATACGATTACCTAAATAAGCTATACTCTAATCCTAATAAGTTATAGAACGCTCGTCGTGACTTTAGAAAGCTTCTACTTCACTCTAGTCATATGTTTTAGGAGTTCTATACACGCTTCTTACGACTATCTATAGAAGGTAATATTACTAAATACCTTAAATAGGAGTTAAACGAGAAGCTTTTATCTAAGCTCTAGGAATTAGTATATATATATTATAACGACCCTTCTATTAATATTATCCGCTTTACTTAGTTCTATACTACGAATAATTAATAAATCCGAGCTTTATATGAGAAGGCTAAGGAATATAAGAAGACGGTAGCTGGAATAACTAAGCCCTCGTCCTCGTATACTCTATAGTAGGTAATTAAGGAAGAGCCTATATCTACCGCTATAGTTAAGTACGTACCCCCCTAAAAGCGCAAGTAATGCCCTATAACCTCAAGTAATCCCTCGACTATTAAGTGCTTTAACTGTGACGAGTTTAGTTACTATATCTATAACTATCTATATAAGCGTACTCAGGAAACTAAGGTAGCTCTATCCTAAGTCGAGCTAGGCCTATTCTTACCAGAGATTATTAGTAGAGGTTCTAATTCTAAGGAGGAACTAGAAAACGAGTACCCCTAGAGAAAGTCTCTACTCTAGGGGCTTATAGTATTAATTTAGTAGAGATAGACTTGACTCGCTTAATAGGAGAGGATACTCTTATAATACCTTATACTATTAGCGTAAATAGATTAGGAATTAAGTCTTCTTCCCTTATTAATACTAGAGTAAATAGATATGCTTTTATTAATACTAAGCTCGCTTAGCTTATAGAGTAATTCCTAGGGGTTGAGCTATAACCCCTCTCTTTACCTTATATTATATAAGGATTCGACGATAAACTAGCGGAGTTTACTAAGAAGTATATAGACGTACTACTTTTAATTAATAGACGCGCTATTAAGGCACCTATAATTATCCTAAACCTTAGAGATTACGATATTATCCTTAGTAGGAAATAGGCTACATATATAGATGTTCTAGTCAATTACTAAAGATATAGGCTTATATAGCCTAAGAATAGTCCTAAGACTATACGATATAGTTATATTATTAGTACTTCTTAGTAATAGCTAGAGAAGTAGACTAATAAGAAACACTAAAAAGACGCTAATCGTCGGGATACTATTATAAGTTATTCTTAGAAACCCACTATTCTTAAGCGGTTATTCACCTTTTAAATAGACTAGAGAGAATCGTACGAGTCTATAGAAAGAGAACTTCTATACTTAGAATAGGAAGCTATTCCTAAAAAGAAACTAAAGAAGCGGGACGAGACCCTTAATAAGGAGCGAACACTAGATCTAGCTGTCCTTACTACTATAGTATTTAACTTCGTAGCTAAGAGAGAAGAGAACGTTATTAGCTAAATCTCTATCTACGAGATCGATAAAGAGCTTAAAGCCCAAGAAAGAGAAGCTATCCCTGGACCTAAGGATTAATAGCTAAGAGAAATAGAACTCTAGTAGCTCTAGAAGATATTACCCCCTAAGCTTAAGGAATACGTGTCTATTTTCTCAAAGAAGGAATTAGATACCTTACTACCTTATAGATTATATAACTATAAGATTTAGATTAAAGGTCCGAAAGGTACTAAGAGTATTAGATACTAGCTACTATACTAGTAGTCTACTTAAGAGCTTCGGGAAGTTAAACGCTTCTTAGAAGATAACTTAGTAAAAGGCTTTATCGAAGCTAATTAAGCCCCCTTTACCTCACTAGTTCTCTTTATAAAGAAAGTAAATAGAGGACTACGCTTCTATATCGATTTCTATCACCTAAATAATATTATACGGAAGGATTAATACCCCCTCCCCTTAATTAATAAGACCTTAAGCTAATTATCTAAGGCTAAGATCTATACTAAGCTTAATATTCGTTAAGCCTTTTATTATATAGCTATAGACCTAGACTTCAAAGAACTAATAACTTTCTGTGCTCACTATAGAATATATAAATATAATATTCTTTAGGAAAGCCTAATTAATAGCCTAGCTATATATTAACGTTATATAAATAATACGCTTTTCGAGTACTTAGATGATTTCTATACTATATACCTAGATAATATCCTAATTTACTTAGAGGACTTAGTAGAGCACGAATAGTATATATAAAAGGTACTCAATAAGCTATATCTAGCTAGACTTTAAGTAGATATTAAGAAGTTAGAGTTTAAGGTCACATATACGAAATACTTAGGCTTTATTATCTTAACTACTAGTATTAAGGTAGACCCTAATAAGATAGAAGTTATATAGAACTAGTAACCTCTTATAATAGTTAAGGGAGTATAATCTTTCCTAGGATTCTGTAATTTTTATAGATACTTTATTAGGGAATACGAACGAATTACTAGACTACTTACTATATTTATAAAGAAGGGTATTTTATTTAAATAATTAAAGTAATACGAGGAAGCTTTCGATTTCCTAAAAAGAGCTATAGTTTCTATCCTAGTTCTATAATATTATAATCCAGATCTCCTTATAATAATAGAAATAGATACCTTAAAAGGAGTCGTTACTAGCCTACTCTCTTAGTAAGACCCGGAAATAGGCTTTTAGTACCCTATAGCCTACTTTTCTAAGACTATACTACTAGCGGAACTTAACTATAATATATACGATAAGCAAATACTTACTATTATATAAGTACTAGAGGAATAGAGAGTAGAACTAGAAGGTCTTTAGGATACCCCTTTTAAGGTCTATTCTAACTACCGTACCTTGGAATACTTTATAACTACTAAGAAGCTCTCACCTAGATAAGCTAGATAAGTAGAGCTCTTGTCCCGATACTACTTTAAACTCATATACTATTCCGGGAAGTTAAACGAGTAAGCTAATACTTTATTAAGGAGATAAGACGAAGTAGATACTTAAGGATAAGTTAAGGAAAAGATATAAACCTAAGTACTCTTCCCTAGAAACAAGATTAACCCTAATATAGTCTATGACCTCTAGCTAGTAGTAATACTCTACGAAGTTAGTTTATTAGGCCCTGATATTAGCCCAAAGAACTAAGTATATATAGAGGACTACTTAGAAGTAGCTATTACCATTATTAGAGGTATGATTCTACTAGAAGAAGGTATCCTCTTAGAGGCTTTACTAGCTATATCTCACACTATAGCGCTATTAGAAGCTCCCGCCGAGTTTAGTAGTTTATAACTAGTAGATAAGATCCTATAAAATAATTGAATGTCGCTAGAGCTAGACGAACTATATACTATAGTATAAGCTAAGAGTGACGTCTAGATACTATAAGATAGACTTCTCTTACACTATAGTAGACTCTATATTACAGACGACGAGATAATCGCTAGACTCCCCTTATAGATTACCCTAATCCGTGAAGTATATAATAAACCTTTATCTAGATACCCTAGATATACGAAGCTTCGTTAGTTACTTAAGGAACGATATTACTAGTTATTTATAGGTAAGGATATCGATTAATATTATAGTAACTACTACTCTTATAGGAGATTACATATATTACGAGACAAAAAGCCTAGTTTCCTTTACTTATTACTTATTCCTAATTACCTTTAGTAATATATTACTATAGATTTTAAGAGCTATCTAGAAAGTAAAGTAAGGTATAATATAGTAGCTATATTCGTAGATTGACTATTAAAATACCTAATCACGATACTTATATAAGACACGATTATAGCTAAGTAGCTAGTGCCCCTATTTCTACTATATATTATACGCTAAGTAAGTATTCTAGAGATAATTATATTAGACTAAGGACCTTAGTTTATCTCTAATTTTTAGAACGAGTTCTATACTAGAATTAGTACTAAACTTAAGCTCTTTATTACTAATTACCCTTAGATAAACGGCTAGATAGAGATAATTAATTAATACTTTAACTAGAGATTACGCCCTTATATTAACTACTACTAGGATAACTAGGACGACTAGGTAGCGATTATTAACTACTAATAAGCCTCCCTTTAGTATGAAACTATTAGCTAGTCCCTATTTATAACCGAAAAGGGATATGAACCTCGTACTACTTTCGACTAAAACTCCCTTATAAAGGCTAACTTACCGAAGGAAAAGCTTAATAAGGATAAAGCTAAGGTATTAGTGAACTAATTACACGAATCGTAGTAGCTCGCTTAGGGTTATATAGAGAAGGTATAGGAACGATATACTATATAAGCTAATAGGTACCGCCGTCCAATTAACTTTAAAGTAAGTAATAAAGTATAGGTTATAATAAAGTACTAGAAGACTAATCGCCCGAGCTATAAGCTAGGGAACTAAATAGAAGGCCCCTTCGAGATCCTAGAGGAGTGTAGTTACTCGTTCTTACTAAAGCTACTAGAGACTATAAAGGTTCACCTAGTATTCTATATAAAGAAGCTATAGAAGGACCCTAGAAACCCTCTACTAAGCTAAGCTAATCCAGAGCCTCCGCTAGTAGTTCTAGAGGATAAGGAATAAGAATACGATATAGAGCGGATCCTAGTGATAAAGCTAGTGAGAAAGAAGCTAAAGTATAAGATCTAGTAGGTAGGTTAGGACGAGGATCTTGAGTAGTATCTAGCCTTAATACTAAGTAATAGTCCTCTAGCTTTATAATATTTCTATAAGGAACACAACGATAATACTAAACTACTAAGACCCTCGTATAACCTTTCATATTAGCTAGACTATATAAGAGACGATATTCGACTATAGCTATATAAGGATAACGATATACCTTTATAAGTCACATAACCTTAAATATATCCGTGATTATGTAATATATATAAGTACTATAAGAACTACCGAAAATACTAAAAATAATAGGGATAATAACTTTTCCTAAGCTCGAGGGTAAGCTTACTCTAAAGGGGGGAGTAATTATAATAATATTCTACTCTTATACCTAGTTACTTACTTAGGTATCTAGTATCTAGTATCTAGTATCTAGTATCTAGAGTTACTTAATAGTTACACGTGACGCGGCCGCCTTACTAAGGGAATCTGGATAGAGTACTCCTAGGGAAATTTAGGAAGCTAAGCCCTATATAGACTAGCGTATTATAGGGTATATATATACTCTCATAACCTCTTATATTCTAGTCTTTCTTTCCTTAGCTTTGAATCGTCTTTATAAGGGACCTTTTACCTTACTTTCTAAGCCCTAAATACTATACCCGTGACAAGTCCTACTTCGTCGGGATTTTACTCGTAGAATTTTCGGAGTTCTAGAGTAGAGTTCTTAAAGTTTAATATAAGATATTATTTATTATCTATATCTTATCTCTTTTACTCTACTCTATAATAGAGTTTACTATAGAGTATCCTAGAGGATAAGATCCTCTTAACCTCTTATTCTAGTTCGCTATTTACATCTATTAAGTCTAGCTCCTTATTCGTCTAGTTAAGTAAAGAGTTACCTAGGTCCTTATAAAGTCTATTTATATAGAAGATTAGCTATATCTTATAGGATAGTAAGAGGTCTAGTTTATAAGAATAGCTAGCTATTTTAATAATTCTAAATAGTCTAGTGAGAGGGTAATCTAGTTTATCTAATAGTTAGTTCGTTTTCTATATCTTTTTAATTATATAGACTATATCTTCTAAGCTAAAGTCAAGTTCTCGTTATTTCTTATTAGCTTATTTAGTTTATCGTTCCTAGGCCTTAGCTATATATTATTAGGTATAAGTAACTACTATATTAATTCTCTTAGCCTACTATTATACTTCTTCGTGATTTAGTTTCTCCTTTAGTGTCTTAAACCTCGTAGTTAAGAGCGTTTAATCAAAGTCTAGTTAAGGTTCATACCTATAATCGACTATTAAGGGCGATAAGCTAGTTAATTCGTGAGGGTAGGCGGCGCTAATAGTATTAAGTACCGGGAGTAGATTTACCTAGTTATCCTAGAAGTAGTTCATAAAAGGGTATAGTTATATATTAATTATCTAGTTAATAATCTCTATCTAGTTATTAGTTTAAGCGTATTCTACTATTAATAGTTTTAGTTTAGTCTTAGTTAATTTCGATAATTCGTCTATAAAGTCTAAGATAAACTAAGGGCCTCGATTACTAGTAATAGTTAGGGGGGAGCCCCTAAATCACTAGATATATTAGTAGAAGAGGCTAGTAATAGTCCTCGTAGTAGCGTTCTTTATAGTAAGTAAGCTAATATAGTATTTAGATAACTAGTCGACTATAATAAAGATATTATCGTATCCTTTACTCGTTAAGCTAGGGCTATAGAAATCTATTAATAAGTCGTCTTATATCCTTAAGGGAACTAGTAAAGGGTGTAATAAGCTAGGTATCTTATCCCTTAGCTTATAAGATCTCTAGTATTTGTAGTAATTCGCTACGAACTAGTCGATGTCTACTAAGAGGCTAGGCTACTAGTAGAGCCGTTTAACTAGGATCTTCGTCTTATTCTAACTAGGGTAAGCTATAGTCGTTATACTATAGATTTACTATAAGAGTCTTATTTATAAGTAGTTATAGTTATCTAGTACTATAAGCTTCTTACTATAAAGTAAGTAATCTCTAGATATCTCTTATAAGTTAGTCTTATAGTGAGCCTTCTCTCAATTATCCTCTAGAGATAAGTCTATAAGATTTACTTATATAACCTCGTTCGTGACTATTAGTTCATCGATTCCTCTAAGCTTTTAAGGGAGAGGAGTAGTAACTAATTCGTTAATAGTAGCGAGGATTATACTAGGATAGAAAATTATATATGTCTTTTTAGCCTCTTTAGCCTACTTCTATATAGTCGTGAGCTTATCCTTCCTAGATAAGATATTAGTAATCGTGTTCTCTTTACTTAGCTAATAAGTAATCTAAAAATATAATAATAATAAGATATTTATCTATTATATTTATCGCTTATTTAGGAGCTTCTTCGTCCCAAAGTACTCAAGTACCTTATAGTCTATAATAATAAGAAAAGTAGGTAGACTAATTAGTTCTACTTATTATTCTTGTAACCCTTAGACGATAGTAAGTAGTTCCTTATTATAGATTTCGTAATAGAGCTAGGTGTCCTTAAGAGCCTTAGAATAAAAGGTAATAAGGTACTATTATCTGTCCTTAGTACTCTTCTAGGTTAGTACTCCTATAGTAGCTAGGTCTAAATAGTCGATTTCTAGTTAAGTTTCTCGGTTATACTAGAAATAGAGTAGTATAAGTACTAAGACAAGTAACTCTCTAAGGTATTTAAAGGTGTCTCGTTAATTCTCGTTAAGTATAAACTTCGACGATATATCCTTTTCTATTAGATAATTTAGGGGGCGAGAGACCTACTTATAAGCTTATATAAACCTCTAGTAGAAGTTATAGAAGCCTAGGAATAACTAAACCTCCTTTTTAGTCGTGAGAGGGTCCTAATCCTAGATAATAGTAGTCTTAGTAAGATTTACCTAGATACCTTAATTAGAGATAATGAACCCTAGGAATATCATCTTTAATACCTCAAATTTGTACTTATAGATATCGACTTATAATCCGGTATCCTCGAGTTTCTATAAGACTATTTAGATATATTATTAGTATTCTTTCTTATTCTTAGAAAAGATTAAGATATTATCTATATAAGCTAAGTAGAAGCTATCTAAATAATTAATTAGGATAATATTTATATATCTCTAGAATATTATAGGACTATTATAGAGTCTAAATAATAGAACTACTAGCTTATAGGATTTATACCTCGTCTAGAAGGCCGCCTATACCGTAGAGCTTAGCTCTATTAGGATTCGGTTAAAGGTATATCTAACGTCTAGTTTAATAAATACTAATAATTCCGCTAAATAGTCGAGTATTTTAGTAATAAGTAGTAGAGGGTAGTAGTCCTTCTTCGTTAGGGTATTTAGTTAGTAATAGTCGATATAAAAGTATAGGCTATTATCCTTTTTCTTAATAAATAAGATAAGCGACGAGAAGAGGGAATTAGATAGCTTAATAAAACCCTTCTTTAGGTTCTTAATTAGGTACTCCCGTATTTTTCCTAGTTCTAGGGAGCTCATTTTATAGAGGTGGGCCGCCCTTATTAAGGGGTCTAGTTTATCGAAACAGAGTTTATAGTTGAATAGTCGAGACTATAGTAATATATCTACTACTTTTCTCGAGAAAGTATTAGCTATATTATTTAGCTAGGGAAGTAATATTATCTGAAGCTCTTATAGCTCTCTAGGGTTAAAGAACGAGGTATTACTAAGGGTATCTTATTTATCTATATTTAGAGTATATATAAGGTCGCGGGTTTGAGCTAAATACCCGGTAAAGTAGGCCTTTAGACACTTAGTAGTTATTAGTAGGGACGAGTATTTCCTTGGTTTCTAATCTCGTTTCTATAGCTCGTAGTTAATCTCGTCGATAGTAATAGATCCGACGTAATTATCGGGATCCTTTATACTAAGTTAGAAAGCTACTATACTAATAAGGTATATAGAATAGTCTATTAGTTCGTTTATTTTAATAGTATTAAGGTTTAATTCCTCCTTTCTAGCCTAGTATTCGGCTTTTCGGGTAAGGAGGTCTTATAGAGAGATAAGAGACACTATTTTATTACCCTCTAGTTCTTCTCTACTCGTCCTCTTTAAGACTTAAGTCGTAGTGTCTTCTAGTTATCTAAGCTAGTTCTACTAGTAGTTTAGTAGTATACCATATTTAGCTAATTATTTCCTTCCTAGGATTATATCGTGAGAACCTAGGTTAATAGATAGGAAGTATTACTAGGTCTAGAGGTATTAGTCGATTTCTAGGTCTACTTCGACGACTCGTTAGATAACCTTACTAGGTTATTTATTGAATCCTCGAAGGGAGACAGGATCTTAAAGTATATATATAGGCGTTTATAGTACTCTAGTTAAGGGGTAGACGTACTTTTAGTTAATTAGAGTATATATATTCGCCCTAGTATTTACTAAGTACTAGAGGGTTATAGTATTTCTCTTCTAGTAGATCCTATATTTAACTAGGAACTACTCCCTACTAATAAGTTAAGTAAGGTCTACTAGTTCTTAGTAGAGCTTTTACTCTAGGAGAGCTACCTCTATACCTAGAGCTAGACTTTTCTCGAGTTATTATTATTAGATTCCTCTTTAGATAATAGATAAGAATTATATTTTACGTTATTTAGGTCTAGTTCACTTATCTTATCTAAGCGGTCTTCCTTAAGATAAGCGACTTTATAAGCGTTTAGGTAGTCCTTTTTAATATAGCTAGTCTTCCTATATAGGTAGTAGTTAAGTGTCTTAGGTATTTCTAGTTTCTTCTCGAATTCCTAGTAAACTAGTTCCCTTAGTCATAAAAAGGCTAGTTGAGTCGTTTATTTCATTAGGTATAGATTATTAGCTAGCCCCTAATTACCCCTATTCTTCCTAGTATAGGGAGTAGTATAACGGCGGATTATTTCTATTAGGCGGTTTTCTCTAGACTACTAGTTCTTAATTAAGAGAAGCTTATTCTCTTATTCTATATACTATTTAATGAGATCCCTAGGTATATTGAACTTCTTATCCCCGAGGCTCTTAAATAACTTTAGGTTTATCTTATTTATTAGATTATCGTACTAGTTATTCGTTAATTTCCTTAGTTTAGTCGTAAGATAAGTAAATTTAGCCTAGAATACCGGGAATACTTTATCTCCTTATTAAAGTCATTAGTAGTCCTCCTTTACCTCTTAGTATTCTATTTCTTTACTCTTACTATAAGCTTATTAGAGGATTTTGAAGATCTATTTAATTAACGAGATTTATCTAACTAAACTAGGTTCTAGTTAATTATGTATAAAGTCTCTAGTATCTCTAGCGACTAGTTATATTATATAAGTGATCTTTAGGGGTTTATTATTAAACTTAGTAGAGTTCTATATTAATTTATTCCTTATATTAAAGACCTAGTTATTAATCTAATAGTTGTCCTTACTAGTAAATAGGGCAGGATCCTTAATTCTAATAAGTCGGGGTCTATCGCTATAACTAGGTAATACTAAGCCCTAATATTACTCTCTAAAGGGTTCTCTTATTAGGGAATATCGACTTTCCTAGATATCTACTTACTTATTCCTCTATTTCGCTATATCTAGCTAAGTAGTTCTCTCCTTTTCGTGAAGCTAGTTAGTAATCGCTTCTAATTCGTCGATTCTATTATTTAGTTAATTAATATAAATATGAGCTTTCTAGCTATAGTTCACTTATTAGTCGAGTATATTATAGTATTCGTTGATAAGGTCTTCCCTAGCTATTAACTTCCTTTATTCGACGGGTATCTTAGGCGTGTCTATACTAATCTATACCTCCTTATTAGCTAATCGTGTCTTTATATTATCGTTAGGGAAGGTTCTATACTAGGCCTCTTAGTATTAGTAGTCTATAACATCGAAGTCCCACTCCTCTATTTCGTCGCGCTAGGGCCTTTTACTAGCTATACCAAAGGTTTCTATACTTAGCCTAAGGTCGTCTAAGCTAGATAGTCCGGGCATATCGTCTATTAAGGCTATATCCTAAAGGGGTTCTAGTTATTTGAGATTAGCTAGCTAAAACTAATTATTAGCTCTCCTTATTTCAAATCAGTGAGCTAAAGCTAATTATTATCCTTTTTCGTTTTAGATTAGTAGACTAGACTATTCCTTCCTTAGGTAAGGGTAGAACTATTTCTTTCTCTCTCGTTAGTTAGCGAGGGGTATTATCTAGTCTAGCTAAGGGTCTAACTCTAAGGTTAGCTAGGTTATAGAGGACGAGGACGTTATCTATTCTAATTAAGGGCTAGACTCCGAGGTTAATTAAGTCATAAAGGACGTTAATTCCTCTTTATTTTAAGTTAGTAGAATAGTACTAACTATCGTCTTTCCTTATTTTAAATCGGTGGACTATAACCGATTATTATTCTTTTTTTTTTGAGATTCGGGAGGAATACCGAATATTAAGGGCAGTATAGCTATCTTTGCCTCCTAAGGACATAGTACCCTAGTCCTTTATTAGGAGTATTACTATCGCCTCTATAAGCTAGGTCGAGTGAGCTTAGTATTATGTAATAGTGAGATTAATATAATAGTCGAGGCTTAAGGTTTAAAGAATCTCATATATTGAAAATACTAAGCTAAGGGGCAAAGAAGAGAGGAGTCCCTTGACTTTTAAGAGAGTATTACTAAGATCCCTAGCTTAGTCCCGTGTTTCGCCCCTAGTTCCTAATACCTAGCCCCTAGCGGATTATGTAGAGGTACTAGCTATTATAGTCCCGTTATTAAGTCCTAAGCTCTTCGTTCCTCTATACCGCCGTAATCGTAAACTTCTTCCGTGTGATATTAAGTCGCCTTAGGAGCTTTGAAATTATTAATTAATTAATAGAAATACTAAATACTTCAAGTAAAAACTCCGTAATCTCGTCTTAATATAACTAAGGTATCTTAGCTAGAAGGTAGCGAATAGCTTATTCTATACGAAATGTAATTATCCTCTAGGGACCTCCTAAATAGTATATAATAGGTCTTCTACTAGTAATTCGTCTACGATATATATATATTATCTAAATAGTAGTTCTAAAGTTATTAGCGAGTTATTTGATATAGGTATTATTAATAGTAGTATCTAGGTCACGTAAAGTATCCTTGATCCGCCTAACTATATATAGTAGCAAACGAGTACTAGGCTTACCTACTAATGCTATTAGAGAACTAAAGAAGAGATAGTAGTCTTTTATTCGATTAACTTACTTTTCGATTAGGAGTTATGGTTATTGAGCAATTCGCGATTTAGTAATAATAGTTTATATGCGACGTGATTTCCCTACACGATTTTTGAAGCTCGGTAAAAAATCGATATTAAAGCTAGTTTCGCCTATAGCTATATGTCCACCTCTCTTCACAACTTATTCTCACAATCTTCCCCCCAAATCCAAAAAATTAAATATAGAAAGGGAATTATAGAAAGAATTTGTAGGCGGCTGGGGTCGAACTAGCTTCCTCACAATAGTTCGGAAACATAACATAGCTTACCGCTGGCCGTCATATTCGGCGCCACGGGTGCTATATCTGATGTTTACTGTGCGCTCGACCGATGAATTGCATCCCCTATTTGAATTCAAATTTAGAGAAAATTGCTTATTTATGTGAAGGGTAAGGGAGGTACGGGTGAATGGGTTAAGGGGTAAAGATGAGGATGCGGGCTTAAGCCAACGAGGACTGATGTTACGTGCTGCATGTGGGTTAAATTTCCTAGATTGGAACGAAAACTAGTTATTAATAAGTCCATTATAGCCTAGAGCATTACAAGTCTCACCTGAATATTTATTACTTTACGTATAAGAAAAAATAATCGACGAATGGCTCCAGGAACTGGCATGATTCTCATGTCTTTAAATCTTCTAAACGAGTAAATTTTTGAGCGAGATAATTATACCTTAGTGAACGGCTCGAGGCAGGACAAACCTTTTAACAATTCTGCGGTCAGATCCATTTTCTCGTACTTTTGCAGTTGCTAGAGTTGGGGTAAATCCGGGCTTGCGGGGTATGCAGATCGTTTTGTAGGGGTCCATTTCAGGGGTCGGTAGGCAGGGTAGCGGGTTAGCCTTTGCGCTCTACCGGGTGAGTTATAGGGGTTCAAACAAGGACTTACTAGGTTATTTCTAACTGATTCTTGACTTAAAAGAAAAGCGACCCCCTAACCTCTGGATAAAATTAATGATATAACGATGTAATAATAGTTTAGATAAAGCTTAGAAACGATTTAATTAGGGAGTTAGAGCTAGTCTTAAGTTTGTATAAGAGCTTAGAATTAGGAATTAAAACACGAGTGAATTAGAGTTTATTAAAAGCCTGAGATATAATAAAAGACCTTTATTTAAACATACTTTAAAATAGTATTTGAGTTGTATATTATATAAATATAATTAATATATAGTAAATAAGATAAATAAAGTCTATTATAGTAATATTTATTTATATAAGCTCTATTATTTAAATTTGCTATAAGAATTATAAAGTATATAATTATTCCTTATATAATTATATGACACATTATTAATTAATTTAGGTTATAAGTGACAATTGTTAAAGACGTAAAAGGCGAACTGTTTTGTTCAGTGTTGTGCCGGGTCGGACCGACTATAGGCTCTTCAAGGGTCCGGAACAGCAAAGACTCAAGCCGCGTTTTGCCAGAAGTTTCCTATACAAGTAAAATAGACCACGAGACAGGAGGTAAACCCTCTTGATGAGAAACTAAGCGCAATCAGCTGAGTACGCGTGGCCATCCAGGTATCTCGCGGTCTCACGTGCTTTGCCAAGCCGCCTTCAACTACTCAAAATCCGAGAATCTGAGGATTTGGGACTTACGATCGGCAGGATCGAATCGATCACAGACTTTCTTTTGCCAGCCGGAGGAGCCAGGGCCAGACTCTACCTAGCTGCCATCTTGATAATCAAATCACTAATCTCGATTCTGGCCAAGTCCACTTAATAATTGCCGTACTGTATAAATTTGCACCAGCGGTGCTGTTCCGCTCCTTCTCGACCCCTGCGTTCTCGGACAAGTGGGGAGGGGGAACAGCACATGTCACGCCACGGCCAGCAAGCTGACGAGATGATCAGTGCAAGCTGTAAACGGCTGCCGTAGTCTTTTGTCTTGGATTTTTGTGGAATTTATCTGTGCCAACCATGCCTTGTCCGCGTAGCCCTCAGAATGGCATGCGTAGATGCAGTCCTTCGTAACTCTGGCGGGGTAGCCCGGCCGCTTCGCACAAACCCGAGACGCGGCTGCGTGTGGGGCTGCGAGTGATTGGCCAATCAGGAAGCGCCTATTAGCTGAGCTCTTCGGACTCCAACTGTTTGAGAGTGGGGAGGCGAATTTAAAAAGGGCGGGGTAGTCCCGACAACCCGTCGTCCTCCTCCTCCGATTCTCACGCAATTGCTGCTTCTTCCCTTTGCAACAACAACACCACCACCACCACGACTTCGATCACACATTCCACGCATTGAACCCGTCACAATGGCCGAATGTCCGATCAAGCACTCCAACGTCGGCGGCGGCGGTCAGCGCAACCGCGACTGGTGGCCCAATGACCTGAGGCTGGGCATCCTCCGGCAACACACCTCGACCACAAACCCGCTGAAGGACTTCGACTATGCCGCCGCCTTCAAGAGCCTCGACTATGAGGGGTTGAAGAAGGACCTGCACGCGCTGATGACCGACTCGCAGGATTGGTGGCCTGCCGACTTTGGACACTACGGCGGCCTCTTTGTCCGGATGGCATGGCACGGCGCGGGCACTTACCGTGTCTTTGACGGCCGTGGAGGCGGAGGAGAGGGTCAACAGCGATTCGCTCCCCTCAACAGCTGGCCTGACAATGTCTCTCTCGACAAGGCGCGTCGTCTGCTATGGCCCATCAAGCAAAAGTACGGCAACAAGATCTCCTGGGCGGATCTTTTCCTGCTCACCGGCAACGTGGCAATCGAGTCCATGGGTGGCAAGACCTTTGGCTTCGCGGGTGGACGTGCTGATACCTGGGAAGCTGATGAGTCTGTCTACTGGGGCGGCGAGACTACATGGTTGGGCAACGACGTTCGCTACTCAGACGGCAAAGCAGGCCTTGAGGGCCATGGTGTGATCGATGGCGATGAGTCCAAGAAGTCATACTCTGATATCCACAGTCGCGACCTGGAGGAGCCGGTCGCAGCTGCACACATGGGTTTGATCTATGTCAATCCTGAAGGTCCCGACGGCAAGCCCGATCCTGTCGCTTCAGCACGAGACATCCGAACAACCTTTGGCCGTATGGCGATGAACGATGAGGAGACTGTTGCATTGATTGCTGGCGGTCACTCCTTTGGTAAGACACACGGTGCTGCTTCTGCTGACAATGTCGGCGTGGAACCAGAGGCTGCTAGCATCGAGGCACAGGGCTTTGGATGGCACAACAAGTATAATTCTGGCAAGGGTCCCGATACCATCACTAGTGGTTTGGAAGTTATCTGGACCAAAACACCTACGAAGTGGAGCAATGACTTTCTCGAGTACCTCTTCAAGTATGAATGGGAGCTCACCAAGAGTCCGGCCGGTGCAAACCAATGGGTTGCGAAGAACGCTGAGCCGTTCATCCCCGATGCGTATGACCCAAACAAGAAGCACTTGCCAAGAATGTTAACCTCAGATCTTGCGCTCCGCTTCGACCCTGCGTACGAGAAGATCTGCCGCAGCATGCTCGAGGATCCGCAAAAGCTTACTGATGCCTTCGCACGTGCCTGGTTCAAGCTGCTTCACCGTGATATGGGCCCTAGATCTCGCTGGCTCGGTCCCGAAATCCCCAAGGAGGTCTTGATCTGGGAGGACCCAGTTCCAGCGGCCAACCACCCATTGATCGATGAGCACGACGTTTCGGCCCTGAAGAAGGAGATCTTGGCATCTGGTGTCCCAACTGAAGCACTCATCTCTACTGCCTGGGCTTCTGCCTCCACTTTCCGTGGCGGCGACAAGCGTGGCGGTGCCAATGGTGCCCGTATCCGCCTTGCTCCTCAAAAGGACTGGAAGGTGAACAACCCAGCTCAATTGAGCAAGGTCTTGAGCCAATTGGAGAACCTGCAAAACAAGTTCAACAGCTCCGCATCTGGAGGCAAGAAGGTCTCGCTCGCCGATCTCATCGTTCTGGCTGGTTCCGCCGCTCTCGAGAAGGCAGCAGGCGTTTCCGTCCCATTCACACCGGGCCGCACCGATGCTTCCCAAGAGCAAACCGATGTTGAGTCCTTCACCCACCTCGAGCCATTCACCGACGGATTCCGCAACTACGGCAAATCGACCCCGCGTGTCAAGACCGAGCAATTCCTCGTTGACCGCGCCCACCTCCTCACTCTCTCCGCCCCGGAACTGGCCGTCCTGATCGGTGGTCTCCGCGTACTCAACACCAACTTCGACGGCTCCTCCCACGGCGTCTTCACCAAGACCCCCGGCAAGCTCACCAACGACTTCTTCGTCAACCTACTCGATATGAGCACCGCCTGGAAGGCAACCGACTCATCCCAGGACCTCTTCGAGGGCGTCGACCGCAAGACCGGCGCCAAGAAGTGGACTGCTACCCGTGCTGACCTGGTTTTCGGCTCCCACGCTGAGTTGCGCGCTCTATCTGAGGCTTACGCTTCTTCAGACGCAAAGGAGAAGTTTGTGAAGGACTTTGTGGCGGCTTGGGACAAGGTGATGAATCTGGACCGGTTTGATGTGAAGGCGCAGAGTGCGGGTAAGGCGAGGCTTTGAGTGGCTGGCTGAGTGTGAATGAGAGGAGAGACTACTAAAATTGATGATGGTACGATGCAGATGCCTTAGCAAGTTAGCTAGATGATGATTAGCAGCAATGACACGTCGCTCTTTTGCATATCATTGGGTTGAGAATTGTGTCCGCCTCTCTACCCTCCTAGAAGTCTAGCAAGGTCCTACCAGAGGATAGAAACGTTCATCAATTGTA
Organism: Hyaloscypha sp. PMI_1271; assembly: GCA_021399465.1. Lineage (NCBI taxonomy): Eukaryota > Fungi > Ascomycota > Leotiomycetes > Helotiales > Hyaloscyphaceae > Hyaloscypha > Hyaloscypha sp. PMI_1271. The sequence goes on along the minus strand of JAJTUS010000023.1, from coordinate 399,272 downwards.
TAATCACTGGTTTTTCTAATATTAGGGGAAAATGAAGTGTAAGTCTGCTCTGCACGACACAGTTAATAGTCGGGATCTGCCTCGGGCATAAAATCTGGAGGGGAGGGTTTCCCCCTTTTTCCCCGAGTTTCCGAGTTTCCGAGTTTCCGAGCAGCTTTGAGCAAGTAGTCACTGGCTTGCCCGCATGTCACTCTCGCGGCAAGCAGTCCAGCGTCTCCGATGTGCTCATCGCACTCGCGCAAATCCACGCCAGGTTCTACACACGCAGTGCCACGCGTTCCACCACATCTGCAAATACCCAATGCCCGTGCCAAGACCCGACGAGGGGGTCTCCGGTCGGGTATTTTGTATTGGCGGCAATAGACCGCGAGGACGTACTTCACACACTCCAGTTGGACATGGGATTGCACTGAAAGCGAAGTCTCAATCGCGCCGGCGCTGCATAGTGCTCAGACCCGCGGAAGCGGTGGTCTAGAGATCCTGATCCTAGCGACTGCGTCGTGGTAACTGGTTATTACCTTCCACTCTGGAGCGAGTACCATGTCGTGTAAAGAAAGCCAAATATGCATGGTCACAGTCCGGACTTCAGAGCCTGATTCAAAGGCGGAGCGTGGTTTAGTCATAAGCTTGAGCACGACGTGAGAGGATGCCGGGGAGCGTAGAAAAGGGGCATTTGGATTCTCCAGGTTGGCGGCTCGACGAAGACGTTTTTGCTCTTCTTTGGGTCTGTCTTGTCGGTTTCGCTGCTGCCGCCTCTTGAGGGCCAGGAGTCGGGATATCTGCGACTTCTGGTGTATAGGCGAGAGGATGACGATGCTGCGATAGATGCGGTGTCTGAGAAGACTGATTCGCATAGCGCAGCCAGACTGGACTGGATATGTGGCGCTGATACCGAGCGATGTGAAGCAGGTCGTGCTTCCGTCACTAGCGTGACGGGCATGGCGCCGATGTTGCAGACGATTTATAGCCTGCTTGAGGAACGCAGGGGAGATGGCATCGGAGAAAAGGAACTGAGGAGGCTGGAATTACATGTTATGTGGTTCGAGCAAAATCTCGAGCGTGTTGACGAGCACGGGATGTCTTCGCCCTATGCACTGCCAACATCGCTCGAGGCTTCGACAGCCTTCATGTGAACAAACTCGTCGTTGAGCCCGTGAAGGCGGGCAGCACGTTTGCATAGGGTTCGAGGGTCATTGAGTCGGTTTCGCAGCAGCGGCGGAGTAAACTGACTTTCCTTCAGCGTTTGGACGCGTGTGGCCCGCCCACTCAGAGCCTCTCGGGGCTCATTCAAGGAGCTGGATAATTCGAAACTGCTGCTCATCTCTGGATCCAGAGGCTTTGCAGAATCGCTGTTTGGGTACAGCGATGATGGGAGCCGCACAGAGGACGGATTGAGTATTCTTGCGAAAGCTGAGAAGAAAGGCTGGAAAATCGCGGACCTTTCGAAGATGAAAGTGTGTACTTGGAAGGAAAGGTCTTGGCTGGTGTAGATACTGAATGCGGTCTCTCGACTCGGGTTGCGATCTCAGACTTCGAAAATATCAATAACCAGCTTATCTACAACCTCAACACCGTTATTCAATTCATCGAACCTGGTCTATGTCTATTCAGCTATTTGGTATGGTGAGTAGAATCAAGAGTGTTTCTTCGCATTTGGCTTGGGGTTTGAAAACCAGACTGCGATTTAGCTATATGCCATATATTCATTCGTCTTCAAGCAGCTTAAGCTTCTCCTCAACCACGTTACGAGCTTTGCTACATGGATGTCAAGAGGGGCAGAAAAGGGACCCTCTAAGCACAATCCTGCAGACTCGTTAGCGTGTTCAGGATTCAAGGCTCGGTTCAGTGTAGAGCAGATGCTGGCCAGGTTCCAAGACGGAGATGGTATCGGTGAAGTCACGATCGTTGTACGACATAATGTAACGGGCCTGCTGACTTGCGTCGGTGTTTCCGGCGATCTTTTGAGGGATGGCAAATCAATGTTCGCTACTTTCCGTTACAGATATGCATCACGACCTTTAAGTTTGACCACTACAGTTTCTCATGGTTTAGGCACACGTGATCGTGTTGACTAAGTTCTTTTCTAAACTTCATTTTAAAGAAATTTTGACACAGGATATAAAAGCGACGAATTCGTGTGTAGTGCTCTTTTTCTAACGAAATACAATGGAGACGCAAATTTTCGTTGATAGACATACTTTGGAAGCGCTGAGCAACAATGAAATTGCATGAGAACTGGTTGCGGAGAGTCAACCCTTGATGCAGGCTTGGCATGTCCCCCCTGGTTGCTCGGTAGGCAGCAAGGCGAACGGTTACAACGTCGCGTGCCACTGGTGGTGGCTGTGCATGCACACCCCCCCCCCCCCCCCCCCCCCCCCCCCCCGCGCTCCTATTCTTAATTCTCCTCCTTTACTTTCTTTTTCTCAAAGCTTTTCCCACGACCTCTTAACATATCGTACAATATTATTTTCCTCGCGTTAAGCGAAATCTTGATTGATTTACTCTCTGTCGGCCTGGTTGGCGCTTGATTGAGTGCCCAATTGTGATCTTTGCTCTATCAGCTAAAATACACAAGAGCGGGGAAACCTCTTCCGTGTCTGACAGAACCCACAGTCGAAGTTTTTCCGCTCCCAGCAAGCCCACCATGGCCGAAGCCGCCGGTCTCGTCTTGGGGATGATGGGCCTCTGGCAAAACTGCGTCGGCGTCTTCGATGTAATCGACTCTACTCGCCGCTATGGCATGGACTACGAGCTGCTCTGCGTGAAGCTCGAAGTCGAGCGGGTGCGACTCCTATGCTGGGGCGACGCTGTTGGGCTCAGCAATGCCAGTGCTGCTTCGCCAGCTCCTCCCGATGCGCGTTTCACACGCGCCGAGGTCCGGACTACGGTCATCCGCCTCCTGGGCGCCATGCAGCAGGTCTTCGAGGATTCGGACCGGCTGCAGGAAGTCTATGGGTTGCGGTCCTACAGTGGCGGAGAATTGGGGGCTGGGAATGAGATTCAGATCTCGCAGAGTCAGCTCATTCTAGGTGGGGTATTCAAGAGAGCATATCAGAATTTACGCCACATGGCGAAGGATCGACAGCGTGAGACTGTGCTGGCAAGGAAGACTCTCTGGGCTGTTCATGATAGGAAAAAGTTTGAGGAGTTGGTGAAGGAGGTGAGGGGGTTTAATGATAGCCTGGAGAGTCTGTTTCCGGATGCGAAGAGGAGGGCGGAGGAGGAGATGAGGGTGGAGGTTGAGGAGAGTGTGGAGATTGGGGAGCTGAGGCTGCTGCAGGAGGCGACGTCCGACGGCCACGAGGAGTTGAGTGAGGTTGCGAGTGTACGATTGGAGGCATTGGGAGTTACGGTTTCAGCTAGGACTGAGCTGTTGAGCCAGACGGATGATCAGAGTGATGCGTTGACGCCGTTGACTGTGACGGGCGCTGATGATGACGATGTCGAGGAAGTGCCTAGAGAGGGGACGGAAGGAGGTCAGGCTGCTCTGGGAGAGGATCAACCGTTGGATGAGCTGTCGAAGAAACTTAGGGATTTGGAGATATATGTGGGCAAGAAGAGTACGGGGGCATTGACACTCAGCATCATCGGCCCCTATAGTCATATGGAGCACGTATCAGCTCACGTCTACTGGGACCAAGACAAGAGGGGCGATTCCTTCTCACGGAGATGGGATGAGAGAGACATGGGGTTTGTACCCATGCCGCACGCCTCCTTCGGTACGTTACTCTCCTCCTCCTTCTCCAACCCACATCTCTTTAATATGAACCAGAGCTGTACCGAAAGAAGAAGTACATGAAGAAGCGATACAGGAACGGAGAAAACTACGATATACCTGATTCTGAGGACTATATGCTCCTCGATGCTGAAGCGCAACCGAAATATGAAAATGCTAACCCTGGGACGGTAACGGTTGAGGGATTTGGTATCGAGTGCTGGGACTTCGAAATGACGAAACCCCGGAGCAAGACGATAATGGTTAATCATTCGGCGATGCCCAATGTGTCTGCTGCCAAGCTGCTACGTAGGTTGGACGAATTGCGGAGAGGAGGTGACAGGCTGGGCTGGAGTCCGGACGAGGATGAACTTGATATTAAAGAATTTGTTGGCACTTTGGGGTAAGTTGAAAAAACGCTGAATCATACGAACTTGGTTAACAAGTGATTGTTTCAGAATTGTGTATTACGACCAGAAATATGCGAAAGACCCAAAGCGTTGGGTTGGCGACTTGTACAGCGTGCTCAACCGTACCGATATATTCGCCGACTTCACGGCTGGGTCCAGTGTTAATTTACAGTGGGCTGGCCCGAAAGAGAACGACAACATCGGATTCTGGAACTTCTTGTGGCAGATCATTATTGCGAAGGAACTGGCACGGCGCCTAGATTCTAGTGAAGGGAATGGCTACACGGGCTTCACCACGAGGATTTTGGCCAGCATGATCGTCTCAGACCTGTGGCTGACAAATGTCGGCATCGCCCTCACTGACGCGAAACTAAACACAGCAGATATCAAGAAGCCCGAGACCGATGCCGAAAAAACGAAAGCAGAAGAGTTCAAGAACGAGGGCAATGCTGCAATGCAGAAGAAACAGTATCAAGAAGCCGTCGACTTCTACACGGAAGCTATCAAGATCGACCTCGGAAATGCAGTTTACCGATGCAACAGATCAGCGGCGTCATTTTCGAACGACAAGTTTGAGGAAGCGGAAGAAGATGCTTATGTTTCCACCCAACTCGATCCGAAATACGCAAAAGCATGGTCTCGTCTAGGAGCTGCGCGGCTCAAACTTGGAAACTTCAAGCGAGCAAAGGAAGCGTATCAGAGAGCTGTTGCTGTTGCTGGCAAAGACGCTACCGATCAGATGCGACAGGGACTCAAGGACACTCAGGCCAAACTCGAGGAAGCTGCTAAAGAGATCAAGGACGAGAAAAACAGAGAGAAACAGCATGAATTGCGTTCTACGTATCTGGATCATGACTGGGATATTGTGGGTAAAAAGGTAGAGCTTCACTCTTCTGTGCATGAGCGGCAGGTTGAGGGACTCCTCTTCTTCGCTGAAAGGATAAAATGGCCGTACATCAATGAGGTGCGTGACTATGCTGAAGACGTGTACACGAATCTGCGAGGTGGGGAGAACATCAATATCCATCTCCACGACTGGCTATACGGCATCATGCTACCTGGGAAATGGTTCGCGTTCAAGATCATGACCGCATTGATCTTGTGCACACGCTCTGTTCGAGATATCAGCATTGCACATTATTACGAATGCGGGCTGTCACTCCCCAAACGCTCCTATTGGCGCAGCAGGACCGTTCTAGGCCGAGTACTGGGTTGCTTGCCCGGCGTGATCTCCCTCTGTGGATGGCTTGGACCTTGCCCGCCCGTCGAATTTGAAGGCCCCACGTCCACGTCACCTTCTCTGGAAAACAAGAAAGCAAAACACATCCGCATCCGCACCCGCCGTCTCGCGCCGCACGAACACAAACCTGACGAGGACGGTGTGGTCATCTATGCAGGTTCCTATCATGACAAATATGAGGCGACGCGCATGCGCCCTGACGAGGAAATGGAGCCTTACCTTGAGGATATGCATGACTCGAGCCGGTGGATCATCCCTGAGCCTCCTGTAAGGCAGATCAGTACATGCGAACTCGTCTCCATTAAACTTAAAAAGCTACCTCTCGAAGTGGCGTCGCAATCGCAATCCGGACAACCAGACGCCGACGCAGAGCGAGAAGTCGAAAACGAGACTCAATATCGCGCTTCCATTGTTTTCAAACTCGATTCCAGTGCAGAGCCTGTTACGTATAAGTTATTCACAAACCCGGTTTTTGTGACACTGCCGCCGTGTAGGCCAGGACCGAGGGGTCAGCATGAGGTACATATGAGGGAGCTGCCAAGGTACCAGACCAACATTTGGACGGTGGAGATGTTGAAGGATCATACGGCCGAGGATAATGAGGGCGATGAGAAGGGGGCCATGACTATTAATGCTACGGGCAAAGGTGGTGAGTTGTTGGCGAGGGCTTGGTGCTCGGAACGCGGGAAGAATGCAGTGATACGTAGGCAGGGGGGGCCGTGTTTTGTTTGTGCTGTGAGGGCGGCGGGCGTGGCGAGCTTGGGGACAGGGGTTTTGATTTGGTTAGAATAGTGGTTGAGAGATTCGATGCAGGATTAGAGTTTGGTTATGGTTAGCTTACTAAGAGTTTTAGTGATATCTTAAGAGAGGGTTTGTAGTCAATTGAGACCATGGAAAACTTTTGAAATTTCATCATCAATAACACGCAAAGTTTCCATATCTCGATGGCCAACAAACAAACTCCTGTTTCACAGCAACTCTTTGGCTTAGTCGAATAAGCTAAGCGAACGAGGAAGTACGTACCAACCATAACCCCTTTTAGCTAAGCGATAGCGCTAGCTGGCAAAGTACCTGAAGAGGGAGATGCTAGATTTTAGGGAAGAGGTTTCTGCCGTTTAGAACTGCACTGAGCGAAATCCTGGAAACAGAGTTACCGAATCGGCAAGAGAGATTATGAGAGGTGAAGTTGAGGAGATGTGCGAATAGTGAATAGTTGAAATTTATCACGTGACACGGGCATGCCTTCACCAATTCAATAGTCAGTCCTTCGACAAAGAAATCCTATTCAAATTTATTCACCTGTACTTGCCTTCTTTCTTGAATATACTAGCGTATTAAATTATATTAATTTCATAAGAAAAAAGTTGTAAATGCTAAGTGCGCAATGTCAAGTGCAATGTTGATGTGTCCCGATAAAGGGTCTGGGCCTCGGTAAAAACAGGGGGGCTGGCGGTTTAGACTTCAGCTCGGCTAAAAAGCTTAATTGTGGCACAGCAGTTTTCCAGCACCAACCAGAGAGGCCTTCAGGGATTCAGCAGGTTGCTGGCCCTAGAAGATTGACACCCCGCACCTACATAAAGGGTGCTCATCCTACAGTACTTGTGACAAAATTCGGCCGTCGTCTTTGACGATATTGCCTGAATGAGAAGGAGAACCGGATTACATCACTATGTTGTCGACAGCTTGGTCTGTTATTGTTGCGAGGTACGGCATCGCGGCAGAGGCGCATACTGTGGTTACATATCCGGGGTGGAGAGGGGATAATTTAAAAATCACTGAGGATTTTCCGTTCGGGATGCAGTGGGCGTATCGTTGTCAGTACTCATCATATTTATCAACCGCGTTTTCACTTCCTCTTATCTGTATCCTCTGAATAGCTTGCTTCCCCTTCCCTTTCCCTTGCCTCATTAACAGCCACAGGCGGCGGCCTCCCTCCCTCCACAAATCGCACAACATGGCCAGTAACTGGAGGATCCATCGCTATCCAACCCGGCTGGTTCACAAATCATGCCACTGCCTACTTCTACATCAACCTCGGTCTCGGAATCGATGGCCCTGGAGGCGGGCCACCAAACATGTCTTTCCCTTTGGTGCCAATCTTTGAGATTGTAGGACCCAGCGATAACCCGTATCCTGGAACTTTTTGTTTGCCACAGGTGCCGCTACCGGATGGATTAAGTGTCAAGGTGGGAGATCTGGCGACCATCCAGGTTGTGGAGGTTGCTAAATCAGGAGCTGGATTATACAACGTAGGTTCCCCTTAAGTCCCATCTCTATTTCTGAAACTTTTGAGCTTTGAGGATGGATTAAGTTCAGAATGTGGGAACTGACAGGAGAGCAGTGTGTGGATATTATCTTCGCCCTTCCAGAGAATGTCAACCCAGTAAATGAGACGAATTGTTTCAACAGCACGGATATCTCCTTCAAAGACCCATTCTCCAACGCAGCGAAGACCACCACGTCAATGCCAGCTAGTGCCTCGCGAACAGGGCTCTGGGGGTCATTGTCTTGCCCCACCTCGAGTACTTGTCCAACTCAGACTGCTTGTCCAAAGGCGAATGAAGTGGGATCGAAGGAGGGGGCTCTCGGTGTCGGGTTTCCGCTTGGTGTGCTCGCTCTGGGAATCTTAGGCTTGTAAGAGAGGGATTATTAAAAACAATTAATGGAAGATTCTCTCGACTTGTTTTATACGCCAGCCATCTCGAGAGCGAAGTTTAGAAGGTCTCGCACACCATCTTTGCCGCCGTCCTATACCTCTGTACGAGATTCAGCAGGCCATCTGGCATCCACTCCATCTCAGGATTGATGGCCCATGTCAAGCATCGCCAATAGAGCGCTCTTACAAGCAACTGCCTTCCATGTTCATCCGTTCCATAATATTGAATCAATTCGCGACCTTGCCATTCCACGTCAAGGCATCAGCGACGATGATCGCCTCTGCATATCTTGCGGGCCGCCAATAGAGAGTGAGGTCGATGATAGCAGGGCGTTCGTTCGGATCTTCCTGGAACAGAACATTTCCTGCCAACTCTGCGTGGATGAACTGCAATTCCACCCTTTCTGTCAAGAGTTTCTTGGCTTGCACTAGCTTCTCTAAGATAGGGTTCAAGTACGACAATACTGTCTGGTCAACCCCTGGGACATTGTCCAGCTTCTTCTCGCCCCAAGTAACCTTGTCCGCCTCGCCCCACCGGTTCGAACGGCTGACAATCGCCGCGTGTTTCACGCGGCTCATTCTGCGAGATCTACATGGAACGTTCGACAGACTTGCAGAACTTCCTCGAAGTCACCTCCTACCTCTATAGCTCCTGAAAGAAACGAGGATGCTGTCCACCGTTGAAAATGAATGTTTTGGTTGATCCACTAGTGCCCGGGGCTTGGATAGTTTGTAGGAAGTTGGTGAGCGACGCAACAAGTCGGTGGTGAGCTCAGCTACCCATTGTGATTCGCTGTCGTTGTCTGACGGTTTGAATACTATTTCTCCGACGAGATAACAGAGCCCCCTGCCGCCATGGAGCCAGAATAGGGATTCCCGAAAGGCCGAAGGCTTCAGTTATTTCTGGCGTGGGCGGGCTCATAGTTGAATCGGTTGGGAGAAAAAACTATGACAGAGTGATGGAAGGTGATGTGGCGGGTTGGTCAAATCGTTCAGGAGGAGTTATTTGAGATGTATAGATTGAGTGTAGTACTACATGTATTGGGCGTCCCACCACTCTTTCTGGCCTCGCTTAACTGCACAGCCCACCGAATGACTCATATTGAAATCATTGAGATGTGTTCCAGATCGCATTGAATTTCTTCGGTGGACTCCGGGCTTTATGTGAAGGATCTTGATGTGACGACTCGACACCAAGGGAGTGTACAATGATGCTGCATGATGATGGAAGTGAGTAAAATAGGGGATTGTTCTCAACATGGCCTTAATAAGTAGCCAATATTGAGTAGCAAGTTGTAGACGACTCAACGAGTAAAATCGGTATTGTGAAGAAATAGAATGCCTGGTGGGAGTGCTGGATTGGTTGAACTTCATTTGCCTGATGTGGCAATGAGTTCAAACGGTAGAGGATGGAGGCCTACATGCCACAACCCCACTCCGAATGCTATTTTCAATCGCCCAGAGAAAATTGGGTACGTTGTAGATACAGTTCAAAGTCAAGGGCGGGCTAGAAGCTTTTGAGAGATCATTTTTGTCATGTAAACTATCTCAAGAAGCGGAGAATATGAGATGACAGGAGCGGGGGCTGACAAATTTACCAAACAACCACGAACCTTTCACTCAATGCTCCCTTCAGCCGTTTCATTAATCCTTTTGCTCTAACATTTTTGATACCGACCGGAGGAGTCTTCAACTTCTACCCATCTTCCCTAGCTTCATGATCTTCCTTGACAACCTCCTCCACTTCCCGCAGCACTTTAATCGACACCCCACCTGCAACCCCAAATCGTTTGGGACAAGTTTCAACGTAGCCAGGCCGAGACGTACATTTCTGGGAGGGTCGTGAGGTAGGTCAATGACTGCGGCGTAAGCAAAGTGCAGTGCTGGACTTTCTCTTTACTGGATTGTGAACTTCATGGATATGAGCATGGATAAATACTTAAAGATGGGGTTGCTCGTCAGATTGCACGGTCTGTTCTGCGCCTCTTTCACGTGCTTCTTTGAATTCCATATGAATGGTCCCTGCTCCATACCGGTCATTTGGCCAAGCCAGCCAACCGGGTGCTCGATTTTTTTTTAGCGAGCCAAGTGCTGAAGGTCGTCACCGACAGCCTGCAGCTCAGCCTCAGCCTCATGATAATTAGTTCATCCCCCGCCATGCATAAACAACTCTTCTTTGCCAACCAGAATGACTGATGCAAGACAGTCAAAATAATGGCCCCCAGGATTGGTAGGGAGGGGACGGAAAAAGCCGCAGCGCGATTCCACAAGAAGTGATTGGGTGGCTGCATCTTTCAGCTCCTCAGCCTCCGAATCTCCACACCGTGATGGTCCACTTAGCAGTGTCTATTTCGGGCGCAGGAAAGCCAAAACGGACGGCACGGATGCCCATTTCTCTGCTCTCCCTCCCTCTGGAAACTGAGGCCTTTTTTTTAAGGGGCGTTGAGGAACATTGCAACATCACGCGACAAAACCACGGCTGGAGAGCCTCTCCAAGGCTGGACATTGCGCCATGCCTCCCATGCAATCGGATCCTAGATCCTGATGAACCCAAAGCCTGCTCAAATACTCCCCATGTCCCCGGTGAAGCTTCCCCCCTCGCAGCTTTCAGGCAAAGCAAGATGCTTTCCTCTCTAGCAATGCCACCTTTTGCCTTCGTTTTCCTGCTCTTTGTCTCCTCTGTTTATGGAGCTGTCCTCTCTCCCCGCGCTTCAGCTGCACAAGTATGCGTCGGTTTGAGTGTCAAATCCAACAATGGCGACCGAAAGGTCGCCCTTGTCATAGACAGCTCAGGCTCGATGCTGGAGACTGACCCGGATAACCTCCGACTCGCTGCTGGCAGAGCACTAAACGACTGGCTAATTACCAAAGCGCAGGCGACGGGTGGCAAGAAATCAGATCTGGTCACCGTTATTGATTTCGATGGTACGGCGACCTTGGACTATCCGCTCGGTGACCCTGCCGGAGCGAATAGCTCTTTCAGTAAGATTGATTCGTCCGGTGATACGTTCATCGCTGGTGGAGTACAGATGGGAATTGCGCAACTTACTTCCCGTGGCTCTGGCTCCACAAGTGGAAGGAGTAGCATCATCGTTTTCACGGACGGAGCGGTAAGACTTGTCGTCTCTTAATTATGTAACCCACCATTGCCTCATAGCGGTCATTTCAAGCATCATTCCCTAAAACAATTCCTGGTATTTCTCACGAGTATGCTCAAAAATCTAACTTTGACGGCAGGATTACGACACATTGACCTTGGTCGAGGCGATAAATCAAGCTTCTTCTTTCGGTATCCGAGTCTCCTTCGGCTTCCTCGATCCCACAGACAGCGTGCAAGACAGCTCGGTCCTGTCTGCTATCACTTCCTCCGGCGGTGTTTACGCCACGATCACCAGCGAGGATGCCTCAAACAACTTCATCAATTTCGCCATTCTTAACGGTCTCACACACAATGACAATCCCACGGGGAACAACAACACGGTTCTCGCTGGCCTTTCGATCTCCCAATTCATATCAGGAAGGAACTCGGTATCCACATTCTACAACGCGCAAGCCAACGAGAAGATCAACTTCACCATCACCAGCATCACAGCCGATGCTCTCACCGCACAAGCCATCTTTGGCGGCAGAGTCATCAACAGCACCACCACCCCTTTCTACGGCGCTGACACGCTCAATGTCCAAGCCCCGAGCGCAGGGCGATTCGAAATCAAAGTCACCGCCCAAGATGCCCCCCCGAACGCTATATACATTCTCGGCGCGACGTCAAACATGCCTATCCAGAACTGCTCCGTCGCCGTCACAGGCGGTTCCTCCGGACTCAGCACGGGTGGAAAAGTTGGACTCGGTCTCGGCATCCCCATCCTCGTCGCGGGCCTTGGTCTCGGTGCATTCTTCCTCCTGAAACTCTTTGGGGGAAAGATTCCAGCACTTGGCGTCCCACCCCTTAAAAATCCATTCGCGAAAAATCCCTTCTCAAAGCCTCCACCGACTCAACCTGATTACGAACAAACAATGATTGATGGCGCCGAAAAGGCAGGTTTTGTGGAGACGATCACGCCTCTTGCAGCCATTCCGGCAAGCCTTGCTGCCGCCCCGGCCTTGACACAGGCTGCTCATCCATCCAGCACGAACCCAGCTCAAACACCACAAACCACAGCCCAAAATCCGTCACAGAATCACAAGCATAAGCGCTGCAAGCGCCGCAAGCATGCCAATGGACCGTATCATCACCACCACCTTGCTCGAAGCCACCCATGCCTTGAAGATTCAGTACCTCACTGTGCACTGTCTGACCCAGAGCATGTTTGTAAGGATCCTAATGAGAAGCCGCTGGGGCCGTGTGTGTGCACGGATAAGAAGTGCGAGTTGAATAAGGACGATCATGAGTGTGTTGTCGATGAGGAGGACAAGGAGAGGTGGCCACCTTGTGGGTGTGGGGATGAGGAGTGTGAGGTTACGAAGGAGGAGGAGAAGAGGAGGAGGGAGAATTTGATGTTGGAGGGTGCGAAGATTGCTATTAAGGAGGGGGTGCATGCTGTTATGAACTGATGTGGAAGGAAGATGGAGGATTGATTTGTGGGACTTTGCTTGCTGGAGTGAGTATCTTGTTGATTAGGTATACCCGTTTTCCAGAGCGAGCGACGATTTACGACGATTTGGTTTCATGACGAGAGAATACTTGAATATACTTTCATTGCTGCAAGGATGAAATGGAAGCGACAGAAATTTGCAAAAAGAGAACACTTGCACTACCTATGACTGCCCCTATCTTAAGCGAAACCGCATTTCCACCCCACCCCCAACCTCCTCCCCCTTCTTTTTGGGGCATTTTAGATTTATAAGGTCTCCCTCCAAAGAGTAGTGGTCATGGGTGAGTTACGCAGAGAAGTCATACTCACCTAGAAAGCCATTCTCCGTCTATTCTTCATGTTCTGTGGAACAGATCACGTGTTGGCTTCCCCCCACATCACCCCTGCAGGCCTTGCGGTCGAAAAGAAAAATCGGCTGCAGCGCCGATAACGCTTAGATTGTCACTGCAGTTGACGCATAATAATTCCCTCTCAACATCTCTCTCTCCTCCTCTCCCTCCCTGGTCCTCATCGCAGCCTTCAATTTCTCTGCAATGGCTCTCCGAATATCAGCAAAGCGAGTAGCGGCTACTCTTAAAGCCGGCACCGTATCCTCGTCTCCCAAATGCATCGCGAAGAGGAATGCGTCCCAAGCGGTTGCAGCAGCAACAAATCTCTCAGCGGGAGTCAGAGATGAAATCTATGTGTGTACAATCCTTCAAACATTCTGCTATTGACTGACATTTCATCTGCAGCGAGATGCCCAGCTTTCAAACCCCGATCCAGCCCCTGATTCTGCCACCGCAGCCCTCGTGAACGAACAAGCACCTTTTATGGTGAAGACCTATGTCCGCCCACCACCCATGTTCGTCAAAGGTGAAGGAATGTATCTCTGGGACATCGAGAACAGGAAATATCTAGACTTTACAGCTGGAATAGCTGTTAATGCATTGGGGCACTGCGATCCTGAGATCAGTAAAATAATCGCGCAGCAAGTAAATATACCTCACCTCACCCCATATCTCCCCTCTGACTCACCACCCACTAGGCCAAAACTCTCATGCATACCTCGAACCTCTACTACAACCCCTGGACCGGCGCCCTCTCTGAACTGCTTGTGCAAAAGACTCTGGAATCAGGCTCCATGCACGATACCTCCGCAGTCTTTGTCTGCAACTCAGGCAGCGAAGCTAACGAAGCAGCTATCAAGTTCGCACGAAAGGTTGGCAAGGTCGTCGATCCGTCAGGCGAGAAATACGAATTCATATCCTTCAATGGCTCGTTCCATGGGCGTACAATGGGTGCTTTGTCCGCGACGCCGAACCCGAAATACCAGAAGCCTTTTGCACCGATGCTGCCGGGCTTCAAATATGGCACATACAATGATGTTGCTGGTATCAAGGACCTGGTGACGGACAAAACGTGCGGTGTGATCGTGGAGCCGATTCAAGGAGAAGGCGGCGTACAAGTCGCTACGGAGGAATTCCTCGTTGGGCTCGCAGCACGATGTCGAGAGGTCGGGGCTATCTTGATCTACGACGAAATCCAATGCGGCCTCTCTCGGACAGGGAGGTTCTGGGCTCATGCCAGCCTGCCGAAATCCGCTCACCCGGACATAATTACCACGGCCAAGGCACTAGGGAACGGCTTTCCGATCGGCGCTACGATCGTCAATGGGAACGTGGCGGAGAAGATCGCGGTTGGTGATCACGGGACTACGTTTGGGGGAAATCCCCTGGGGGCTAGGTTGGCGCATTATATGGTTTCCCGACTCTCTGACCCTAAACTCCAGAACGAGGTGTTGGCCAAGAGCAAGATATTTTTGAAGCACTTCCAGCATCTGCAGCAGAAGTTCCCGGAGCTGGTAAAGGAGATCAGAGGCAGAGGGTTGATTTTGGGATTGCAGTTGACGCAAGATCCTACTCCAATTGTTACTGCCGCTAGAGAGAGAGGTTTGTTGGTTATTACGGCGGGCACGAATACCTTACGGTTTGTGCCTAGTCTTACAATTAAGGAAGAGGAGATCGAAGAGGGGATGCAAATACTGGAGGAGGCGATGAGGGTTGTTCTTACCCCTGGTGAGCACCCATCGGGGAAGCAGGTCAGTGGGGAAGTAGATTCGCCCAATTGATGTTGATGAGGAGTGCTTCACGATGATCTATGCATGAAGCGAAGAGGATGGTGTTTGGCGTTCAGAGATACACAAAAGCTTGCACCTTCTACCTAATATTATTGTTGCCCTTTTCCATTCTCAATAGCGTTGTAGGATTCTCACAGTTCTTCCATCATAAATCCGGGTTGCCGCGTTCCATCTCGTGTCTCGGTCTCTTTGTTGCTATCATTCTAACCATGCTGTCAATTATGTTGTTGTCAAGTGCTCTCTGTGGCGGCGAGATCAATGCAGTGGTCGAAGGCTCAAAATTCAGAGAACCTCATGTATTGAAAATACTAAGCTAGAGAGTAAAGGAGGGAGGAATACCTCAACCTTTAGTAGTGTACTGCCCAGACCTCTAGCTCAGTCCCTTGTTTCATTCCTGTTTCCTGATACCGATTCCCGGCAGATCATATGGAGGCGCCGTCCGTCACACTCTCCAAATTCCCTTATCTGTCTTCCAGACTTTGAAAGGTCCAAGCAGCCAAATATTCAGCTGCGCTTTGACAGGTTCGAAATCCCTCTCGCCAAAATGTGGCAAAGGTGAACGAACTCCTTTCCCCAAAAACGTGAAACGTAAAATTGCAGCACCTTTTGTTACCGGAAAAATTACAGAGCTTACACCATGTGCGAAATCTTAACCCGGCCTCACGTGTTGCGACCTCAGCTTTTCTGTCCTTGACTACTTTCCAAAAGATGCGGGTAGGGGTACCTCTCTCCTTTCCCTGCTACCGTATACCTGCGCCGCATCGTTAAATATTCCCCTCTCGCGTATTCCAGGAAATCCAAGAAATAACACCTCGCAATGGCCAAATCGAAAGAACTGCACTGGAGAACCCCCTTTACCCTCCTAACCTGTGCTTACCTTTCATTACTTCCTTGCTTGCCTGCAGAGTCAAGCCAGGAGCTTGCTTTGCGTAGCGCAAGGGAATCTTTTTTCTACTAAGAGAGCACGGATGAAACTCTTTGTCACATCGCTTGTGACTGTCACTGTGTTAGCGGATAATGATTAGACATTGATCGGATGACGATTACATAAAGGTATCAGTTTTGTATTTGAACCCGTTTGGTAATGGCCCCCGCAATGGCACCCCAGGTGCCATATCACAATTTATCGCTCTCTGTTTTAAAATGTTCCCCAACTGTCTCCGTTGTCCTCAGGATCCTTGCGATACTTTTGCTTCCTGCCTGTGTCTCTTTGGGCGTTTTTATAGAGGCGATATTAGAGGGAGGCAAGAGGTATACAAATGAATATAGTAATTCCTAATACGGAGACAGCGGCATAAAGTGACGGGATTACAGGGCATTCGTGCTCCCTTAGGCCTTCCAGGGGCCTATTGCGTATAATTAAAGGGACCAAGCCCACTGTAAGGCCTTATAACTCCAGGCCTCATGCCCTGTAAGACATTTACAAGGTTACGGAAGATCTTCAAGGGTTACAGCGCTGCTGGCGGGGCAACTATAGCGCTCGGACGCTATGATAAGCGTTATTATAGGGCTCTTTAGCGAATCTGCCCTTGTAAGTACAGGGGGAACTGCTTAAAAAGGTGTGGTACCCCTTGCCTGTGGCTTATAGCGTAATTTTAGGGCAGTGACCTGGAAATATAAGGGCCTTTAGGGGTAAATCGTAGTAGAAATTGACTTTATAGTGGACAAAAAGCACAAATGCCCTGTAATCCCGTCACTTTATGCCGCGATCTGCGTACCTTCGAGCCGCCGGCTATAGGGGTTGGTTTCCTAGAAATCTGGACCCCCTAATTCCAACTCGTTAAATCGGGACATTGCGCTCCCGGGTAAGGCCCGTAAGGGCAAGCAAAATGTTGGTGGGAAATTTATGGACAGGAAGAGTAAGTTAAGGGATCTGGAATATTTCACGGGCCTGCGACTAGACTTTTGTTGCAAGTATTTGCAGTAGCTGTTTCGGTAGCTAGGCTGCTAAAATAAAGAAATCTTGCTGTCATTTCTATAATGTTATTCAATTTGTTATTTTCGCATTTATATACCTTCTTAAAGACGTTCGCACAGTAACAGGTCCGGGAAGGCAACAATTCTCCCCCAAAAATTAGTAGTCAATATTAAAAGAAAGCCACAGGGGCGAGCAAACTTGCTCTCTTGCCATTGATAGCGTCTTGCATAGCCCATGTGGAGAATAGTTGTGGATTTTGTGAAATTGTGAAGCTTGCACCTTGGACAAAACTGTTACCAGCATTTTAATATCGCTTGAATATCACTTCATTGTACTTTTACTGCTCTCTTAGCAAGTTGAGAGGATGTTATCACTAGCGAGAGTGATGACAATTTGAAAGATGTTTTCGCTATTCCGCTGCGAGCAAAAGAGACCGCAAATCTCAAAGCCATGATGTTCGCAGGTGTCTTAAGGTATACTGTGTTTGAGAGGGCTGCCAGCGGGCAGTGCGCAGAGCCTTTGTAACTATATAGCTATTTTGTCCTTCACTCCCCCTGAGTCCCGCCTTCTTTAGATCTCAAGACGTCTTCTTGCGTTATCACTAACTCCTTTTGCTGTCAAACTTTGGTCGTCCGCTGTTCTTTTTCAAGACTTCCCATAACGATGAAATTTTGTGTAGGGGTTAGTAAACCTTCTCTTAGTTGCTACTCGGTGGGTATAAAGTGGCCCCTTAGAAGAGCGCTTCCACTCCCACTCTTTAATAGTTCTTTCCGAGTCACACTCCATGTCGCAAGTTGTCTGTTCATTTTTATTAGCCATTGAATAGTTTATCGTTAGACGGCATTATGCTAATATTAGCTGCTTCCTGACTGGAATGTTAACCATTTCAACTCTCTGGCGCACATGACCACCGCCGCCATTGGATTGGATCAACGTTGGTTTCCAATCGGCTCCAGCTCGGGTCCTCGGCTCCACTTCCGATCCCATCGAGTTTGCTACGAGAAGCCGAGAATCCGAGAACCACACGGACGGCCCATTCCATTTACTTATGATTCTTACTGCAGTTGCCCTTACCTTTTCTTCCGTCCTTCGCCAGTTCGCCTTGTCTCGAACCGGGGAACCTGGAGCAGCGGACCGAGAATCCGACCTCTTGAACTTAAAGTGCGGGGAAACGTGAGACCGACGTCTAACGGCCTTCGGATTCTCCACCAACGAGATTCTGTCGATGCATCCTCAATTCCTTGCAATTCTTCATTAACTCCGACGCAGACTCAGTTGGACCTGGTTTAGTTCTGAACATCCACTGAACAGCCGAGCATTTCTCCTATCAACGTGAACAGGCGTGAGTGGGCTGGACCAACACGGGTGATCCCTGTCAACACGTTTGATGGTCCCGTCTCTTGCCTGGATAAATCACAACGTTTATCAGGCTAAACGCTTCTCTGTTCATTCGTGGACAATACAAAAATGAGAGAGTCTGGGGTTGATCAGCACGCGGAGAACGCGGGGTCGGGTGGGGTCGGGTGAGAAGTGCGCAAATTCCCCTATAGACGGACATATATATATTGATTCGATCGGTCGAGCCCACCATAGTATTTCTTGTGTGGTAAGAACACTCGAGACCGTAGCCATCGCCAACATGGCGACCACCACGGAATATACCCTTGAAAAGATAGCAGGCCATCACGTCGAGGAGACGCTTGGCCAGGGGGCCCTTATCGATGCCAAACATGCCGCCGATGAGGAGCACGCGCAGAGTCTCTGGCAGGCTATCAAGGCCAACAAAAACGCTGTCGTCTGGTCGGTGCTGGTTTCCATGTCTGTGGTCATGGAGGGTTATGACACTATCCTAATCGGCAACTTCTTCGGATATCCAGAATTCCAGAAGAAGTACGGCCATGATTATGGTGGTACGGCCGGCTATCAGATTTCGGCTCCGTGGCAGACTGGCCTGGGTATGGCCAGTACGGTTGGCGCTATTTTTGGTGTTTCTCCCCTCTCCTCCGTTAATTACCGTAATGGTAGACTAATCATGGCTGAATTTGTCGGCGCGCAGGTGGAATTATGAATGGCCAGCTCTGTGCTAAATACGGCTACCGATGGGTAATGATCGTTGCCCTCTTCTTCATGACAGCATTCATTTTCATCATCTTCTTCGCCCAATCCCTCCCTGTCTTGCTGGTGGGCGAGATCCTCTGCGGCTTTTCCTGGGGTGTTTTCGCAACTGTCGGCCCGGCGTATGCATCTGAGGTCTGTCCAACCAACTTGCGTGGCTATTTGACCACCTTCGTCAACCTTTGCTGGGCCATCGGTCAGTTTATTGCAGCTGGTGTGCTGGAAGGCTTGATCAACCGGCCTGACCAGTGGTCGTACCGCATTCCCTTCGCATTGCAGTGGATTTGGCCTGTGCCGCTCATGATCTGCTGTTTCTACATGCCTGAAAGCCCATGGTATCTGGTGCGAAATGACCGACTGGAGGACGCCAAACACAGTATCAAGCGGCTGAGCAATGATAAGACGGAGGAACAGTTGGCTGGCCAGCTCGCCATGCTGGTGCATACCGTTAAGATCGAAGCCGAGATTGTATCCGGTACTTCGTACGTGGACTGTTTCAAGGGTGTTGATCTCCGCCGCACGGAGATCGCATGCGTTACCTTCGCCGGCCAGATCCTGTCTGGTAGCACCTTTGCCTATGTAAGTTTGGTCTCAACTTAGGTCTAAGCTGGTAAAGTGTGACGTGCTGACCCGAGAATGAAAAAAAGTCCCCCACCTACTTTTTCGAACAGGCAGGTATGAGTCCTACAGAGGCGTTCAAGATGAACGTGGGTAGCACGGCGATGGCGTTTACCGGAACTCTCATCTCGTGGTGGCTCATCACGTACTCGGGCCGTCGTACTCTGTATGTCTGGGGCCAAGGCACCCTGTTCTTCCTTCAGATTATCATCGGCATCCTGAGCGCGACAACCAGCTCCAAAGGGTCACTCTGGGCCCAGGCAGCGCTTTGCATCATCTGGGTGCTCACCTACTCGATGACGGTTGGCCCTATCGCCTACGCTATCGTCTCCGAAACCTCGTCCGTCCGCCTCCGTTCGCTCAGCGTTTGCTTGGCCCGCACGACCTACCAGATTGTAAACGTTGTCTCGCAGGTGTTGGAGCCTTACTTTATGAATCCCACCGCCTGGAACGCCAAGGGAAAAACAGCCTTCTTCTGGGGCGCCACGGCCCTTGGAATGTTTGCTTGGTCCTATTTCCGCTTACCCGAGGCCAAGGGCCGCACTTATGAGGAAATGGATCTCCTTTTCCAGAAGAAGGTGCCCGCCCGGAAGTTCGCCTCCACTCATGTCGATCCCTATGCATTAGGAATTTCACCATCCAAGGAGCCCCTCGCACCCGCGCACGAGGAGACTAAGGAGACCAAGTAGTCGGACACTTTTGGATTGCTCCTTAATCTTATAATTCGTTTTATTCCTATACCTAAAAGAGAAATAAATTGAATAAGCTCTTACCATTCTCAATCTCATTTCGCTTATGTCGGCTACGCTATTGAAATTTTTCTTGTCTATGCCGAAATATCGACACTTTCTAGCTCGAGCATCAACATATCGTTTGTTTAAAGGTATGCTGTCAGTACACGTCGAGATAGAGCTAATTGGGGGCATAGATTTGGAAGTACTTTCTGAATGTTGATCTCTAGCCGTAAGGTTTTGTGTGCGTAAACAATTATTGGAATATTGGTCTCTGCTGGGTTCCAGAAGAGGAGATCATGTGGAAGCTGACGAAAATTAACGCAGAAGAGTCGAAGAGTTCTGTTAGCCACACAGGCTTTTGGTAAGCGGTATTGGCACGCTTTGTGGCACATAGATCGATTCAAGAAATTGGGTTGAGGTATTATATTGAGACTACAGCTATTGGTGCTGTTATAGAGCATGCTAACGACAGGCAGCAGTAGACCTCAGTACTGAAAATTAGGCAGAAAAGCCACTTACTCCATATGAATTAATTATGCTACTTAGCGGTTATAAACGTCACTTGCTAATAAGATTTGTTAAAACCTAAACGCGGTGACTTGGATGGCGTTGTTCAGCGAAGCGTGAACCATTCCATGTCTTCTGCAGCTCCCTCTCTTTGAAAAGCCTCTCCATCCATGATACCATGCACATAGCAAGGCCCGATAACCTGAAATGTATTACCCATGGCTCTCAAGACGAAAGGTATCTTTCCACCACTGAATACAACAATCTGATCACCAGAAGATGCACTTATTGGCACCAGAGCCAAATGCGAAATCACTGTCGTACTCAAAGATCTTCCCCATATCAAGAACTCAGCCCTGTGGGTGTATGGGTATGCCATTTCATCTTCATAAAGATCCTTTGCGATCGCCTCCAGAGGATTGCTAGATTGCAAAATCTTGAGCCAAGCTTCAAAGTTCGTTTGATATTCACCCTGTGCCAAACGTTTCAAGGCCGTATTGTTGCCCCAGCATAACGTATGCAGCAGAACATCTGCAATACTCTCCCCCGTCGGGTAGGATTTAAGGGAAAAGGCAATGTCAATCCATTGACGCCACAGACGAGAGCACTCGAGGTCGGTATATTCCAGCCTTTCTGGAATCTCAGGTACATGCTTCACGACGTCAACCCTTTTCCCTTTCAATTTCAGAGATTGGCTGTCTCCAGATGCCTCATACACAACATCAGTGTCGTTGGCAGCCTTGAAATCTGTCACTGAGAAAAATGCCAGTGGAGTGTGATTCCAGGACGGTGCCCAGGATGGCAAATCCGGTATTGTTCGCATGCAGCCGTAGCATGTGGACAGAACATCTAGCGTCTTCGACTTGATGATGATTGCTCGAGCAACATCACCATACAAGTCTGCTGCAGTCTTGCTATAATCTGGAGCAGGAAAAATATTCTCCGGGTCTGATTGGTGATCACCGAAAAAGCCCTGTATTCCATATATCTTGTCTCGTGGATCAGTCGCCCGAAGGTTGCGAGTGTTGTTAAGGATCTGAATGGCTTTTTGTCCTGGCCCCGCATTTCCGAACGTGTAGTCGCTCTGAAGCTGAGCCCTCTTGACGAAATCTCTCATGACAAAGTGTGGGAATGTGTCAGTTATGAAGTTTGCGCAGAACTCGTGTTCATCACCAGACTTGCCAGGATGGTCTCTCGCCAGTCCGCCGATGACGACTTCCACCTTGTCGAACGTCACCGATTGACTTCCACACAGGAGAACAGGCGATCGTGCGATGGAAACCTCCTGCACTACCCACAGCCGTTTCCACCATGGCCGATGTAAGATTTCCCATAGTCCTCGAATTGGCGGGGAGAATGCACCAACGCCGCGATGCCGAAATGCGTTTCGCTCTCTTACCACTTGCTGGTAGAGTGTCCCATCTCGTGGATTTTGGCCCGAATCTTTACTTCCCTGCAGTTCAATCGCGAAGTTGTGAAAGAAATCCATTGCCAGATCAGTTACGGGTCGAGATGTTTCTTCATCTAGAGTGCAAGACGCCTCGCCAATCCACAATGCCACCCAGAGCGCCTTCCCGTAAATCTGGCGCATCAGTGGGATTTGGAGACTCTTTTCGTCGTCATTGGATTGGCTGATGCAAATTGCATCAATCCAGACGTCAAAACCTATTTCAACTTGGCGTATTCTCCGAAGTGCAGCATCACAATTCGCGGTAGTCTTGATGATTGCCCCGTCGCACCATACGTGTTTAGACAATGAACAGTCCCCATCCTCTGTAGCCCATGTGTAAGACACGGCGACGAACTTGACAGAGACATCTAGCGAGGCTTCGCGGAGTGAGATACGGATGGGTGTTCCGTATGATGCAGCGGGGTGCAGGGTCAAAAGCCGCACTGAGTGGGTTCCTTGAAGCGGAGCATACTTGTAATCTGTCTTGGGCGATAGAATTTCATCGTCCATGATCGATTGGGCTCGTTAAAAATAAATCGTGTTCGGCCTCTTCTCGTGCTGCCTAGGTATCGCCCTCTTGCGATGTGCACCTAAAAGATGCCGCCGGAGAATGGAAAGGGCAAAAATGAACGTAAAGTTTTTAATTTATAATGATTAAAAGTAAGATTTGGACTTGTCACGGCGGAGCTTTTGTTTACGCGAGGGGGACGGGGGGGACAGAAGGTTCACGTGCTAGTAAGGTAAAATGTGAATATCACATAATTTATAAAATAAATAAGAAACTCAAATACTTACTTATAAATGAGGTAATGATGGAGTAAAATATGGCTTGTACCCACGTAGGGTCCTTAAAAATAAGTCACATGATTAGATAAAAACCAGTCGGTTACAGTGGGGTTTAAGGGGGTTTCTCCCTAAGATAAATATTTATTCCTACCTACCTTACTTCTCTTCGGGGAGTTCAAGTTAGGGGTCTCTCCAAGTTTAAATGCCTATTATGTTCTCATGCTCTCTCTTCTACATAAAGTGAGGGGTTTGGAGAAATCACTGCCTCACATTAAAGGCTATTTTCTTACCCCCTAATGTATTAAAAGAATACGCTCTCTTGCGCGCTTTTGTGTCCTAGGGGGCTTGGGGGCTTGGAGCGCTCAGACCTCCCCAAGGTCACGATACTCTCTGAAAGTGAGAAAAATTGGCTTTCACTCTTTGCATTTGTACCTGCTTATGCGGCCCTTAGTAATAAAGGTCTATTCCGGCCAGTTAATCCTAAAGGGCACTAGTACTATCTACATGGGTTCGATTTCTTCAGTTCCGCCATGATCTCGTAAATATTATAAAGCTAATATATTAGCTTTTTAAATTTGTATTAAAGTAAAACAATTAAACTTATCGTGACAGCGAGATCAATGCAATAGTCGAAGGCCTAAAGTTCGGAGAATCCCATGTATTGAAAATACTAAGCTGGAGATCAAAGGAGGGAGGAATGCCTCGACCTTTAGTAGTGTGCTGCCCAGGCCGCTAGCTTACCGTAGTTCCTTGTTTCAGTCCTGCTTCTTAGTTCATATTCCCGGCTGATCGTGCAATGGCGCCATCCGTCACACTTATTCTTAACTTACTTTTATAAGAGTTTAATATACAGAGTTACTTGATGAGACCATAGATATCTTATATATCTACGCAAGTTTACATAAAATTACTAGCTAGTAAGTCCTAAAAATATTTAGACCAAGCAAATTCTTCCATTAGGTCGACGACCTGCTAACTTACACTACTGACCAAACACTAATTTCAGTGCTGCGAAGAAAGTTAACCACAACCAAGCGATTTCTTTTCCTACAGTGATCCCGCGAGATCCCCCTTTGGCGTCTGCGGATGGCAGACTGACTACCGAGTTCGTGCTGCTTGGGCTTCCAATTGCTTTATCAGGCTGATTTTCTCCCGCAACTACGCCAAGTTAGTAATGCCTCATAAAGACCCGGAGGAGACATACTAGAAGCAATGATAGAACCAAGCGCATTACTTGAAGTTGTACCCCCCAGTGCCGTGCTGGCTTCGGCTTTCGAAGCAAAGGAGACAGTTGTGACTCGTCCACCTGGCATCATAACTTCCAATCCACTTGCTCCCAGACTTACGACGTCATTTCCAACCGTGACCGCTGAGCCACCAGATGTGACAGCTTGACTTCCGACCAAGACTACAGACCCTCCAGCTGACGCAGAGACAGTCATCGCGTCCACGGTAGTTGTCACCCAGTCGGGAGTGGCCGTTGGAAGCGTGAAGGTTGAGACCGTGCCACCTGGGAAATTGACCACGAGCCCGCTAGATCCGAGACTCGCCACATTGTGTTGACCTGCGAGTGTCACGGCACTGCCTCCGGACGTAATAGTTTGGTCGCCAATGACTAGCGTCGAGTCTCCCGGAGCTGCTGAAATTGTCTGGCTTCCAATTACGGCAATTTCTGTTGGAGGTGGTGGAGGAGGGCGAGGGGGTAGGGTTGGATTTGGGAAGAAGCTTGTTGAATCACCTTGACTTGTGCCTCCGATGAAAACTCCTGATGATCCGACTGAGACGACTACTGGTTTGTCATTCGAGTCCGTGATTGTTGCAACCGAGCCTGGTTTTGCTGTTGATCCGTTCGGCAGAACAACGCCCGATGAACCGGGAATTGCGCTGATAGTTTGACTTCCTACCGTCGCTATCGCGCTCGCTGAAGTGGGGATTGAGGCTGGGGGAGGCAAAGGTACCGCTGGATCTGTTGGAGGAGTCTCTGGGGCTGCAGGTTGTGCTGGTTGAGAGGTTTCTTGAACCGGGGGATCAGTTGGATCTGCAGGTTGTTCTGGTTGAGAGGTTTCTTGAGCGGGGGGATCAGTTGGAGCTGCAGGTTGTGCTGCTTGAGAGGTTTCTTGAACGGGGAGAGTAGTTGGAAGAGCGCTTGCAGACTCATAAGTCGATGTGTGGGGAGTGTCGACGGTTGTTGGTAATAGTCCACTCACGGCGGGAATCGCTCCTGGAGGGTCGAAAATGCCATAAGTGTAATTGTCATTCCCGCAATGCATCCAATATGGGCTGAAATTGTATGAGTATTACCCTAAGCACGGATTGAAGGATACTTACTACCCGATACGCTTGAGCTGAATGGGAAACACGAATCTAGGGTGGCATCTATTGTACATGCCGTAGACAGGATGCGTGTTGACAAACGCTCCGTCTGTTGAGAACGAGCTGTAAGTTTCTTGACAGTTGCTGGTTAGGTCACTCAATATCAATGGCTGAGGTGGTCCAATTCTTGTTGTGACTGTGTGATCTGCGTAAGGCTGCAAGGTGTAGACCTCTGTTGGGTCCATCGAGATAACTTTGTCGGAATAGGTGGGACCCAAGGGACCGCAATCATTCCCTCCAGTGATAGTGTTGACCATCATGTACATTGATGGAGAAGTCCTTTGCTTAGGATCAGCCAATTGAAAGTCAAGGAGAAGAACACTATGGAACGAGAACTCATACATGGTTACGCCAAAGTCAGCATTGTAGTACGTGGAATAAGTCTTGTTTCCCCACGTTCCCCAGTTGTCCGGGAAATAGCTCATCCGTACTGTCCCAGCAAAGCTGCAAAACGTTGTTAGCTAAATCTTCCCCAGACTCCTGGATGCGAAGCCTACATATGGCATGGCGTCCATTGGATGTCACCACCTGAAGCTGTCACCGAACATGTGTTGATCGGGATACTTTGATCTCCCCAAGGGTAAACCGGTGCAGATGTAATCGTACTGGAATAATTTGATCGTGTACTTGAACTGGAAAGTATTGTTGGCGTTGAAGTGACGGCCGCCTTATTGTTCGAGGATGTTGTGCTTGTTGAATTTGAATAGAGAGCCGATCGTTGCTCAAGTTCTGCCCCATGGGCGGTGAGCCAATTGAGATCTTGTTATAAGAATTGCAAACAATTATATGTGATGAATATCTTCAGCAGCACTTGAAGTGACTTACCAGAAGCCTCGCAACTACTGACCGCACACCAAGATGCAAGAATTAAACATAACTGTCCACGCTGCAAAGAGGGCCTCATGATTAAGTGATTATGAACTGAGCAAGAAATTACAGAGCCAAAAGAATGTGGCCCTGAAATGAGTGTAATGGCCTGCAGATCAGACCTGGGAAGCGCAGTTTAGCAACAAGACAAACCAAATGAATGTGGATTTTCGAGTAGACACAAACTCAAAATCGCCATGACGGGTCCAGAGAACTTAAGAGGCCAGAACAAAATTGCCCAAGATTGATCCAGCAGAACCATGCGATGATCCACCCATGACACACCACATAACCAAGAGGCGGCTGCAAGCCGCCAGAGTGGCGCCTGCAAGTGAGAGGAAGATGTCCAACCTTGTACTTCTCCAACGCTGACATGGTAAGCCGATTCCCGCTAGGATTCAATTGGCAGCACTTTGCGACTCTTGCTGATGTGAAATTATTGTCGTGTTCCTTGGCAGCGGTTAAGCATACCCGACACATGCAGGAACAGAGTTTTGATGGCTCTGAACACTGCCAGGGCAAGATTAGGTCGGCCGACCGTACCTAACGTTTGGCTTGCGGCCCTCAAACCCGCGGGAAATTTCACGACCACCATGTACACTTATTGAAGATATTAAAATGCTACAGAACTTTTGCGCCAGTTCGAAGTATCTTCTCAACAAGGCAGCAAAAATAAGCTTAAAAGCAAGCAAAACAGAGGAGTGGCGGCGAGGTTTTCATGTTGGTACAAGACAAGTGCATGGTTGGCACGGTTGGTGAGCACTACAAGCGGAAATAGGGGTTCGCTTGGCTTCTCGCTTACTTTTATCTTCTCAGATACCAGCCGTCGGCCGACAATCCAGGGGACAATCCCTGAAACCACCTCCCAGAAAGGCAATTTTCATATTTAATTAGGAATCGAGGAAACGACCTGAGCCCACTCAGACCTGTGACTTTCCACACAACCCACGCGCATTCCGAACCCCCGGTTAAATCAGCCCTACTCTCCCCACTCCTAATTAAACTTATTTGTAACAGTGGGTCCACGGAGCACAGACATTCTACCACGCAAAACCCCTTAGCCAAGAGGGCCCACAATTACAAGTAATAAGGCGGAGGGAGTAAATCCATCTCTGGGCGATAGCTGAATGCCCCTGATGACCACGCTTCTGTCCATATTGGGGATATGCTGATTCAAAAGGGTTAGTGAAGATCGGGGTGCCAACCCCAACCTGCCCTTCCTCCGTTGCACATTCCTCCTGCTGTCAGTCCTACCTAAGCCTCCCGGAACGCCCTGGTGTCGACTGCTCTCAGCAAGAAGTCGTCGTGATGCAATTTCACCTTCACGATGGACTGCTATTCATATGGTGCTTGACAGCAGCTGCGAATGTGGTGGCCCGAAAACCTTCGAACATCACGGAGTTGATTCCATCCCCGCTGGTTGTTCCTGCAAGCCAATACTGTAAGCTCTCCTCGGTCCTCGTCGAGCTATCTAATTGAGATTTTAGGGGACGGGGTCGACGGACTATGGAGTAGCTTTGCTCTCAGAATTGGAACTCCTGCCCAGGATGTACGAGTACTCGCGTCGACAAACTCCCCCGAAACTCTGGTAGTGTTGCCACTTGGATGTACATCCCTTGCGATAAACCCGGTGCCAAATGGTTGTGCGAGTTCCCGTGGAGGACTTTTCAATCCTAATATATCGTCTACATGGCAGGATCAGGGCCTATTTGGGATTAATGGAGACGGGGTGGGGTTTGAGGAGAATCTAGGGTACTCACAAGCTGCTGATTATGGACTGGATACTCTCGGCTTGGGATTCGTTGCCGGAGGAGCAAATAACCCAACATTGAGGAATCAAACCGTGGCAGGAATTGCGACAGCCACTCCATTCTACCTGTGAGAACTCCCGCCACACCTGTGAAACTCATGCTAAGCCGACCAGCGGGATTCTAGGTTTAAATACGCAGCCAGTCAACTATTCCACTATTGGAAACTTCTCCGCACCATCACTCTTCACGACACTAAGATCCCAACAACTCATTCCTAGTCTCAGCTGGAGCTTTACTGCTGGAGCAAAATACCGTACGTTTCCTCTGAAAAATTCACGATGTTTGCTGAAACTCTGATTAGGGTCAAAGGCTGGGCAGAACGCTCAACTCATCTTCGGCGGATATGATTCCTCGAGGTTTGTTCCGAACTCTGCTTCATTCACCTTAAACCAAGACATTGATCGTGATATTGTAATTGCTATCCAATCCATCACTTACAGCGGAACCACCCAATCAACCCTTCTCTCCACCCCGACCTTTGCTTTCATTGAATCAACGGACCCAAACATTTGGCTTCCCGATTCTGCGTGCAAAGCATTTGAACAAGCATTTGGCATCACAACCGACAAAGCAACTGGTCTTTATCTTCTCAACGCTACACAGTATACTCAACTTCAAGCAAAAAATCCACAAGTCACATTTATCCTGTCCAACAGCTTGTCTGGAGGGGAGACTGTCAGCATAGTCCTACCATTCAATGCACTCGCCTTACCTGCTTCTCCACCCTTCACCCCAAATAATACATATTATTTCCCTCTGAAGAAAGCTGCAAATGATTCCCAGAATACTCTTGGGAGGGTTTTCCTCCAAGAAGCGTGAGTACTTGAAAGTTCCGAAGCAATACCCGTTGTTGATTTTGGCAGGTATCTAACAGTCGACTACGAGCGAGGTAACTTTTCGGTCAGCCAATGTGTCTGGCAAGATGGGGCTCCTGAACGCATAAGCGCCATTCTATCGCCTGAATATGCAAACAGCTCATCTACCACTACATCGTCTACTTCAGCATCAAAACCTGTCGGGGCCGGCATCATCGCTGCTGTAGTTATTGCGGTAATTGCCGTTCTGGCACTTGCAGCAGGTCTAGGATATTTTGTTTCGCAGCGACGTCAACGTGACCGACCAACCTCCACTTCTCCCACCGAAGACATCGGCCTCACGAATCTCGACAAAAACAACAATTATATCAAAACTGAATCCTTGCCCGATGATCCCAACTCTTTGTACCCACCTTACAAAAAGTTCGATTACCCTAGCGGGGTACATCGCGAACAGCAACCTGATAGCGAACTTGGAACTCATGGAGAAATCTATCAAATGCCGACGACGGAGCATGGAGAAGGAAATTACTTTACGGCTTTGAATAGAATTGAGTCCGAAAGAAGGGCGGCAACCACGCCGCAGATTGATGGGAGAAGTATGGTGTATGAGTTGCATGGGAGTGAGCCGATGCCGGCGGAGATGGATGATGAAGGGAGTCGGAGGGGTTTGAGCCCGATGCTGAGTCCGAGGACGCCGATCACGAGAGGGAGCTCGAGAGCGTCGAGCTTGGGGCCTGTGAGTGATGCTTTTTAGAAATGCTTTGGAGTGTCTTGGATGGGGCGTTAGTGGTCTTCTTTGAGCAGGTATCAGGGGATATTGGTTGGCAGGTTGCACCCTGAATTCTGGTCAATGACTTCTACTATTGAAGCTTAATAGGGTTTCTATTATTCTTTGACTTGCATGGACGAACACAATTCGCCTTCAGATGAATGGGATCGAAAGTCCCAAAATAATCAACAAATCTCAATATCGAAAAGGTAGCCCTCTCCCCTTTATTTTGTTTCCATTCTCGGTTCTGCCGAGGCGGTGAGAAACGCCTCAGATGCAAGCCTCGGCGCAACACCCCTTTACGGACATCTCAACGTCAATTCTTGCTATCTCCAAAAGGGGAAAGAAAGCAAGATGTGTATAGGCCTGAGAGGATCTTTACTTGGCGTAAGATACACCGCAGGGGGACACATGAAGATAATGTTGCACTCCCAACCCAGAGTAATGCTAGCCCCAGTGAGACTATCGAATGATCCGAAGCTCATTGGAAAACTGCACTACTTGCTCTGTTTCTTGCTATCGATTTCAGATTTAGATTCTGTGTGTGCGAGTTCTCGGTACTTCGCATCTGCGGTTATACCCTCTCTCTGTTATTTTCTTTCCTTGCATGAACAATGCAATACGAATCAGATACGCTGGATCAATTATTCTTTAAAGGTAGCATTACGTTAAAACTCCCTCATTATTCTTCAATTGAAATCTAACCTAGATCTATGGCAGGAGGAGCAATGGTGATCACGTTCTAAACCTTTGACAAGGCGCGCATGTAAGATTCATAGCCAAAACCCGAGCATGCCAATCCACCCCGGCAAAAGACAGCACTTCCGCCTCTGCCCTAATAAAACACACGAAGCTGCGAGTCATCGATCTCCAAGCCCTTGGAGATCTCACCATTTTTTGAGTCCATGTAGATCAATGTAGTGCCATCAATTCCCTGCTGAGCCCCAGTGGTGGTCGTAGCAAGACAATTGGTGAATATTACATCTGTGAAGACGGGGGTGTCCAACCCGCCCGGGTTTTCTACGTCCCATTCTGCATTTGTCTGGCAGAGAGTAGGACCGCCGGAAACGGTTATTGCGGCGGCGTACCCTTGGCTTACATTCTCGATGAAGCTGAGTTAAATTAGCTGATATGATCGGTTTAGATGCTAGCTTCTGCAAGCATCACTTACTAAATTGCTGTTGTGGTGGAAGTAGCCGTGAGATTGGTGAAGAAGGTATCACTAAGATTAACTGAAATTATCGAGTCAGCCCTTGAGACCTCTTGGAGCAGACTACAGTAAAACCTCGCTATAAGGATACTCGATATAAGGATATCCTCGCTATAAGGATACCACCACAGGATCCCAAAAAAATTTAGCCCTGAGCTAAGGATATCCCCTCTATAAGGATTATCCTTACGATTTTAGATCCCGACCTTGATTTTTTGGTATATTATCCTTATAATCGTGCACGTGATAAGTTAATTTACCGCCGGTATCAGGCCTTCAGGCACTAGTAAAACCGCATTCTAAGCGTCAATCTCACTGTTCCAGAGCCTTCACCGCCTATTACCCTCCCCCCACCGATTCTATGGCCTCCCTACTGATCCTAAACTTATCTACGGGCGATTGAGGCATTGTGAGACATTATAGTAGAGATGTTACTTATATATCTTCATATCCTAGTGATTTTTCTATTTTTATATATTTGCACGTGATATTCTCGATATAAGGATACCTCGCATTATCCTTAGTAATTAGGGACAATTTCGGTATCCTTATAGCGAGGTTTTACTGTAATTTTATAAATACTTGGCATGTTCACTCCTTGTGGACCCTCGGGAAACCATTCCCACCAAACTAAAGGGACCTGTCCCGACTGCGTGTCGAGCTGCAAACAAAGGCGATTTAGTCCCCTATTTGAATAATTCGATTTATTTTTACTTACGTATGCTCCTGTCCCAGCTTGGAGAATAACACCACACGAACTATCAACACCCACCCATTCATAAAACCAGTATGCATCTGTACCAAGAGTCTAGCCAACTGGTGTCGAAATTGAAGGCACTTGCCAGTTGGCTGAAACAGTATTGAAGAGCCCGAACGTTGGTGCTTCTTGAATGGCACCTGCCCAATTACTAGTGTTACTGATGGGATGTTGTCTTTTGCCATGGGGAGGTTGCTTTGGCCCATTGTGTCGGGGAGGCAAGGAAGAGAACACGACTGGGACTTCGGCACCGTGGTGGGTCATCTTGGCTGTATATGCTATGCTAGCCAAGGCGCCAGACGTGAAAAGAAGAGCTCCAAAGAGGAGAAAAGATGTAGTTTTCATAATTGAAAGATAGATCAGAATAATTAGATAATATTAATTGAGTTTTGGACATGCTGTAGAAGGCGAAGAATGACTTCTTGGGGGGAAACTTGAGCCTATTTATATGCAGTTCTAGTTGACAAGAAAGGGGAAGAGAGCAGGCACAGATCAAGTCCTCAATTTTCGCTTGTGTGCAACCTCTACCGTATTATATTGGCCTCATTATTGGAGAGGAATACCCTCAAGGACACGCGTAAGTTCAAAAGGGCAGAAGAACCTGGTTTGAGCAATCTCACTCGCATCAACGCGATTAGCTCGTGAAAGACATGCATCAGTTCATCGATTTAACCAATGAAGGAACGAAAAGCCTTGTTCTGTCTTGCTCAATCCTTCCAACTTTGACCCTGCCACCCGTTGATCTCATTTCACCTAAGCAGCAGCCTCCGTTCCATTTCTGGTATGATACTCCACGTTTCTCCACAGCCTAGTAAGCCTCCGACACATGCCTTGTGAGGCCCAAAGGCTTGTCCAATCACGGTGCTGTCCAGAAGCC
Source organism: Hyaloscypha sp. PMI_1271 (assembly GCA_021399465.1). Taxonomy (NCBI): domain Eukaryota; kingdom Fungi; phylum Ascomycota; class Leotiomycetes; order Helotiales; family Hyaloscyphaceae; genus Hyaloscypha; species Hyaloscypha sp. PMI_1271. Next base: position 366,930 of record JAJTUS010000023.1, on the reverse strand, counting down.
GCCCGCGGCGCGTAATTGCTTGTCTGGACTTCGCAGCCTGGACATGCAGCCGCACAGTCGCTGCCGTGGCTTAGCGGCGAAGATTCAATATTCTGCTAACGATCCGAAAGGAGAATATTCCGTTCCTTTCCTATTGGCCCGATCTTGTATCGCCAAGAATTCTCGGAATTCAGACGAAAGTTCCAATGCCTTGGTTCAAATGAAACCGCCATTCATCACATGTATACAGTATTCTTCAGTGGTACAAAAGTAACTGGCAATATAAAGGTGTCTATAACACTTGCAGACTGCTTCCCATGGATCTAGAAGGGCCTGAGAAACTGCAGTGAAGGTCGATTTTCAGCCACGAACCTGCAAGCAAAGGAGCCCAAAGCGCTATGTACCCTGCAACCTGCCCCTCCGGTGGTGGACCTCCACAACCCACGCCGCACCCGCTGGAGAAAATGCGTAGCCTGCGCCAACAGGACCCACAATCTACTGAGGAGCACTCCACTTCACTAAGCCTTATATTTATTAGAGGGTGCTTCGCCACAAGGTTATTCCGGTGTACTATTCAACTCAGGTCATCCTGCAGAAGGACATGTAACGTTTCCTCCCATGTTCGATTCGGTTTTCTTCTGGGCTGCCAAAGGGGTATAGACTAGGTTAGCCCCCATTGGGGGATTTTGATTGGACATAATTCCTTTCTTCAAACACCCTCACCAGCAATCGCAATCTCACCTGCTTGATGAGGCGCAATGCTAGTGGAGTTTCTGCGTTCCGAGGCACCAGAGGTTGGTCCAGTCCTTCGATGCCCAGATGTTATTCCTCGCTATCGTTCCCAAGGTATCAGTTAATAATAGAAGCAGTCCCCAACCTCTCCCTGGGCCGTAGAAATTAGTCTAATGGGAATTGTAACAGGACTCCTAGGATTCCAAATGGAATTATGGATCATCTTCAGAGGCACAAGAGACCCCACTACACCGCCATGACGCGAATTACCCCGCACTAAATGTCTCAGTATCTATTTCATTTGTTCTAGAATAGCAAAGTCGCAATGAACTGAAACAATTAGCTCAATTCTCCCAGGGCTACTCTGCCGACAAGTACAAAGCACGAGGGTTCTGAGAACGGTCCTTCTGTGCAATGATCATCTCTTTATTCGAGTATAAAGTCCTGCATCTCATATTTCCCAGCTCTCAACTCCTCCATCGCTTCACCAAACATAATTCCATGAACATAGCAAGCTCCCACCAAGTGGAAATTTCCCCTCGTTGGTCTCAAAATAAACGGAGTCTGCCCACCAAGCAGAACACAGACCAAGTCTCCCTGCACTGCTTCAGCAGGAGCTAAAGCCATATACCCCTTCGAGGTAATGCAAAACCTGCGATTATGCGAAGCCCTAAGCACAGCAGTGACAAATGGTTCTGTAAAACTGCTGGCCAGTTCTGGTGCTCCAGCACGCCCAGACCATACATTGAACATCTCCTCTGCTCGAGCCTCGTCTGTGGCTCGCCCGTCACCGATCATATCAGCGACCAATGTCCGCCAAAAGGCCTCCTTCCTACCGCAAGTGTCTGCATATGGATCAACAAACGCCGCGAAACCGAGGCTTGCCTCATCCCATTCTTGGATGGCGGTGTTTTGCTGCTGTGCTTTGTTGAATGCAGATGAGTCGATTTCGAAGCCAATAGCAGGCTCGTAGAGATCGCGAAGCGTATCGAAAAGGAAGCCTCTCAAAACCAAGCTATCTGTGTCAGACAGTTTATCTGTTGATACAACCGTATCGCCGCTGGTAAAGTATGCTTTGGACACCGAGTTTTCTGGGTCCTCCTTTGTCGCTAGCTTACGGGCAAAAGATCGTTCATCAACATAGATTGTTGAGAAGGACCAATCTGGAACCCATGAAGGGAGGAGACTCTGGAGCTTTGACTTTTGTTGTATTATAGCACCCAAGATGTCAAGTGTTTGATGTTTTGACAGGAGTAATTTGACGATGTCCTTATACAGCTGTTGAACTGGCAATGTGTAGTCGATGTTCACGTCGCCAGGATTGACATCTGACGCGAGGCGTAGAAGTGCATAGATCTTATCCCGAGGATCCGATGCTTTGCAGTAGCGGAATCTTTCCAAGAGGTCTAACAGCTCGGTGTGTTGTTGAAGTTGATTGAACCCTTTGGCGATAATTTTACTCTTTGGAGACATTAACAAGACCTTGAGTATAAGAGGGAATGACCCCCTGACAAAATGAGCGGATGTGTGCTCCGCGGTCGCGTAGACTCCATCCCAGCTGGCGAGGACGTGCCCGCATTGAAAGAGAATATCACGAGACATAGCAACTTCCTGAATGACCCATGATCGGCTCCACCATGCGTTGTTTACGAGCGCTACCACTTCTTCATCAATATTTGCTAATGTAGCTTCCGATAGTTTAAATTGTTGAAGGAAAACTTCGGTTGCATTTGTCACCTCTACTTCCTTCGGTGCAGTGTCGACTAGCGTGGGATTAGACATCGTCCAATCGCCATCCAAAAGTTGTTCTCCGCCATCAACAGTAGAATGTGGTGACTTGCGGGCCGGGAACGCAAGGGGCGTTTGCATTTGTTCGAGTAGTAGCCCTTTTCGTCCAGAATGCAGAGTTGCTCGAACATGACTCGATCCTTCTCTCTCGAGCTCTTCATGGATCGCTAGAATTCTAGCACGGAAACCCTGTAGTTTGCTCTCGAGCGCTTTCTTCTCCTCTCGCACTCCCGAAATTCGCGCTCTCAATCCGTCGAGTCCTTGTAAGTCTCTCGAAGATCTCAAGTTGTGGGGAATCCGGACTTCTTCTATCAGTCGTCGGATTAAATCCTGTTGGCAAACCATAATAAAATCACTCAAGCCCGAAATCTGATTCAACAGCGTCTCCATCTCTCTGTTCACCTCAGCCTCTAAGATGTATTCAAAAGCCAACCCAGTATGTTCGAACTCAGGACCCAGCCAAACTGTAGTCCTTTCAGCCGCTCTGTAAAATTCGCCCATCAGCGGAACCTGATGTCCGCGTTCTCGGACATCTCGTTGATCGATGCAGAGTGCATCGTTCCGCAGGAAAGAAACCAACAAGTCGTCCACCCCCGGCAGATCCTCGGGCTCGCTAAGACCCTTCCACCGCTCACCCAGCAGACCAGTGGTGAATTTTGACTAAGCACCACCGAATGAACCTGGTGAACTCGCCTCGCGAATTCCTTCCTCTGCAATTTTGCATCCTCACCAACAGACCCGCCCCCGATATCCACGATGGTAGCGCACTACGATTCCTTCGTGTTACTAGGGTACATACCACGGCTTTGCCAAGGCTATACTAGCAGGAATTATCGGACATGGCTCAAAACATTTGCACTGCGGCTAGTAGCTCCGTCCAGGGTGTGGGAGCCGTTTTGAGCCCCCTCTTGAAAAGGCGGCCATGTCCTTCTCATTCTCTCTATGCTCTGCTCCTGCGAAAAAGCTATTACATACTCGCTTTCAGAGGCCCGAGTCTATTGCCCTTTCCGCTAGTCTCTTAATTGGGCCTTTCGGCAATATCTATCGAATTCTATTTAGGAGTAGCTCGATTTCATCCTACTACTACGATAGCTCCGCCGAGGAAACGAAGATTCCTCCGGGAAGATGACCTTGAAGTAAAGAAGGTAAGGGAGGAGAAGGTTATCGAGGAATATAGTTAGAAGCCACTAGACGATAGTCCCGATATTACAGAAATAACCGAATAGTATCGTGAGAGGCTAATGATAGAGTAGATAGAGTAAGTTTAAATTTTGAGGATTCCTTTCTGATTAATTAAGATTCAGGCTTCGGTTTTACGTCTCTACTCAGCACAAATTACAGCTAATAGCTATACTCTATAGTTACTAGAGGAGTGTCCTTGAAATAGACCCGGACAGTATTTAGCTTGACCTCTACCTCAATAGCGACCTCGCGACGAGTAGGTATCGGGCCTTCTTAAAGGCCTACGTCGAAGACTCTGTCCAAGAGGTTCCTACCCTTGGACTAGAAGAGACTACTAAGAAGCGGACTATTACCTCGGCTAATTCCTTACTCTAGGTCTAGAGGGGCCTTATTACTAGAGCGGATACTACCGTTCTCAAGCATAAGAGGCGGGAGGACCCCTCAAAGAAGGACACTTAGACATTGAAGTTTATGGATCATTCTAACCGATAGGGCCGAGGACCTGTTTTTGAGATTTCTAGGGTTAGTCAAACACTAGTACTATCACCCCTCCTTCTTCCCCCCTCCGCTTTACCCTCTCTTTGCTTCTTTCTAACTTTTTGGACATCTAGTAGATTTATGGAGCCGGGGTAAAGGAGCTTGGGCTTTGCACCGAATTAATAGTTAAGAAGATAGAAGTAGTAGTAGAAGACGTTATTAGAATTACAAATATCATATAGGAGCGACTAGACGTTATCCCCTATATACCTATAATCTGGGTCGCTTTCCTCGCTTTACTTATTCTCGCTAGGATTAGTGGCTTTAGGCTAAAAGTGATCTTAGGTTTCAAGTTTAATCAAGTCCTACTAGCGATTATACGAGATCAAAAGGACTAGTCGAGGACGAAGATCGCGGTCACTTTTCGGATTCCGATTATTAAAACGTATCGAAGTAGTAAGGGCACAAAAGCTAAGTAGTAAGTTTAATCCAAGTCGCTTACTCTTTCGCTATACTTGGTTCTAATCTACCTTTATAGGATAACGTTTATAGTATTCTTTATTCCTATTCTAAGTATTTACCTCGGGAGTTTTATTACCTCTCTCGCTATTATAGTAGATATGTTTGAGCTAAGCGTCGACTTAGTTCAGATACTACTTTAGCGACCTAACCTTAAAGGAGTAGACTATCTACCGCTAAAGTAGAAGAAAAAAATTAAAGGCGCTCGTATCTTTCCGCTCGACTATACTACTTTCCGAATTATATAGCTCTAAGTATACCTTACGTTTAGTTTGCGGAATAGCCTACGCCTCTACACGCTTAGAGTCGGCGCAGGGATGGATTTGGATAGTAAGATAGCCGATTTCTGACCCCTGACTCCTTCTAATACTAACTATATATCCTAGGCGTACTCTCTAATATGCTACGTAACTACGTCATATTAAACACGTCTTCTGTATTTCAAAAGAGTTATTAGGCGGAATATATCCGGGTAAATCTTTTGAGACTCAAATTCGAGTATTTGTATCCGGACGAAGCGTGGGATAACGGACTCAAATAGGCTATACGTATAATATCTTTAAAAAGAGATCCAGACGCTCCGATCCTCTTATCCGAAGAGGATTTACAAAGTTTTGAGCTACGCAAAGATATATTAACTCTTCGTGGGGAACTTACGAAAGGGAAAGCGGTAGGTCTACTATATTAGACGTGGAATTCCATCTATATGAGACTCCGAAACCTTCTTCGGAATCTTTCGGACCAGGTTATAAAGTTAAGGAGGGAAGAATATTTCGAATGAGTTAATCGATTACAGGCCCTTAGATATAGCACTTTAGGGGAAGCCGCTGCCGCTATAGTCCTATGGGCAAAGCACGCTAGACTCTGCTATAGAGGAGAGGCTCTCGACGAAGTTACTCGATTTGTTTAGCGCTATAGGTATAGCAGCGATGAGAGGAAAAAGGTGGAACCGTACTGCTAGAAACGATACTTAGAAGTGCTTATCGGATACTTAACTAATTAGCTAGTAGTGGCAAAGCTAGAGGATGAGGAGGGAGAAGTGATAGCTGTGGAGCTCACCAGCACCACTAGCCTATCGTAAGACGAAAACAAGCACATGTGCCTCCTATATAAACAACTATTTTTCAGTCGAGGCTCCCTCACAAATCACTACAAAGAGTTACATGTCAAGAAAGGGACATTTGGTCGGCCATTTCTATGTCCTGAATGCTATCGGAAACACGAGCCGGATTATTTAATCACAAGCCCCTCTTCTTAGAGCAGCCACGTCGAAGGGACCCACGGCAAAAAACATGCCCCGATATTACGTACGGATCCGCATCCGATTCTAGATGTGAAGCAGGTATACTATCCGTTTTACGGGCTATACCTTTTAATAAAGGGCTTTGGGATGCACATTAAGGGTCATATCCTTAATAAAGTAGTAAGCGTCATTTTCTCGACACCCTTTCTGTGCTAAAGTTACTATAATAAACAGGGCAACAAAAATCCGGGTATTATTATTAATAGATGTTTAGCTTAGAATGAACATGTCTCACTAGCACACAGCGAGGTTACTCGGACTTAGTCCGTTGGAGTATCTTCGAAAGATAAGAAGGAGTATATATGCTTCTTATACGAACGCTCACTATCACGTCGGGACTACCTCACAACTCATTATAAAACGATATATATCGAGATATTTGACCAGCTATTTCTATGCCCTGAATACTATCAGAAACACGAGCCGGATTATTTAATCACAAGCCCCTCTTCTTGGAGTAGCTATGTCGAAGGGACCCACGGTAAAGAATATGCCCTAATATTACGTATAGATTCGACTTTAGATGATATAGAACCTTGCTGTCCCTTTTGTGGGTTATTCTTCCAAAAAAATAGGTTTCACTCGTATTTCAGAAGCTATATCTGTGCTAGAATAACGAGTACTATCTTTTCGACGCCTTTTCCCTGCCTATTATACGCCTATAGCAAATAGAGCGGTGATGAGAAGTAGAGCGCGATAATTAATAGATGTTCTATATAGGATACGTATGTCTTCTCGTCCCATAGCGAAAATTCTCGGATCTGGACTATAGGAACCCTACTCGTTAGGAGAAAGAAAAGGAGGGAAGTCGAGGATAGAATAAGTATAACGAAGATCTCGTGCCTCCTGTGTAACGATTCCTTTCTACTAAGGGGTATTCGTACCTATTTCATGAAGAAATACCTTCCTATTTCTTCGGAATCCACATTATACTTTAGCTATAGCAGCCGGTATTAAGGTAATCAAGAGCCGAAATCACTAGTGTATATTAGTAGAAGCATAGCATAGAACGAACATATAGGATCAAACTATAGCGAGATCTCCCGGTACTTCACAACTAGCGGGTTTAGTGTTACCTAGTCTACCTTTATAGTATCAGATTCATTACCTGGTACTCTAACGAGCATTATCGGGAGAAAGAGGAGAAGGATAGAAGCGACAGTTGCAACACCTGAAATGTCTTTAGCGAGCCCAATGAGCCCAATTAGCCTAATGAGCGAGGGTTGGGAAACTCCAGAGGAATGCGGATACGATGCTCAGACTCCACCCTCATCCCAATAATCCGTTATTAATCTTTCTATGATCGATCTAATTCTACTAGAGACGGATAATAGAAGTAGACAGGTATCTCTTAAAGAGCTCCATGCTCCGGCGTCTCCTCAAGAGCCTGATCTCTATGGTATTACTCTAATTATTCTGGATAATGAAGAGGTATATTAGGTTAAAACCTTGCTTGTAAAGCGGAGACAAGGTAACGCGACCTAGTACCTTGTAAAATAGGAGGGTTTCCTGCACGAGGAGAATACCTGGCAGAAACCAAATGACATAAGCTCAGAGCTCGTCATAGCGTTTGAGGCTACCTATAAATATAAAGGGAACTATTTAGGAGTAATACAATTACTCAAGAAGCGAGTATAGCGTAAAAGGGTTAAATATTAGGTTTAGTGGATAGGACGCCCTGAGAGCGACAATTCCTGGCAGGGAGAAACTACCCTAAGCTGTAAACGAATCATGGAATTTGAGAATTTGTTAATATATGAAATTAAAAAGGAATAAAGAGAAGATTGATTATTTATTATTCGTAGTAAACCTCATCGAACTTTATCTATAGCTATTTAACTTGTCTCCTCTTTTAGCCTCATACTCCCTACTTAGGATATAGATCGTGTAATTTTTGCCTTCTTTTCATAATTCGTAAATGTATTAGACGTCTTAATCACTAGCAAAGGATAGTACCTAGCGATTTCTTCTAGTCGAAGAGGCTACTGAGGATCGTCAAGAGAAGCGCGAGAAGTGTAAACCCTAAGCTTCCCTTTCCGCTTTACTAGTACAAATACATTAGCATTAAAGTCCTCTATAAGCGTATCTCCCTTCGCTTCAAATATGAGAATCTGTCGGCGAAAGTTTTCATCCCTAAGTTATTCGGCGGTCTTCTTCTTAATCTTAGAGGACTCTACTATTTTGTAGGTCGATTAGCAAGTCTCAATTAGTCGTTCGGTAATCTTCATGATCCCTTGCTTAGACGAAGAAATATCCCTTTTTTTGATAGTCGAATGATAAAGTTTAATTGATCGTAGTATTTGTGTCGTACTACAAGATACTGAAACTTGGGAACTAGACAGGCTATGGATTTCTAGTCCCTGTCCACTTAACCCCGCTAGGGTAGGGACCTGAATGGGCTCCCGGGGCTAGAATAGGCTCCCGAAATTTCTCATTTTCGCTTCGGATACGGTTAGTCAGCGTCACCGCTCTGCTCAGGCGCTGCTTACCCTCTGCTCAGGTTGCTCACCCTCCGCTCAGGTTGCTCACCCTCTGCTCAGGTTGCTCACCCTCTGCTCAGGCTGCTTAGGCGCTTCTCCCCTGCGCTCAGTCACGTTTCTGCTCTCGCTTCCAGGTGGCCAATCATTCGTTACTTTTATTCGCCTCTGTCTTGCGAATATTGTCAACTTTACACGACTATGTCCAGGGAGACCAAATCAGATCCCTGGGGTACTAAACTGGACCCCCTCCCCTAAAAATAACTTTATTCAAGGTTCTGGAGCTGGTCGAAGCGTTTGAGGCGACCTATCAAGGGAACTGTTTGGGCGTCCGGTTGCTCCAGATGCGAGTACGGAAAGAAAGGGTTGAATACCTTGTTGTCGCCCGCAGAGTGAGAATTCATGGGAGAAAGAAGCGACCATAAGCAGCGAACGAATTTTGGAGTTCGAAGCGAGCTTAACAACGGACTCATTATCTTGAATTTAGTGGTGTTATGTGTATTACTAGCCTATTAATCCTTATTTCGTGCGAAAGATAGGCATTGAAAAAAAGACTTCAAATATTCTGAAAAAGTAGATCCTACTCTTTCACGTAGCCATCTATACCCACTGTCTTGATTGAATTTATGAGGAAGCTCCCCATAATAATGAACACGCTTGAGATGACTTCTTCGATCTCCTTGTATGAGAGGCTTAGTACTAATTTTGCAGAAATCTTATGAAGTCTTCCGACACTGAGGATGTGATTTTGATTAGGTCTACCATCCCAGTCCAGTTCAGTACAGCAATCAGCACAGATAGTCAATAACCTCATTAATGGCGTTCTTCGTTTTAGTAGCTTATTCTTATACTTAATCCGTGTAAGCTCGCCATTCTCGTTCTTCTTTACAATCGCATTCAACACAAGAGATATCAATTATCATTTTGATTTCCTTCGCGCTGTTATATTTCTTTGCTTTGAACTTCGTTTTGCTTAAAGTTGATTTAGAAAGTAGAAGCTGTTGTGATGATGCTGGAGAAAGCATTTTGGTGTATAAACACCATCTTGCGCCTTTTACAAATCAGCTTTCTTTTAATCTACACCTACTCAGCACTAATTAACAGAGTCTATGTCATCTAACGTTCGACATTTGCGTGTTGAGAGTTTAAAAATAGAGGTGTCCAGGAAAGGCTCACTCCACAAGAACGGATATAGCTCGGGATCTTATAGAGCTATATTAGTGCCACTGCCATCACGATGAGGGATGTGAGAGTTCCCATCCAACATACACCCTAATTTCTGGCAAACTATCAAAACTCCAAACCATTACCAGTTCTCTTTTGCCTTGCTTCTGACACCCTATCAATCTCTAAACATGCTCTTCAACTCTGTCATTGCCTCTGCCGTCGTGATCTACGTCGCTGCTGCAGTTCCCACATATCCAGAGCCAGGACAAAGTACTACTATCGCTTCTGTAACACCTGCAACAACTGGGCTCAGTTTTACCCAGCAATTGTCACTCGCTGATACTGCTGCTGATCGATTCGCTCTTCTACCACAGGATGAGCAATTCAAATTCAGCTTCAATCAGCCAGCATCAATAAGCAAGGGAGGCCACCTCGTCGCCGCTAACCGTCAAACCTTCCCTGCTCTTGTTGGTTCTGGATCAGGTATGGCCGTCGGATTTTTGAAAGGTTGTGGCTTCAATACTCCTCACATCCACCCCCGCGCTACCGAGCTTCAAATCGTCACTCAAGGCATCCTCCAGACCGAGATAGTTCCTGAAAACGGCGTCTTTAATAAGCCCGGCGACGCCACTAGCGGTCGCCGAGTCATCAAGAACACGATTAATCAATTCGAGATGCAGCCATTCTACCAAGGTTCCGTTCACACGCAATTTAATCCTACCTGCGACCCAGTTGTATTCGTCGCTTCTTTCAACAACGAGGATTTCGGAGCTAGTCAAATAGTTGACGAGCTATTGGCTATGAGCCCAAATATTATTACTGCCGCGTTTGGAGAGGCGGTCGACGGCGCTGATATCGACAAATTTAAGTCAGCTATTCCAACTAGCATTGCGCAAGGTGTCGAAGAGTGCCTTGCAAAGTGCGGACTTGAGAAGCGTTAAGCTGCATTTAAATCCGGCGCAGGAGCACGAAAGTCGAAAGCACAGTTACATGAAGTGGATATAGTATTTATGCAAGAGCATCTTACGGATTCTTTCTAAGTTCGAGTTCAGTATAGCATCATTTATAGCCCTTATTCTGATTTATTTCTTGACATCAATTGAAGGAGGAGGTCATTCACTTACAATTAGAAGACATATAATTCAGAAGTAGAAACAACCCCGATTGAGCTTGTATTTCGTAACTTGTCCTATTCTTGCGCATGGTGTGACGCTCCAATTCATTACACAAGGACTTCGGTGCAGAGGGTAACTCTATACCCTTTAAAGTTTGTGTGTTGATAGTCTAAAAATAAAGGGAGCCAGGAAAGGCACCTCCTCAAGGATAGATATAGTTCGGGGTCTAAAAACGGCTCACATCAATCTTCTGTAGCACAAACACTAGCCGCCATCTACAGCTCTCACTGGATAAATCTGTGGACAGAAATTCTATTTAAGCGAATGAATTAATACCACCACCTTAAAGCCACGAAAAGAAGAACTAAGTTAGAATTGAAGAGAGAAAATTGTTACGTGCAAACCGAGAAAAAGAGTTTTGTTGCATGCTTGCTCTGAGCCCCCTTTACATAAAGAATGACATAAAGATTATCAACACCATCATAAATCCAGCACAAACAAGAGGTACTAAGCACTTACCAGTCACATCTCCTTCCTTTATCCCTATAAGTAATCCTAAACTCTGTATCTCTGATTGTACTAGGTATATCTCTGATTGTACTAGGTATAGAATAGCAGGGGGTATAATAAAAGAAACAAAACATAATACTACTAATAAACAAACTCCTAACCGAAGAAAGAAATCTATAATAGAAAGTAGCCTAAACAATATAATAACAAATATAATAGTTATAATAGCTAAGAATCCTAGACCGAAAACAAAGGAACCTTGAATAATTATCGGTGTGACTTTTACCATAATCCCTTCTAGAGGCTAAAGATACTAGGCTATGACAGCTTCTGGTATTATATTGGAAATATCTGATGACAAGTCGGTATAGTTCGTATAATCGCTAAACCCGACGTAGAATTGCCTAGTACCAAGCGAGTAATTTCTTGGAATCTTCGCTTCAACCGCTGTCTCAATAGCGTCTATAGTACTCTGAATCTTGCTACTGGCAGCGGCAGTGGCTACCGTAAGTACGCTTGCTGTATTGCTTTGGAGCGATTAGATAAGATCGCTTCCTGGAATAGCGCGCGGCTTGATTAAAGGGTTCGGTAGATGGATATCGGTAAAGTTAAACTACGATTAAGAACGTATTAGTTAAGTAATGGGAGAAGGGGTTAAACTACTTACGGTTAAAGTTGCAATACCTACTTTCGTAGTCTTGTCCTGAGTGAGTAAATTGATTGTGAACACCGCATAACAGAGACTAGTAGAGGAGAAGGCCACTAGAGCCCCTATTTTTAGCTAGCTTCTACTCTATACTATGGTGAGACGACAATTTGAAGTTGATTTGAAATTTGGGTATATCCGAACTTAGTATAAGTGCGTGTGCTCGGAAATAAATACGATTCAAGGTAGAGGATCCTCAAATGGTTCTGTCCGATGCCAGGATTTGCTTCCGCGTAGAACTAAAAATAGTAGATTTAGTACCTAGGGCCTATTTCGGCACCTAAGGAGCCCCTTTCTCCTACTAGCACCCTTGTATCTGAAATCAATACTAAAATGTTATATTTCACCAAAGGTAAGCCACTACGACGTATTGTCTAGTTAACAAGTCTTCTGATTCATCTATCTCTCTAGTGTTTAATACGTAAAAGGTTCCAAAATCAAGCTTCCGTGATGGAAAGTGTGAAAGCTATATTAATTGTAACTGTACACGTCGATCTTCGAGCATAGATGATCCTACGAGTAGATAAAGCCAAAAGCGCTCAACAACCCAAACATGTATATTAAACCAGCAAAGACAACTATGAAATGGAATATCTGGTGGCTACATCCGTAAATGTCGTATCATAACTAGTGCCATCTTTCCGGAATCCTTACTATATAAACTACTACTGCTAGGATATTGAGCATTACCGTAATTAGCATATATGTTAGGCTCATCCTCTGGTTCTGGATCTCCCAGCTATGAATAATAAGTCTATATATTATGAAGGCTATGGCAGAAAGGCCAAGAGAAGCGTACATCGCAGTTCGATATAGCCTAAGGGTTGGATATCGAAACTTTGGGCTTAACGTTACTATGGTACAAACCACAGCTAAGACAGAGACTACAGCCCAGTATAGGTTCTATAGATATGGATCGTAATAGAATCCGTAGTAAACTAAAGGGACTATCGATCCCCATATAAGAATAACGATTCCCAGATAGTCGAATTGATTCCAGTATACCGCCACCTTTTCGCTATGATTTAATATAATATAGAAAGACGCAGAGAGGGAAAAGCATAGGATTACCCCAAAAAAGAATATTACAAAGCCAATTATATCACTAATTTGGATGGCGGCGTGATGACTACGTGCTCTTGCGTATACGTATATTAGAAGTATTACAAAAAGGATCACGCCGAGGAGGTGGGAGTAGATATTAACAATCTCATTATAGACGTGTTGCAAGCTGCTTAGGGACTTCTGAAAGGAACCAGATGTAGGCCGATATCCAGTGAGGATGAATTCGTTATCTTGTTGCTAGCTAAGCAGGTCATTCCATCGTAGGAGTAGATAGTGGCCACTTTGGCTTCTAGTCTGCCTGGGTCTATGAGCCATCAGCTGATCTATAGTCTCTCTCTGCGAGTACAGATTTAGTTCGGAGGCCATATCTGCTCGTAAAGCAATCATTTATCGGGAAAGCAATAGCTATTGTCGAAAAGCAATGGAGCCGAAAGGGGACCTTCTAAAAATAGATATTCTAGTTTGAGGGTCTAAAAACGGCTCCACATTATGTTACGCCTTCTTAAGCAAGCTGAATAGCACAATAGTGCCCATCTCTAAAACTATTGCAACACCTTCTAGCTTTTGATCCTTTATATTTCATATCAAATAGCCCTAGTTAGATCAAGTAACCTTGAACGCGGCAAGTAGAGAATTAAGTGCCGAGAAGAATTATCAAAGCACATTCGTAAGTCTCTCTTTGTGTATCTCTTTAAGTTCTTGCTAATAAAACTCCAGAGGATAGAGTAGGAATCTCAATTGAGCTATCACAAGTTCGTCTCATAACTGGAACTGATGATCCTTATATATGGAAAGTCTTGCTAGAGAAAAGGCGCCTCTTCTCCAAAAACATAAGCGACTATTTAATCGGGGCATATAAGGAACTATATGAAGGAATTAGTATTACGTTTGAGGCTATACCCGTAAGTATAGTAACCGGGACGGGCTCAATCGGCAATGTCTAGGAGTTTCTCGTATTAGTAGAGGTATACAAATAGCTTAAGTTTCTGAATCAGCTAATAACTTATTTAGCCTGTATAAGTGAGCTTCAGTGCGAGGATAGATGAATTGTATAGAGAAAATGTAACGCTTAAACGAGAGTTAAAGCAATGGAGAGATCAGGCCATAGCAGAATCCGAACTTCGACAATAGTTCGAGCAAGAACTAAAAGAGCTCACGATTATAAAGCAGATACTCTATCAGGATTTACAAAAGAGCACAATGGTAGCGGATTGTTTCAGAAGTGATATATATAAGTACATTCACATAGTAAATGGGGTGATGCCGCTGATGGATGAGTTAAGGGCTGGATTGACATTATATGAGGGCTCTGGTGAGTTGGAGCCTTTGTTATGCCCTATCGTACAAAGTCACACTTGACTTCTAAGTTAGACAGGATACACTTCGGCTAACTAAATCAATTAACTGAAATAGGCTACGTGAAATGAAAATCCTTATAGAGAAAGCTGTGACTAATTCATAACGTAGACACTGGAGCTCAATTCCGAGCTGTTGTAGCGTAACCTGTGCTGATATCTCTGCTTAGCGAATAGGATGACGATCTTACACTCTCTATATTCAGATGCCCTAATTTATTACTAAAGGTCAGAAAGCAAGTAGGTGCTGAAACAGGATCCCTATACGCGGAAGTATCCAAGGCCGGGTTCTCCTTTAACCTTTCGGGTGACCGGTTTTGGCCCCTGTATATACAGTGCTCACCCGTTCTATCCTGCTAGAGTTCACATCGTCTACTTTAGCAGACTCTCTTCTAAGATTTCAGTGCTGATGTATACATGTTCTCTGCATATTCTATTTACGGTGACTATTAACGTAAGAGTGGGTCCGAATATTGGTTGACTGCATCTGGGAATTCAAGTTCGAGATGCAAGTCCGCTGTAGTGATCCGCTCTGCGTCTGAGACGCTGAAATATGATTGATAGGGACTTAATTACATGTTCAAATTTAACTATGGAATACTTTACTAAATAAAACATCGGGCTAAAGTTCAAAAGCCTAGAGATTAAGTAATTTTAAACAATTTCAAATGTCACAAATACCAAGGCATACTTCCTGAAATGAATCCTAGCGCAGTAAGCAGTTCTATAAGCCCACCTTGACGAGCTCAATTGGTAAACGAGTATCTAGCCGCAGTGAGGGTCTGGGGGACTTACTTGGAAGATAACGTGAAAGTCAAGAACTGTGCCACCGCTCAGTACAGGTGCGGTACCAACGCCCCGGAAACCGCATTGGTAGGAAGTCCGGGACAAGCGATGGAAGAGGCGCTTAGCTTAGGATCTATGCGAACTACAAACCCAGAAATTAGTCTTATCGACTTGGATTTCAGAGACAGCGATACCTACCGTTAGTAATATCCTCCCACTTGTTGTTAAGGGAGGCGGGGATTGTATTAATAGCTCTTGATGCATTGACTGCTACCTCCGATACAAAGCTGCACATGTTAAGAAGTGGAGAAGGCGAACGGAATAAGGAAGGAGGCAAATCTCTTCATTTCGAGATAGGACAGAGTAAAGATAAAATAAATGAGGCTAGAATAGAAGAATGCCAACAGACTTTATATATCCCACATCCAAACAGCCTAGAGACTAAGATGATGCGGGTGACGAAAGCTGCCAGAACGGGCTCCAGTTAATTACGCTTGCCTAGGGCAGACTAAACATGTCTTGCGAGCCCGTTTTGGTTCCCAAACTAGTCAAGCTGATGTCATAAGGCCAGATAATGACAAGTACTTTGAATTCAAGTCATCGAATGTATATTTAAATTAGGGACTTGAATAAACAGGCCAAATTTTCAGGCAAGTCAGGTTGCTAATACAGGAGTTGCAACCAAAAGTTTGAGATCAAAATACATGACAACTTCCTCCTTTCTCCGTCGCATCACATTTTACTTTGTCTCGGACCTCGCGCCAGGTTCTGGTGGCTTGATGCGAAAGTGTCATTTGCAATGGCACTGACAGTGCTGGCGTCTAGTGCCAAGGCAAATGCTGCGATCGTTTCTGCCAAAGCCCATTTCTTTCCGTCTCTATAGCATCCAATAAGCTCTAAAGATTCTCGTTGACTTGGGTAATGTGTGCCTCCGCCCACTGTCCCAACTAGCAGGGATGGAATATACAGGCTCAGAGTGAGCACCTTCGTCTCTTCATCCAAGTCAGCCGTCAAGTGAACCCAGCCCGACTCAACTACACTAGCTGCATCTTGACCGCAGGAGATGAACATAGCAGACATGACGTTGGCAGTATTAATGTTCTGTCCCATCTGACCATTCCGAGTACTACCGTCTTCAAATTTGGAAATGACGGAACGTAATCTGGTTGTATCGCATCCAAGAATTGCCCGGCAGACTGAATCAGAGAGACTACCCCAGGCTATGACTTCGACACCGCGCGGGTCTTTGACATTTCCCCACGACAATTTCTTGTCGGATGAAAATTGACCCTCGATCTGAAAGTCGGTAATTCCCAAGTCCTTGCTAGCAGTGGAAGCAAGGAAGTCCTGACAAGCACGATGCGTGGCGATGGTCACCATGTTCTGCCCGGCTGCAGCGCCACAAGTATAGCGAAACTTGACGTGAACGGTCCTTCCAATAACATGTGGAGTGACCTCAACAAGTCGAGCGTATCGACTGGTCTTTTCAGCGCTGGCATTGAACGAAGACTAGAGTGTTGGTACGTGGTGATAGAACCGGAGAGCATCGTCGACCGTGCGAAAGGTAAAGACAGGAGCCCGTGATAAGCCTTCACTTAAGACTTCAACTTTGATGCCACCCATGGCTTGGAATGCTTTGTATCCTCGAGAACAGCTTACAACAAGTATTGGCTCTACTATCGCCAGGGGACCGTACACTGTTCTTGTGGACTTCCCGTGGATGGTCAGCGGGCCAGCTAGACCAAGGGGGACTCGTGTAAAGCCAACACAGCTTTCGATCTTGATGTCTTTTGTGTCCTTATCGCGGCAGGAGGGCAACGTCTCTGCCACTTTTTCTAAGTTTTACGTTCGATCCATCATATATGCTGCTGGTATGGTGAAATAGAGAGGTAGGAGAAACCCAACAGAGGCGGAGAGACGGCAAATTGTTAATAGGTAACCTGATGAAGAATTCAGGAGTGATACTAGATCCATGATTTCTGTAGCTTTATAGATTTAATAGCATCATAAGAATTGAAAGTCGCTAAGTTCTTGACCTATCCTTCCTGATAATCCTTCCAAAGTTATTTGCAGGCCTAAAATATACATCACACATAGATCTTAGGGCTCAACGTCTCAGTCCTGGTGTATGCAGAAACAGGGTGCAGAAACAGGGTGCAGAAACAGGGTGCAGAAACAGGGTGCAGAAGCAGGGTAGGCAGAGCCCCACAGACACCAGCGCAGAAAGTGTGCAATGTAAATTGTGTTCGTGCCAGACAGCCGAGAAGAGAAGATGGCTTGATTTTGTATACTTTGTTCAAGTAGCGAGTGAACTGCGTTAGTCGTGTACACCTCGAGTCAAGCTAGACCTAAGCAAATCCGCAGAATTCATACCGGGTGGTTGAGCGACCACTGAAATGTCAGGCCATTTATCCTTGCCAATAGAGTGCTTCCGAGCCCCCCAGACCCACATAATAGAAATTGCTTCAAGTATCTCGGTAAAAGTAACCGAGTCGTCGTCCCGATAATATACCAGATCAAAGAGACGGGTATCCTCTATGTCTTCGTATTTCTCGAGGCTTACCGACAGCTTCACTTCGCATTCTTTCTTTATAACTTGGTTAAAGTTAACCAAAATAGTAAGCTCTCGAAGTCCTCGGCACCGATTAAACTTTTCCATAAATCACTTTGGCCCAACGAACTAGATCCACTCGATGTCGATAGCAAACAATTTAAAACTAGCATCATTTTCACTCGGGGAAAGAGAAGAACCAGCGAAATTGTCGATGTCGAAGTTCATATAGATAGTATCTATAGTAAAGTTGATGTATGTTTTGTTGATGTCGGCTGATAACTCGTATCGCTCTAAGGCCGCAGTACGTGACTCGTGGCATACCCGTAACAAGGACGGGTTCTCTTGCTGTCTAGGATGCTCATGCGGGTTTAAAAGTGGTGTGATGTTCACAACACGCGGAGTCATCGCGAGGTACCAGATCGCCCAACGAATCTCAAGTGGAAGCTGAGGGAATAAGGAGAAGGTATGGAGATTCATAACTTCTAAGCGAAAGCGCTAGGGATCAAATTTGGGTTGATAGGGGAAAAAAAGAAGCCAATTTTTGGAGGGGTTTCGTGGGCCCACTGCAATGTATGTGCAATGTTGATTGAGGCTATGCAGCGCTCAAACAGCGCTAGTGCTCTCAGAAGAAAGATTAAATGTAGTTGCTAAAAATAAAAATAAAGTGCCTCTCGGGAACCAATTCTGGCTCCAGAATCGAGAGCCCGTTTTGACACCGCTATAGGAGTTCTATTTTGAGACAATATCATCTATGATTATTGGGTTAAGTATTAAACCCGTCACATTAATCGTTGTTCTCACGACTATCTTAAAATCGACTCCTATCAAAAACAACACAAATAAACAATTAGCTAGACCTATTAACCACAACCAGAAAAGACAGACATCTTATCGACTTACTACAAAATGCACTTTCAGAATATCATCAACACTGCCGTCGTCCTTGCTACTGTCGCTCTGGCGAGACCACAGACACGGGGTCAACTCCACCGATCCCTCATTCTAGACAGCCGACAAGATATCCAGGGACCCTTACCGTGCGACGACTTTGGCAATAACCAGAATTGTCCAGGACAGCCATCTCTATGCTGTCTAGTTGGTAGTCTCTGC
This sequence comes from Hyaloscypha sp. PMI_1271, assembly GCA_021399465.1. Classification (NCBI taxonomy): domain Eukaryota; kingdom Fungi; phylum Ascomycota; class Leotiomycetes; order Helotiales; family Hyaloscyphaceae; genus Hyaloscypha; species Hyaloscypha sp. PMI_1271. The sequence continues at coordinate 348,105 of JAJTUS010000023.1, read as the reverse complement.
TTGCTGGACATTGACTCGCAAGGTCAAGCCGAATTCCAGTGCTTCTAAGCAAGAGCTTTCAGCATTTAAGAATTCATGAGCATTTGTGTTAAGGTGCTGAAATCAATAATGTCGTGCGCTAGTTATGGGAACGGGGATGAGTAAGGAAAGCTGCGGAGAGTTGGAAAATGCGTTACATAGATGATTTTTCTTGTTCTTGTTACGTTATATTCGGCTGGCTCATCTGTCACCATGTGGACTATCAATTATATTGAGATGAATCAAACATGAACACTCCGTCTCATTCCCAGCCTAGCAAGTAGATCTCATCTGAGCCTCGCACCGTAGTTCAGAGCCTTATGGGACGTGATTTCATTTGTGATTTTTGCGGAGGTAGCTGCATGACGGGAAGGATTGGCGCCACGCGCATCAGCCAACAGGTACAGTAAACGTCCCAGCTCCATGGTATAGGGTGCAGGGTGCAGAGACAGGGTGCAGAGACAGGGTGCAGGAGGGTAAGCATAGATCAGCGCCGACGCTAGGATTCATCAGCTCTCCACTTTTATAGAGATCCAAGCCGCGGTTACTAACTTCGCTTAGACTGTCTCCACAAAATCTCAATTGCCTTTTGTAAATTTTGTTCCGTTAATCGAATTAGTAAGGTACGAGAAGTATTTTTATCAAAAGCATACAATCCATTATCAGAAAGCAGTTTACAACTTAAAATAAGTTACGAGCATCATCGGTTAGCAAGTGTTGTATAATTTCGCAAATAAACTAGTGTTAAGGAAAGAAGAGGGGTAACATGGCGGTATACTGAACTAGACAGGTGAAAATGAAGCGAAGAGAGCTATGTATAAAGGTGCATCACGAACGTTCACTAGATTCTATTGAAAAGAGTCTATACATCGGCCCCGAAACTTGGAGCGATAACATCTAAAAACCCAGTAACTCAATCCACCAAGAGAGCTGACTAAAAATGCAATGCCGACAAAAAGAATAAGTTTTTCGTACTCCGCCGCTGTATAAACATTCCTTGCCAAAATACCACTCACAGGCCCTCCAACAAGGTTCCCTATCCCCCGCTGAAATTCAAATATGCTATATAGCCACAGCCCTGCAGCAGGCTTATCGGTCAATGTTGTAACGAAACGGCAATATAACACACTGTAACCACCAGCAAATAGCCCATACAACAAGCAAAATATAAGCAAAGAAGTAAAACTTTTGCTAGAGTACCAGGTACTGAGAACGATAGCCCAGGAGTAGAGCGTTGAGCCGATCATGGGAGCGATTAGCTCAAAACGGTCCGAGAGGTAGCCCATGCCAATTTGGCCAATTATTTGGGAAACGTTGAGAATGGAGAGTAACAGAGTTCCTTGGCTAGACGAGAGACCAATCGCAGAAGCATAGGCTATAGTATATTAGTGTTTCTGATATAAGATCATTCTGGAGCAACTTACATGGTAGGTAGATGCCTGGTAAGAAGAATACTAGCCCTTGAAATATGTTCGACCATGTAACTGCGAAGAAAATAGGTTCTTTAATAATTGCGGGATTGAGTTTATTCTTAGTATTGGTTCCAGCTTGGTGTAGAAGACGACCACGAAGGAGAGGAAGTGTCGGCCCGACGAGTATAAACTAAATTAAGAACACTATTAATATTTCTCCCGATTTAACGGGTTAAGATACATACAACCGCAACTGCATATGCTCTTAGTGTCGTGGCATACCCATATTTTTTTAGCATTTTCTCAATTAAAAATGGTACCCCAAGACCACAAATTCCAGCAGAACCAAACCTGTATACAAATTAGATAAAATTAGAAAGGCCAAAGTGAAACTTACAAAATGCCATAAGCTAATCCTCGCCGTTGAACAAACCATTCATTCAACATACTTAGGAGTGGGTAGTACATAGTTAAGAAGCCGAACCCGTAGAGAAATCCTTGTGCAATCATCAAATGCCATACCTTCGTAGCAAAGCTACTACTAACCAATGCAAGAATGCAAACTAGCCATCCACCCCATATCATATATCGTTGATACATAGGATACTTAATAGTAAAGAAAGCAATCAAAGGCGTGCCAAGATATGATATTGCCTATTAAGCAAAATGTTAGCTGCTTTGTAAAAAGATACACGTATTATAAAAAAAGGAAGGATGGGAACATACAGTAGTCAAAGTCCCAACCAACGAAAGATATTGACTATTAGTAAAGATATTATTATTTTGATAATAAGATTGGAAGATTCCAAAGGCTAACGGGAAACCTATCAACATTAGTTAAGCAATTAAGATACGGAATGTAATATTTACTCCACATCAAGCCTTCGATCATAAAGGCTCCTAGCATAAAAGCCCATGCTTGTCGACCGCCGTCAACTGATGGAAGTATAACATCTTTATCGATGTTTTCAACATACTCTGTAGAGTTTTCCGGACGCTCTCGTGGGCTGTCGCCATTGATCGTATCAAGAATATTGCACGGTTTTGGAGTTCTCCCGAGCTTCGGCATTTTTTTGAGGTGCTAAAGTAGGCAGAGAGGAAATCAACCAAGTCACAAACTCGAAAAATGAGTAATGGGTAGTGATGTTATAGAGGATTGGGGGAAATTGATTTGACATTTGAAGTTTTCATACTATATCCTAGCCAATCAACAGATGATGAGGCTCTTCGATAGTGACCATCGACTAGAGACCAGACCGGATGGCAGACAGTATGTAGGACTGGGGTAGTGACCGTCAGAAACAGGGTGCAGAAACAGGGTGCAGAAACAGGGTGCAGAGACAGGGTGCAGAGAATAGTGCAAATTTAAGCCGCAAAATTTAAATTATCTAACAGGGCAAGGGTTGCTGCTTAGACCGTTCCAAACAGCATAGTGAATGCTGTGCTTGAACATTTAATTTACTGCTTTCAAGATCGGGAAACGAATAATCAGTCCAAACGATTTTCAATTACGCAAGCCTGGAGAATGAGCGACTACGGACCTTTAGAGCCTCCCTCCCAAATTAAGTATGGCCATGACTTTGTGGTTCCCCAGATGAAATCCGAATAAAGGGTGCTAACGATTTTGGTGTTCAGATCGAAGAGCGCGAGATGGGATATAGCTAGAGCTTCTCAAAAACCAAGAGTTCTGATGCTCCATGGTATGTGCCTCTGTCAAGATAATGTTAAGGAACTTCACAACAGCCCGCTCACTGCTTTACACTCATAGGAAACGCAGAGTCAGGGGCATCATTTGAAAGCAAGACTCGATTTATCCGGAATCTTCTTCAGAACGCTTGTCCATCTTTTCCTAGTGGAGTTGAGTTATTTTATCTCACTGCACCACATCGCATCCAGCCCGCAAGTTCAATTACTAGAGCCGGCAAGAGGGTGACACCAGAGGAAGGAGACTTTGACGCCTGGACTTGGGGATTTGGAGATTATATGACGGAAGTAATGCAAGGTTATGGACAAACGATCCGTTATATGCTCGAAGTAATCCGGACAGCAGGCCCCTTCATAGGAATTGTTGGATTCTCTGCTGGTGCTACCACAGCCCATACACTAGTATCTCTTGCAGAACGTCGAGCATCCGCCGAGCTTATGCAAAACTTCCAGATCGATTCAAATGTACGTTCTTTCTACATCTCAATTCTAGCATGGATCCAAAAGCGTAAACACGATGAGCAGAGACTAAAGCAGCATACAGTTACTTCCACCGCCATTTCATTTTGCTATTTGCTATAGCGGCTTTAAATTGTCTCACCCTCGGTACAAATCTCTCTACTATCCGCGAATTCAAACACCTGTTTTGCATTTTATCGGGGATCTCGATCCAGTTATACCCGAAGATCACACATTGAACTTTGCAGGGAGGTGCGAGAATCGTTTAATAATATACCACCCAGGTGCTCACTTTGTGCCGAGGGGTAAAATATGTCAAGAGGCTATTCTGGATTTTATAATAGAATGGCTGAGAATAGACGCGACGGACGGTTCAAGGGCGTTTCGGGTAGAAGCCAAATTAAGTGGCATCGGCTTGATATAGAGTGATATAGATCGTTCATTTGGAAGACATTGAGAGAGACACCAGCTTTAGAACGACTTTGAGTGAGAAAGAAAAGGGAATTTTCTTGTGTTATTGCGGGGTCCCGTGGGGGTTCTCCATTTTATGTTCCCCTTTATTGCCGCCGCTTTCTAATTAAAAAAATCATCTAAAGGGAAGTTTTCTGTCGGGTTAGTTCCTACACGCATACAGCTATCCGTTGGGCTGATGCCAGTGTTCCCTTAGCCCGTGCGCCTCTCCTGAAGGGTCATAAAAACTCGCTAAACCACTGCCTGTAAGCGAAGGCAAGTAATTAGCGGCAGATCGACGGCAGATCGGGAGCAGCGATCGGGGCGGATCTAGTGCAGATCGCGCAGAGACAAGGGTGCAGAACAAGGGTGCAGAACAAGGGTGCAGAAACTTAGCTCACTTTCGGTCCACGTCAAGTTATGAAATTCGAACAACGGGAATGCGGAAGTATTAATGAGAGTTTAGTATGCGATTTTTGGTAAAAAAGATCTCAATTCTCTTCTAGTTTTAAGAAAGCGAACACCACAATTCGGCTCAATAACGTCAATTTAATACGTAAGCTCTCTTCAAATTCCTGGATCAAAGTCTAACATGTGTAGTCAAAATGTTTTCTATTGCGTCTCAAATCTTCCACCATAACACATTTAATGTGGATAAGGTCGAGGACATGGCTTCTTTCCTCCCTGTACCGGTCGCAAACCCGAAAAAAAGGTTTTGGGTCATCACACAATTCATTTTTCGCCACAACAATGTTACGATTCGAAACCATAAACCCAACAATGAGAGTATTCAGGACATTAGTCCAGAGTATTCGAGTACCGCAAGCAATACATATACCGATGGATCCAATAACCCGACACACGGCAGATTAATGCTGGAGGGAGCTAGCCTTGACGAGAAGTTGGAGCAGACCGATTTGAAAATCGCCGCAGCTAAGGTTGGCTTTCAAAGCGCAATGGAGAAATTGCATAGGGAATTGACTTTGGCGAAGAATATTTGAGGCTATTCTGTATTTGCAAATTTGGATCGTGCATATTGTTACTTCTTTCGAGCATTTTCGTCTAATCCACTCGTTATTGTTTCTAAGACTATGTTCAATAAATCGGCATCACCCCTATTATATTAAAAAAAGCTGTGAGATTTCTCTTCGGCTTCTTCGCTTGATCCATAGATACTGCTCCTTTACTCCATCTAGTTTTGGTACTGCTAATAGTTGTGATGTTGCAATATCAAAGCCACAGTAGGTAGAACAACGATCACAAGCAGGAAAATAATAACACTACTAATTAAACACATACGTCCCTTAATATCCTTCCACCACACGAGCTTACGTGCTTTACCAACCCCATCACAAGAGCCGTGAGAAGTTATAGATAGTCTATCGGTTCTGTTTTCGAATGAATCTAGACGTTCCTTCCGTTCTGGTAGATTGTTTATGGTTTCTCTCATAGTACGAACAGTGGCGTCGACTTGAGCTTGCAAAGCACTCGCCATTTTGTTGTAAGTTGATGAACTAAAGAAGAGGTTACTCAGAGGAAAATATCTGATGTTATGGTGACTTAATTGGATGACACAAATATAATCTGTTGGCGTCACGTTTAGACGCAAGGATGTCGGGAGGAGAAAACGGCTCCTCTGGTCCTAGATTTAGTTGGCTTAGAGGGGGCTATTTGAGGATGCTACCATTTATAGAAACACACTGGATAAAAATAAATGTATTGATAATATGAAGTCCCGGGTTTACCTTTGGCGATGCCTCACCTAGCACCTCCTTTGCCGCTTCAATTCAAGCTACTCCTACACACGACTAAGAACTCAAGTTACAACTATGAATCTTCTCGCAGTCTTTGCTCTTCTGATCTCTGTGAATGCCTATGCACACCATGGAGAGGTTGATGAGACACTCGTCCCAGAGTTCGGGGTCGTCAGAGGAACTGAACCCGATGTCCTCCAAATAGGCAGTTGTAGTGGATTCAATGGGCAGCTTGTCCCAATTCCCTGCACCTGTCCACCTGACCGTAACCTGTTTATCAACGCGCTAAATAATGCTCTTGAAGTGGGTAACGTCGAGGGAGAGCCAATCACGTTTAGCAATGACGCTAGTGACCAGTCCGGGGCCACAAATAAACAGCGAGCTACTGCTTGTGTAATTGTTCTGCAAAGTTTCAATGGCGAGAAAGGGAATGGATGTCCAGTTGCCTCCGCGCCTAACTTCAAGACCCAACAAGACACCGGCATCTGGAGCGATAAGATAATTGTAGAGTAATCGTGAAGCTAAAAGCTTGATATTGATGAAGGAAAATCAGATATCACATCAGTCAAGAGACCTTACCCATTCTTCTCGTTGGAAATAGCGTGGGTAATCTTTGTATAAAATTAAAATAGCTTCTTAGATTATATATTTCATATTTAACCCTTTCGAAGTCGTGCTCTCTGACGTCTTGAGAAAAACTTCGCATAAACATAGTTATTTAAATATTCATTCTGCACAAAATACTAGCGATGGATCATTATAGTCTTGCGGATGCCAGTGCCCGCTGACCGATCTCCCCTGCCTTTGGCGTAGAATACCCTTCTTCTCTAAACGTGTCTTTGAAAATAGACTTTACCCTGAGCTCGGCAAAACGGTCGATGTCGTGGTCATTCAAGCCAAACCTCAAGGGTCCGTTAAGGCTTCCCAGGCGGCGTAATGAAGGAGCACGAAATTCCCAAGCCCGAGATCCAATCTGGTAGAATTCTGCTTCCTTGGATTGCTCCACTCTCTTGTCCTGAACGAAGACCGGTGTTGCCATCCTTGCAGCTTGGTGAGCTGGAAGGTGCTTGGTTGGCTGTTCCAATATCCACTCCAACGCCTTGGGGATATAATATGATGAAGATGCATGAACCACCCCACGCGTACCTAAATGAATATGTCGAAGTAAAACGTTCGCAACTAGATCCACCGGAATCTCATCAAGGATGTTACTACCACGATCTGGCGTATACCAGATACTCTTTCCTCCTGTTGGCTGCATCAAGCGGGAATACAGCGTGGATATAGGGCATGACCCCTTCGGGCCGTACATCTCACAGGGCTGAGCAATAGCAGGTCCGATGCTGGTAGGTCGCAAGAGTAGAATCGGCAGGTTGGGAAACCGTGCTATCATCAGCCGCTCCATTAGCTGCTTTGAGTATGCGTAAGCCCAAGGGAAGCGCTGGAGATGCCTTGTTGTGCCGGTCCTTAAAATCTCCTCGAGCTCTCCCTCCGCATCGTCGGGGTTAGACAGATAGTATATCTTCTCTTCCACGGGACCATCAGGGAGAAAGGAGTTCGCATATGCACTGGAAACTTGGACAAAATGCCGAAGTCTAGACATCTTCGTAGCCAAGGCCGCCAATCGAAGTGCGGGTAAGCAGTTGTCTAAAACAACCTTTTGCAAAGGTGCTCGAAAGCTGATGTTGGCAGCCGCATGGATGATTATCGTGACTTCTTCCTCAATTTTGCAAAAAGTTTCAATAGAAATACCAAAGCACTCCTTTGTCATATCGCCTGGAACAAGGATAATATTTCCGGCTTTTATCCGATCTTCGATATTTTGGTATTGCTGAGGCATGGTGTGTTTCCATCGTTCCATTGCAGTGCTCTCGGATCCACGAATAAGGACGTATAGCCGCTGTACATCAAGCACAATGCTAAGCTTATACAGGAGGCAACCTCCTAGGCCGCCAGTTGCCCCAGTTAAGAAGGCAACTTGTTGTTTGTAAAATCCGTAGATTGCTGTCATATTCGATACTAGGAAGTGATTCAAAATATTTGAAGCGGTCAGAAAAATGTCCATGTGAGCAAAAGTCTACATTTTATCTTGGGCTATGCGCCGTCATCTTTGGCAGAGTACTATCCTCAATTCGGTGTTAGCATGTACAAGAATGATTGATTGCTTTTTTCATGCTTTGATGTTGCTAGCTACCAAATCAGTGTACTAACATCAGCGAATCAAATCATTCGCCTAATCACCAGCCCTTGTCGCTGCACCCTGGCTCTGCACCCTGACTCTGCACCCTTGTGCCCCCACTCGCCGTCCCTAGTATGGCTTCCTGTCCGATGCATTCTCTTCCTGTTGACCTCTTGTCTATTCTCCATCAAACCAGCAACCAGATACACTAACATGCCTGTTCTCATCACCAAAAAATTGCTGGACGTGGCGGACCAGTTCTAATCGATCCGCAGATGCCATATAACCCTTACCTCTTGGAAAGGTTTGTTGGTAGATCAAATAATATCGTGCTCGGTCTGTCAAAACCACTTCGTTGAGCCCAGATAAATGATCAAAGTAATGGCCCATATTCTTTAGCGAGGCTTTGTCCAACATCCCAGAGATCACCACTCTATTAATCAGGGTCGGATTATCGATAATGCTTGAAATATTCCGGTTGATTTGCATATCTCTGTTCGTGACTGTGAAGTAATCATGGGCCTGATTAAGGTAGAAGATCCTCCACCCAGGGACGCCAGGAATTTGTACGGTAGTGCACTTTAAAGTGCTCCTTCCTAGAGACCGGGAGCGGTGGCAGACGTGTAGGGCAACTGGCAATAAGAAACGGACGATCTTGCCATACCACCACTCACGGAAACAATCCTCCCCGCTGATCGACCGTGGCTCTGATAGAGTGATGTTCCATATTATATCCTGGAGCTCGAAAGGTAATTTAGGAAAGTGAATAAAACTGCGAAGTACTCCTGGTGATGACATATTGAAGTTTGCCTTTGGATATTGTCGCTACAGAATTTGCCGGCCTTCTACTGCTTTAATACAGAGCTTGGTACTGGGGGATGGGGACTCTGGGAGATATTTTGAGCATCGACTATTTGAAGACTACCCCGTAAGCACGAACAGATCTTGGGTGGTCTGCTAATCTTGGGCATCTATTTGTGGATTCGTCACGTGTTTCTTCATCATCTCTTGCCTTACCAGGAATGGGTTGTTTGCTGCGAAGGCTTAGAGGGACCGGTTCTGGCCCCGCAGCTTGAACTTAGAACCGAATGACGGGCAGGGTAATTGCCGGTGCTGGGTCCATTTTGAGCTCCAGTCTTGTAGTTCGTGACCTTTCTATTCAGAACAAGAATCAAAATACGCATTATTAAATTATTATTCCCGAAGTCAACAACTCAGAATTACTGATATCGAAAGGCCTTTCAAAAACATGGGTAGCGATAATCCTCCGGGCTTTAAATCAAATCAAATCAAATCAATAAAGTAGGTTCGTCGTACTTCGTATTGGTTCTCAGGGAATGCAGAGGATAACTACAGACTAGTTGTAATGCGCATTTCCCTTGACAGATGACTGCAGGCTTCTGTCGAACTCTCCGAGAAATCGCTGTTCGGCGTTGTAGTCGGTGTTGTTAGCCTCATTTGACCCCGCATTTTGAGCCGCATAATCTTGGCTATTTTGACCACTTGCAGTATCCAAAAATTGGTTATGCAGATTTAGCAAGGAATTTCTCTTGCATTGTAGAGTTCAAACGAATTAGAGTGCTAAACTACCGATATCTAAAACAAGTTCTTTTAACAAAATCAAAAAACTATTCGAATCCCTCAAACAAATCTATTATCCTCGAAATGAGCTGTTGAAATTTGAAAATCTCCAAATGTCTTCTCAAGACAATGTCAAAATTACTGGTCCCGCTAGTGTCGCAAGAGCAAGGTCGTCGGCATTATCCGGTTGTTGTGTCGTCACTACTGCAAATACCGCCCCGTTCATCCCTAGTGGTGTGGCTGCTGTCCCTTTCCCCTTTGCCGTAATATTCAACGGTGTATACACCGGTGTATTGAGCTGGTTGACCCAGCCAACTAGCAATTGCTTGCCAGCTTCTGTAACGAATAGCATCTGCGCCGGATCCCACTCAAACTCTCGAAGGGATGACTTGGTGGAGTTGGTTGCAATTGGGTCCGAAACATTTAGGGCAGGCAGTATGGGCAATGGAATCTCAACACCGCAAGATCCAGGGACGATAAATGAGAGGGCGAGGTTGTATGCCCAAATTTCACTGATGCCGGTATCAAAAGGTGCCGGATTAGGTGCTTTCCCCTCGAGATGCCAGAAGAAAGCATCTTGACGGGCCTCAACAGTGAGTATCGATGATACCGATTGTATAAGCAGTGGATCCGTGACCGCGAGACCTTGGGCAAGACCGATAATTGCGCCGATGCCAACGGAGGTGATTATATTGGCAATCTCGAAAAATTCCTTTGTAGAGTTAACTGGGAAGGAGTAGTTGCAAGGGGGAATAGGAGCTGCGCCATAGGTTTCAAGCAGATCAATAATGGTGGCAACGTGAACCTCTTCTTGCTATGAGTGCGGGTTAGTATTTGCAGGTTTAGGAGTGAAGCAACTTACAGCAGCAACACTGGTAACAACTTCAATGGTATCGTTCGGGTATCCATTTACACTCCACTCTGTAATGTTGGTCATACCAGTCTGGAAGAATGACATTTCCAAGTTTTCAAGAAATAGGGCCAGTTGGAAACCCTTGACTGCACTTGTTGAAACCGATGATGGTTTGCCAATATCAGGCAAGCTACCTCCTGCTGCAGCTATAGTGTTGTTGCAAAGCGGTGCTGCGGCGACAAAGCTCCCTATAACAATAGCAGATGCGTAAAGAAGACCGCCCATAGTGACGGGAGAGTGCATATCTATGTTCGAAAGAGATAAGGAGTTGGTGATGGTGAAAGTGTGTCAATGGCTTCCTTCAAGCTGATTTAATACTCGCAAGATGGTGTATTACTGGGATCCCGTTTCTGACCCTTTGCGTGAGTCATTCTTGATGGCTGCTAATAATAGAAGCGGTGCCGGTTCCGGATCCGAATAAATATAATTTGGGAGTATAACTGGATGCACCATGAAAGGTGTGGCTCCTTTGTAAGCAACATGATGAGATGATCCACTACGGAATCCTTGGGGCTACAGTATCCAATTCTGGCCCCAGTCGTCCTCTCTATCTTGTGCTATAGGGCCTGTCTCACATGGCTAGACCCCAAAGAGGCGCTCCATAAGCACAAGACTTATCCAACATATAAAATATGTCAGCTCATAAAAAAGTTGTAGAAACTGCTGCTTAAACGCTCCACTACTCCGCTCTAAAATACACACCACCAAGTAGCTATCTTCTGCTCTATTATCATAAGCAATATGTTTTTGGGATGTGGAATAATGGTGGTGGGGCCGAGAAGATCTGATGGTAGGCCGAGGGCAAAAGGGTTCTGTGGCGTCGGTATGGAGGTTTGGAAGCCGAAATGGATGTCTCGTCGGAAGACATTGAACGCAGCATCCAATGATCATTCTTCTTACAACGAGGTTCCTCTAAGCTATACATCAGGCGAGGGTAGATTCGAAGATTATATGCCCGGGATTGTCGCATCATATCCGGGTGAATTACTAAGGCGATACCAAGAAAGAAGATCCCGTGAAAGACGATCCTGTGCTCCGTCGCCGGAATCTGTGGTAAAAGGAGAGTATCATGAAGACAGTGGGACTGCGAACAAAGAATAAAGTTAGCCTACTCTCGTAGCAGATATGGGTGGCTGCAAAGGAGGTTAGGTGGGTTTGTCCGAGAGTTTCTGGTTAGGGTGAAAGCCATCACTCGTTATAGAGATTATTTAAAGCAATATTTCCTATTATCTAGTCATTTTATCTAACTTAGTCATTTTATCAGGTTGATTATGTCCAACAGGGTCGGTTAAAAAATTGAAGGACTTCCGCCGGGGAGGGGAAACAACTGTTCGGTTTGAAGTCCGAATAAAGGGTGTGCGCCACGAATTGCGATTTAGGACTAACTTTACAGTTACTGAGCCTTAAAATTTTCAAGTCCATTTGCAAATCTATCTTCGTGACCGTAAAGTAGCAGGCCTGATTATGGTAGAAGGTTCTCTAACTTACTTAGGGACTCCGAGAATTTGGATAAAAGTGCACTTTAAAGTACCCGGATGGGAGATTATAAATCCTGCAACTCACTTTTCTAACGCCTAGAAGGAACAAATTCCCAAGAGTGAATATATACTTTACTTATATAATTATAATTTCTGGTTTCCAATACAAAGTCCGTCGTCAATCTGTCATCAAAACCCAGCGAGTGACATTCACATCATATTTCATCCATCGTAAATAATAACCCCAATACCCCCGATCCGGACACAATAAAAGAATACACAACATTTAGTTCCAGCCCCTTGGTGATCCACACGGGCTTTCAATCCCTCGCTTGTGGTCGCTCGCCCTCCATTCCCGAACTACTGATGTTGCGGTTGTGCTAATCCGGGACTTAAGAGCTATGAAGCGTAGGCGTCTGGAATGGGCACGGCATCGTAGGTCTGCTCGCCGGGTGCGGCGGACACGTGCTCTATCTTTCTCTCGACAGGTGGAGAAGGTGCTCTCTCGAAGCTGTTTTGAGCAACCTTGGGCACAGCGGATTGGATCTTGATGGGAGGAGGTTGGAGGGCAAACGACTTAGTGTTGAGAGCCGAGTTTGATTTGGCTTTGGCGAACTGGGCGTCAGCGAATCCTTCTTCGGTATCTGGGCCGTTGTTGTAGGCGGAAGGAGGGAAGCGTGGGGACTTGGCATGTGGAGAGTAGGATGGAGACATGGGATCAAAGCCGGGTGTGTTCGGTGTGGATTTAGAGCGGAGTTGGGCGAGGTAGAGGTCAGAACGGGCGCGGTCTCGGACATCCATGGACTTTCGTAGGCGTTGCTTGGAGTAGTATCTGTAGAACACTATGCCGTACAGGATGACCGTGATGCATTCCAGGACAATTTCGATGAGGCAGCAAGCCAAGGACCAATTCTGTGACGTTTGTTAGTTGGGTTCGGAGGGTGTTTGAAGGTTAGCTTACCTGCATTTTGCAAACCAGTACATAATCTACTTCTTCTTGGAACAAGCCCCTTCTGTCATTATCAACGCATGACCAGCCCCACATGTCCTTGCCGTGTCCAGAGTTCTTAGACTGTTGAAGAATAGCAGCCGTAATAGTCCACATGACGATACTAAAAATGAAGACTCCCACCGCGAAGAGCGTGGAATAGACAGCAACCTTCTCTGCCTTCCTATGACCCCCTCTCCAATAATTCCAGAAAATTAACAAACAAAATGCTAATGAAATACAGGCGATTACCAAGACAGTGATTTGTGGCTATGTCTTCTGCCCTTGAGCCCAAGGTGGGAAGTTGTTTCGTGGCGCTAAATGTTTCGTTGCGTTGAAGATCGTGAAGGTCATTGAAAGCATAGCAAGAACGATAAGGCTGCAGCTGAAATTTATACCTCGCAGAACAAACTTCGCTACTCGGACTTTGGTTTTGATTTTCTGTGATATTGTTAGCTACTTCTATAAAGTGTGGCTAGTGTCTGCACTTGCCAAATCTTTGGCTTGTTCCTTCTCAGTCCCCTGTTCATAATTCTCCAATAGTTGTTCTTCCCGGAACGTCGGGCTTAGTGGGTTGTCTATTTTCCGCTCGGGTGTACCTGGTGCTCTTATGTTACTCTTTAATGGAGAGGCGAAGCCAATATCTGACGGCTGTGCTTGCGCCATATAGGATTGTGTCTTCTGAGAAGGAGGGTCCGCGAAAGGAGATCGGTGGTCCTTGTTGGCCTCATTGGGAGAGCATACAGAGGTTGCTTCTGCGAACCTTGGAGTGTGGGGAACTTTGATTGAAGTTTCTGAGGACGAGGTCGAGTCTTTTCGTTCTCTAGTCAAAGGCGTCGGGAGTTTCTTTTCGTTGTTTGCTATATAACTTGTCAGCTTACTCTATAGTCCACTTCATGCCTGACGACCCACTGGGCATTGTGCTATGGGGAAGTCAGATACGATGGAAGGAAGGACAGGACTGCAAGTCCACCGGTAGGTTCAAGGACGACGATTAGTCGGCGAGAGAATGTGAAGGCTTAAAATCAAAGACGAGGAAGGGCAAAATTACAGATAGAGACCAGCTATGGAAGAGAAATGAGATGAGCCCTCGACAAGTAGGAAGGTCAGCAGTTTTGTGGAAGTCGGCCTAAAAATGGTAGCTAATTTGAGACGTTGTTTGAGGCTCCTGTCTAAAATTAGTAAAGAAGCGGCAGGCGGCGAGGACTGCTGATGATCAATTTCGGGTCCCGTAATCAAGGCACTCATCTATGAAGCGCTGGGACCAATTTGAGCTCCCCATCGCCACGTGAGCTACGCACGGGGCTTGCGGGTTTGATATCACTTTGCAAGCTAAGATCATCTGCCAGCATGGATTGTCCCCCGTTGGAGGACGGGATGGGGAATGAGATTGAGACCCAGAATGTGTTTCACTTTGATCAGAAGAAAGCTGCATTGGCGGTATCCTGTGCCTTCCGCGCTGTAATTGTGCTGAGATACGACTGTGATACAAGGTAATAAAAGTAAAATTTCAAGCATTCTGCCTATCAATTTGCCAAGGCTGACCTTCGCTGGTTCCACAGATACCACATTCTCCATTTGCCATCTACGCCAACCGTTTTGATCGTGCCCGCATTCAGGAGCACGCCTTCCATCACCATTACATTGCTGGAGACGATCTCCTCGACTTCTTTATATGAAATCCTTAAGACCATACCTCCAGATATCTCATTGTTGTCCTTAAAACCGAGGATCTGATCAATTTGATCAACTTCATGATATAGCCCCAATTCTGTACAGTACTCGATACAAAGAGTCAATAGCCTTATCAATGATCCATGGTCCATGAACAGCCTGTACTTGTGTTTGACTCTAGTAAGAAGAGCGCTGAGAGATCCGTGAAGTCCTCTTCCAACAACCCGGCCTTGCCAGTCTCTCTCGTCGTCTTCAATGTTATCGCACTTGATACAAGAGACCTTGAACTTCGCCTTGGTTTCCGGACATAGTGAGGAGGGGTAGGGTGGCCAAATTTTTGCGCTCTCGCATGTCTTTGCCATTATCGCTAGGTCGAACTTTGCTTGTTCGCGGGTTTGTTGCGTCAAATCGTGAGGAAGATGGGCAGCAGTTGAAATTTCCTTTTCTGCCAATTCTAGAAACCCTGCAGTCGGAAGCAGTTGCGACGGCAATGGAGAGGGTATTTTAGTTCGTGCGTGTGAATTATTTGTCGATCCAAATTCTTAAAAATATGGGAAACTGGGGAAATGTTCTTCATAGCATTCAATCATACACCTAGATCCACCAAAGTTAATCAAGAGTTAGCAGAAGCCAAACGCGATCCCGACACCTCCTAGCGTTGGAGGCCCGGTTGGCTACTGTATGGCGGCATCCTCGCTTTCTAGAACTGGGCGAAAATATAGCAAAGCCAGGGTGCAGAACCAGGGTGCAGAGACAGGGTGCAAAGACATGGATGTATCGTGGGAATAAGCCCCACCGGTTGCATGGCCGAAGAATTTAGAGGAAAGCGAAGGATGGTTACATATATGTATGCGAATTGCGCAGCGACACAGAACTGAAGTCGTAACGTCAAGTTTCCTCTAAATAAAATCGAAGTCGCGAGAAAAAAATGATCCATACAATCTACGCAAGCATTATTTGTCTGTCATGTGAGCGCCAGGCGTCAAGGCAATGGACATGCGATATGGTATGCGTGCATGTTTTTGGGATGGCGCGGTTTTTGCGAATTGCCTTTGGCGCAGAGAAGGTCAGAGCCGCGTTCTGCATGACCTGCACAGATTGCGTCGAAGCTGAAGCATCGGCCGCATTTTCAGACACTGAGGATGAGGAAATGGACAAAATTGGGAAGAAGGAAATGCGAGCCACTATGATGAAGGAGATCGAGGAGAATAATGCGGTTGTAAAGTCCCTTGATGATCTCAAGTTTGTGAAGGAATACATGAGCGTCGTGAGACCCTTGATCAAGATTGGAAACAATTCTCTCGTGGTGGATGGATGGGCCTGAGGAAGCGTGGCGTACGCTATTTATGAACCCGCAGGCTAAGCTCCGGCATTTCTATATCTCCAAGTTCCTGTATTCTTTCTTCATTAATGATGTTTAAGACCAGATTACTCCATAGTGGCTGGCATCTCAGTGCCAATGTTGATACGCTCTATTTAGGATTTCCTGTTACATATCTTGTAGGAGAGGCAGTTGGGATGGGGAAACACCTCCCAGAATCATTTCGAAGTTCAGCTTGGCTGTTTGATAACACGCGCATCTAGTCGCAGTGAGAGGTTGGGGCAGACTTACCCGGAAACAAATCGAGCCGAAATGTAACACCCAATATTTTACGCAAACGACCACTCTCTCAATTTATTAATGCAATTTATGACAAAAACTAGGCTATAATCCAATCTAAACTAGCAAGGCACCTCTTATAACATCCCAAAGCACCTACCAAAGCTCCGTCCTCACCCAAAAGTACTCTTAAGCATGATTCCGCTTAGCTAGCGCTCTATCACGAGTTGTCTTCATCTTCTCTAAAATCCAGTGGTTGTAAACCAAATATAGCACAGTCATATTTCCTGTACACAAGCCAATCACCATAATCGTAATCTTGGCAGTGACAGACCAGTGCCCACCTTGAGCGGTGTAGATGTTAATAAGGGTAGTAATGAGACCGGTAAGCGAGTGGAGTAGCCCAGGTCTTTGGATCATCCAGTTAGTGCTCTGTCTTTTGGGATAATCTCGGGAAACTTACAAAAATATGTTTCCAACTAGCCAAATGGCATTGTTCCGCCATTTATACCATAACCAGCTTGTCCTAACTGTTCCCAAAAGGCAGCAGGCTCCTGCGATCGCTAGAAGTCCCTTCTTAAGCGTATATTAAATAATCCTTCCACTAGTACTACCTGCGAGAGTCTGCGAAGTTTTGAGAGAAGTGAAAGTCCCAGGAAAAACGACATACCCCGCTAGTGTGAGCTATGAGAAAAATGCGGCACGGATGTTGTCCCAGGTTAGTGCTTGGTTCGCCTCGGTAGACTTGGCCATGTAGGGAGTCTCCGTTGTGGATGTTGTCTGAGGATCATGCTCCGTTTCTTCCCCAAACTTCTCGAAGGATCCAGGCATTGTTCTTGTTGGATCAACAGAGGTGGTATTAGGTGAGGCGCTCATTGTGGTTATTGGCGATCTATCGAGTATCGAACACGCCCTTTAATACCTCTAACTGACGCTATTTCAGGAAGGGGCCGGTTTGAGTCCCCATATCATTACGTACAAAACGCCGACTCGTTTCGTGGAGCCCATAAGATGGAAAGCGGCTTCCATGCCTAGTGGTTTACCTGTCATGTGAATCAGAGAGAGAATAAGTCTGATTCCTAAGTATAGAACATCACATTCGCGCGCTAATGCATCGATTTTCACAGGGAAAAAACTCACACGCCTTCAATCAGTGGAGTAACGGCGAGATATCGAGAGTCAGTTACCACCAGCTTTTCTCATTGTGATAGATATAAACGCCTACATGAACGTCCTCAAAGCTTTAACGGTCTCGTGTTTTTTCCTCTCGAGGTTCACCTCCATCCCCCCATGGTTGCACCTCTCGCGCTTCTGTTCATCCCACCGGACAATTCTGTGTTCTCTTGTACCGCAAGCTCCCCCAAGAAAAAATCTCTCAACCTGACCAGACCCTCGCCCTTTTCTATTTCCTTATGAAAGCGCGGCCTAGCTTTTTCTCTTTGAAGGGATCGAATTGCAAGCTTTGCCTTTTGGTCTTCCCTTCCTAGACGGATTCTCTCCTCAGTTATCTTTGTTGTGAAACGTTGTCTACGAGATCCAGGGGAAGTGATCCCGAATACGTGTTCGGGTATTTGGATTCTCGCTAGTGCCATAGTAACGATTCTAGGAAGGTTTTATGGCCTAAGGGTGAGGCATGTTGGCTAGAGACTCTATTTGGCATTTAAGTCTCTCGTGCTGGAAGCCGTGTCATTGGTTCCACAAACATGATCTTCCACGGGTCGGCCCGGAAATCACAACATAAAATTATTGGAGGCAGTGTAACACTAACTTCCCTCATTGGCTACACACATGATCTCACCTAAGAGGGTGCAAAGACAAGGGTGCAAAGACAAGGGTGCAAAGACAAGGGTGCAGAGACAGGGTGCAGAGACAGAGAATAGCTATTGCAGGGCGCAAACCTTACAGTAGCGCTTACAAATATTACTTGACTGGGGATTGACTGCGCAGGTTTGGAGAGGCCGGTTCTGGCTCCGAAGCCCAAACTTAGAATCGGCAATTGCTATGCTGCGTCACAACTTTTTTGCCTCAGACTATGTCTGAGCGATTCCAATATGGGCCTCCATCCTACTACCCACTTTGCTCAGTAACATTGAGAACTCAGCCTCGGGCCGCATATTGTCTGCACTTATTCAACTCAATTATCTTCAAACACCATGTCGGAAGTTACGGGGCCACGAAAACTTCACGGTCTACTGTAACTTAAATTATCTCTAAACCATATGTCCGAATCTACGGAGTCACAAAACCATCACCCGCGTACTAATATTCCTCTATCCTTAAAGATCAAAGTCAATGCGAGTAGAGGGCTGAAGGGTTCGACGATAGCTTTGCGAGTAAAGCCCCATGCTCGAAAGAAGTTCAACAGCCTCGAGGATGGGTTCAAAGAGAAGAAGGAATTGTACCTCCAGAAGCGGGCTAAGCTGCGACAGCAAGTAGAGGAACAATCTGGAGAGAACCTTGAGCTCTTGGAGAAGCTGGATGTTAAAGAATGCATGTTAGAGATACAATCAGTGATATTAGGAAAGCTTGCTGCTGATGAGAATTACCTCAAGGGTTTGGTAGAAGTCCCTAGAAAAGTGGTTGTAAATTTTGATGAGCGGGTAAAAGAAGTAGCTGAGGCTTTGACTATGTTGAAATATTAAAACCGTGTTTCAAGCTTTTTAAGTAGACAATATAAGTGGGATAGAATTACTAGGCACGAGTCTACTACGGCAAAGATGAAAGGCAGGTATAAAAGGCGCCGCCGTAGAGGTTTAGAGCTCAATGGCAGAACTGGCTTGTTCTGGAAGGCAGAGATAAAGTGTCGGGGGAGAGTCCTTTTGAGCACCACGAAAGCAATCTTCAACACTAAGTTGAGTCCCCTCACAGTTATAAGGACGGACACCTTTGACCTTTAACATGTAAAACCCTACCTTCTCCTCCGTTTGGCTATAGGTGACATTTTTCGCCGCGATCTTCCAATTACTCCCGTCCCAAATTAAAATCTGAATGGGTTCGCCGTTACGTTTCACAATCTCGTTGACGGTAAGACTAGGTTGAGGTTCCTTGTGACGTAGTTCCTCGCCCGGTTCTTCAAAATCTTCTAATCGGCGAATTACTTTCCCCGCATCCAGCCCCGAGACCACGAGCGCTATATCGAGCTTCTGTGTACGGGCTTTCTCAAGGATGGTTGTAGGAGCAGCTAACTTGATTCGCTTGCCTTGATCGCTCGCAACGGCAAGGGTAATGGTTGGAGCCTTGGACGGCAGTTGCAGAGCATTGACCATGGAGACGGTATCAGTCGGATCAACTTTACGTACACGGAAGTGATCCCTACCGGCAAGAGAGAGCACCGTGAACGACCTCGTCGCTGTTCTTGTCTGGCGATGGAACATTAATCGTGAGGCGTCCTGTAAAGAGATAGTTATGTCTTCAATTAATCGTTCCTGCCCAAATATGAGCAAAGGTGTTGCAGATAGCTCGGTAGCTGGAAGCGCAGAGATGGTTCTATCTTGAATATTCTGCTTAAGCACGGACATAGTTGCCGCAGCTAGTTGAGTATATGCAAGGGCCGAGATGGTTCCACTTTGAGCCTCCTGACTGAACACTGCAGAGGCCATAGTCTCTTCACTGAACGTGAGCATAGGTGCCGCAGATAGCTGGAGATCTGGAAACGTAGAGAAGTTTCTATCTCGGGTCTCTTGACTGAATATAGGTGCTGCCGGTGGCTGGGCAGCTGGAAGCGGAGGTACTGACGATATGGTAGCGGAATGGCTATGCTGTATAAGCGGTTCAGCTGCAGTCCGCGGAGGGGGAACCCATTGGACAATCTCCATGTCTTCAAGGGAAGTGCCTGAGCCTCGACTCCGTTGTCTCTCGCGGTGATACGAGGTTGATCGTTCTATTCGTCTCTCTAAACGGTGTGTATCAATAGTAGGACTTGTAGAACGGCCCCTCTGGGTGATCTTGCGGCGTCCATCTAGGCTCCTTGGCCTTGACGCGACGGCAGTACGCGCTTTACTTACTAATTTTCCTGCTGAAGGGGGAGCCCATGGGACAATTTCCATGTCTTCTATTGATACATCTTCCGAGACAGTAGCAGCCTGGGTGCTTTCTATAGCTGGACCTGCTGGAAGTAGTTGCTGTGCAGAACCTGGGAAGATGGTATCTCTGATACGGGAATCTCCGCTACGAGCGCTGGTCAAATCCCGTCTACGTTGTCGGTCGGTGGAGTCTGAGCGCCCTGGGTGGTGCGAATGAGTGGTAGGGCTGGCAGAGCGGCCTCTCGGGCTGATATTGTGACGTCCGTAAAGACTTCCCGATCTTGGGGCAATAGCAGTATGGGCGTTCTCTACAAGCGGCCCTGCTGAAAGGGGAGCCCATGGGACAATCTCCATATCTTCTGTTGATACATCTTCTGATGAGACAGCAGCAGCTTGGGCCTTTTCTGCAGGAAGCAATTGCTGCACAACCTCTGGGAAGATGGTATCTCCACCACGAGGGATGGTCAAATCCCGTCTACGTTGTCGGTCAGTGGAGTCTGAGCGCCCTGAGCGGTGCGAATGAGTGGTAGGGCTAGCAGAGCGGCCCCTCCGGGCGAACCTATGATATCCGTCTGGGCTCCGTGAATTCCGCATCGGCGGGGTACCGAACGTGGTGACAGCGCTGTGCGTGTTTTCCACGGGTCTCGTAGGGTTTGATGGCAGGGGAACCTCAGGTGGCGGTGGCGGAGCCGGTCGCTGGTTCGCAGGTGGTCCTTCTGCATCCTCGACGTCTTGCATTCTTTCCTCTTCTTCTCGACCTCCGCCATGGTTGTCGCGCGGCAGACGGAAGAAGTTCGGTTGGTCTAAGTCGTCCTCAGCGGTGCCGAAGAAGCTGTGAAAGAAGTCTCGTGTAATAGCAAATGATGTGAGGTACCGCTTGGGTGCAGTGTCGTATGAAGTTGAATATATATAGTCAAAGAAAAGGCAGCCTTCGTCTGCTTGGAGAGCACTGTCGTGAGGTCGACCACATCTATATGAGATATCTGGTCTGCCACATTTATCTGAGATATCCGGTCTGCCATTCTCGCGATCTGAGGTCAACTCGGGGGCGGCTGTCATCGCTTCTCCACACTCGAAGTCACCGATGATTTGATATATGAGTTGCACCTTTCGTCGCCTTACTTCTTGTTCCATTGAAGGCCGAATTCTTCGCACGCAGTCTTCGATCTCACTGCTGTCTGCTGCCTTGAGATCACGGTACAGTTTACGTATACGTCTATATCTATTTCCAAGGGCCAGTGCGGAAAGCTCAATCCACCATTGAGGCTGCAGCCCTGGTTTCCGTGTGACGCGCTTACCAATGTCTTTCCGAGGTGCTTGCCCGTCCATTTCGGGAAAGTGCCGTAGGGCGAGGAGCCAGAGTACACGATATGCTACCCAGGAGGCATATGAACTAGAGAATGTTCGATCATCAGAAGTAGACTCAGTGGTTTGGACTTTGACATTCGGCTGACCGGTGTACAGAGCATTGAAATACTGCGAGAGAGAGCCCTTACTTTTGCCTGGCAGAACCTTCTTTAATATCCTTGTGCAAGGTTCGAGATACTTCGTATCTTCCAGGAATGTGTATATTGTTATAATAACGTACTTTATCGAACAGATGCGCTCAAGTATCTGCGAGCGAATATTGTCGTCTTGGATTGCAGGAAAAAGCTCTCGTGATAGCATTCGCATCTGAACGAACGCACGATCCTCGAGGGATAAGCCGGGGCAGAGGCCCTGGAGAAGAAAAGCCGTGTTAGCATCAATCAGAAACCAGTCGTTTTCATTCTCACCGATAATGTAGACCATCGTCGCCTTAACTCGACGCAAGTAGCGTGTCATTTCCTACGCTCTGTCAGTAGGGGCGAAAGGTATTAGGGAATGCTAAATACCTCGGGGCAGTGCAGATTCGAGAGCCGTAAGAAAGTCCCTGTTAGTATAGCTGGCCACAGTCCAGCGAACGGGATCAATGCGTCCAGGCTATCCCAGAACTGCTCTGGCAGTGCCTCTAGACGCTTCACATAATCCTGCTTGCTGTCTGAAAGCCGGGCAAGGAATTTCTCTCTTCGCGCTGTATCTCCCTGTATGGTAGAAATGCGGATCTGTCGGAGGATGTCCCCATCGTATAATTTCGCGCAGCTAGTATCGTGTTCACGTAGTACGTTCTTAACCTGTAGACTGAGGTCTGGATTCGTTAGCTGGGAGTGTTTTTTGATAAAGATAGAGTCACAGACCGTCAGAATAGAGGTCGGCAATCCACCACCGGTCATTCCCTTTAAAGAATTTGCGGGCTGCTTCAATGCGATGTCTTCCGTGCAATAATGGGAGAGAATGGTCGGGATTTAACAGTTGAAAGTCGTTATCGACTCTCAGAGGTCTTGAGGGCAGAGCCGACCGAGGTATCAGCACGGGCACGTGATTGTCGGAATCCCGGCGCTTACACCCAACCTTGGGATTCTCAAAGATGCCCAACAACCTAGCGACATTCTTCTCGTCAAGTTGTCGCAGGTTTTCAGGAAGCTCCTCATGTCGAAGCTCATCAAGTGGCATTTTTACCGAGCCGATGAATGCCCGGCTTTTCTCCCGAAAAATTTCTAAATCTGTCGCTGAAAGGCCTTCCATAATAAAGTGAATCTATTCGGCGCCTGAGAAGAAACGCTTCATCAAAGCATTTCCCCGTGGTTCCTTCTTCTTTGTATTACCTTTATCCTTACTCAATGTCTGCCTATCTATTTTTAACTGCGAGCTCGAGGGGACCTAAATGGGACCCTGCTGGGGCAACTAAATGTGGCACCTCTCCTCTAGAAGTGACTATATAATGATAACACGACGTGTTCAGGCACAATCTTTCACCAGAAATTTCTTTCCGCGACACTGCTTCCAGTCTGTGACTAAGACCTTTGACCCTTCTGAACCGAACCATGGCATCTGAAAGTAGCAGACCCCTCTCGCTCTTTCCCGGCAGCAATCCAGAGGGATCAACCTCTCTTGGCGATCATATTCCCCTACCACCCCCCATTCCAGCATCACGCAAGGGAATCTATGCTAGAGGTGACTCTAAGAAAGAGAGATCCACAGCGCAGGTCAGCAGAAAACCGCAGCTAGCATCTCAAGGTTTGCCGAAGAACACCACCAGGCATAGTTTACAAAACACCTCAACGTCATCTTTAAGCTCTCCAGCAAAGCGGATTTCAAGAGGTGGGGTCAACCCGTACCGGTCTGACTCAGCTTATAATGGAAATAAAGTCACCGGATCAAATTACCCGAGAACAGAGCAGCAAACAAGGACTTCCCCACGAGTGGCCTACCACGAATTCATGGTTTTTGACCAGGCTGGATCGGCCATTATCGGATGTGATAACACCAGGGAGCGCAACTTGGTCGCGATCAAGAGATTAAACGTCGGGACCGACAAAAGCTTAATGCGTGGGATACAACCTTTCACAAGCGACCATGTGGTTAATGTTAGAGAGTCGTACTTTGACAATAATGATCTAGTGATTATCTACGAACAAATGGATATCTCGCTCCGATATGTTACTAGCATATTACAAGCCCCGTTTAAGCCCTTTCAGATCGCAGCAATCTGTAAGGAGGTAAGCCAGCCCTGACTGTACTAGCCGAGCCTTTGCTTACCGAAAACAGCTAGTATTAGGGCTCTTGTATATACACGAGGAGCTCTCTCTATATCACGGCGAGTTGAGTTGTTGTACAATCCTTCTCAACCGTGACGGAATGGTGAAAATTGGTAAGTCTGTTTCGGCTTTGCGTAATTCTTGCTAATATTTACTAGCTAATATTGGGGAATCTTTTGCTCGGAAGAAAGATATCACAGCAGGGAGTAGACACGACGATATCCGTAGCCTCGGCTCTGTTATGATGGAGCTAATGGAGCCCACGACGTACATACTAAGTCCTCATTCTACGGAATTGCAAAGCCCGGAAAAATGGAAGGATGGCTCCGGCATCAAGGATTTTCTAAGTGCTACCCAGTACCAATCCTTAGAGCAATTGAAAAACGTAAGCTTTCCCGTCCTAGACAATCGAGGATATTCGGCTAATTAAGAACAAGCACGATTTTCTTCCCAAGGAACCACTTACAAAATGTTTCAGGGCTCATGTTTTTTGTGCTATAATCGCAGCAGGTACGCACTGGGATATTCTATCGCTTCCGTAGAATCAATTTTGATAATAACTGTTTACTTATCTCTTAAACTTGTGCTGGCCAATTTAGTTAGACCTTAGACACTGTCCTAACCTTCCCGTGACTCTAGCCCAAAATTCTGGAACCCCGGATATAAATTGGTCCCGAAACGAGTTATTATAACAAATAATTGTGCAGCAGGTTGCTAATACAATAAGTAGTTATAGAACAGGGCGTTATATAACAAATTATTATACAACAAGTAGTTGTACAACGGATTGTTATACAACAAATAGTTGTACAACCGGCTGTTATGTAACAAGTAGTTATGTAACATGGCGTTATGCGACGGATTGTTGTACAACAAATGGTTGTGCAACCGGCTATTGTGCAAAAATTAGTTATTTAACGAGTTATTATGTAACAAGTAGTTATGTAACATAGCGTTATACGACGGATTGTTGTACAACAAATGGTTGTGCAACCGGCTATTGTGCAACAATTAGTTATTTAACGAGTTATTATGTAACAAGTAGTTATGTAACATGGCGTTATGCGACGGATTGTTGTACAACAAATAGTTGTGCAACCGGCTGTTGTGTAATAATTAGTTGTGCAACAAGTTATTATATAACAACTAGACGGATTATACATTCACATTGGCATTACGGCAAAAAGATTAACTCTTGTGGACGACATGAGTGGCTAGATCATAAACTTGGTACAACGTTCTCGAAATCTCGACTAATTAAGGAAATTATCATTTCTGCAAATAAACGTTCTCTATTTGAATCAAGTCCGAGGCGTACTATTGCTTATAACTACAACTGTCTACCTCCTGGCATATACTCTTCCCAAGTAAGGAGCAACTTGGTGTCCGATATTGTGCGATATCTTCTGCTCATAACTAACCATAGCTGCCCATACACCATTCCAAAGTCTGACACAGCACCTAATGCTTGAGATACCCATAGGGTAGGAAAGAAATATTGAAATAATTCTCCTCCATAGTCCCAACATAGGTCCTATCATCAGTGCAGTATCCACCACCTGAAGGTCCAATATGAGGACTCGAAGGAGTTAGTAATCTATAGTCTTTGAAGTCAAGAATCAACATACTAGTGTACAGATAGCCTAAATAGTACCATATTTTGATGTACCATTCTGCACAATAAAGTATTCCTACCCAATTCATATGCCTCGCCAAACCGAACTTCCTCGGTGAGATACTGGTAGTATACGGGCACACTACTATACTATGTATTCGTACCATTGCAATAAGTTGTTGCCGTTTCACAAATACTACTCGCTAATGTTCTAGTGAGAATTTCAACTACTTGAGTAGCCGAAGAAGCGTTGAGTAAAGGGGCACTATTGGACTTAGACAAATTTTAAACATAGATGAAGTTGAGAGAATACCTTGAGGCAATTATATAACCGACCGTCCATTACCAATACTTGAAGCTCCCATCATACTACGTAACCTGCCCAGCTTTATTCTAAGTATTCCAACTATTAATCTCAATAGGTATAATGAGACCGAGGCTGGTAAAATTAAACATGAATCGAGTAGCAGCCGAAGTGACGTATTCATTAGCAGCGAAATACAAGATTTCATATGAAATTGGGACTCCTAATAAGCTAATAGAATGAGGATCTGCTGCGAGGTTTGCAAAAAGCCCAAAGAGATACTCCGTGTTGAGCTCCCGGCCGTCAAATGTCCTTGTGATGTCAATCCGCCCTTGTACATCCTCTGCCAGCAGCGTTGAGTTGATAGACTTTGCTTAAGTGACGTCTACTGGGTAGATGAAATTATCGAAGAATTTGACTTGGAGGTTATAGAGTTCGTCGAATGTGTAATGCGGCTATCTAGTAAGGCTAGGCGACGATATCGATAGTACAGGAGTTCCCAGGAAAGCATTGGTAAGGCTACAGAGCCAAAGGAAAGGAAGGCGAATAATGACCATTTTTAGAACAGGTGCTACTTAGAAATCGCTGGAATAAGATTCTCAACAAGGTCTTTGGACAGCTTTAAATATAAATTAATACTCGAGACATAACAGATTTTGCAGCATAGCACACTTGCACCAACGCTTGCAAGATATGTAGTCTGTACCTAGTGCTTATCGGTAATATCAGTTGCAAATCCGGACCCTAATTCATCAATTTGAGGTAAAGGAGATGGATGGTTCGAATATAATTTCATCCGAACTTTTCATCCTCTCCAGACTAAGGCAGAAAGGTGGGGCAGAGACAAAGGTGCAGAACGAGGTGCAGAACAAGGGTGCAGAACAAGGATGCAGAAACGGGGTGCAGAAACAGGGGGCAGAGACTAGTGCAGAAATTTGGGACAGACACAATTGATTCGCTAGTCGCCACGCGCTTAGTTCTTTACGTCACGTAAGCTGCACCAGAGGTTAAGTTGACTACTGAACACAACAAAAGCCCACAAAAATGAGGGAATGCGAGCTATCAATAGTGCAAGCTTATTTCCTAGCCCCACTCTTCACAATCCGGGTCCCACTGACTGAAAGTAGTCCCTGCTGCACCCAAGCAATTGACAACGCGGAAATCAGCAGTTGTTAGAACAAGGAGCCGTTTTTGGGATCTCTGTCTGCCTTAAATTATTATAGAGAATATTGCCGTCACCCGAGGGGGTCTAATGAAGGAAAAGCTTTCCGCTAGATTACATAACTAAGCGCAATCGCATTGGCACTGCAAGCGATCACAAGTATCCTTCTCTTCTGCGCATCACTATTGTGCCTTCCTCCCTTGTTTGCTAAAATCTGTCGAGGTTAAAGCTAAATACAACAGCCACCGCCGGCTACTTCGTTCCAAATTCCTTACCTGCCTATACGAAGCTCGAAACTCTCACACACCCCTTTGGAACTATGCAAGTTGGCGATATTTCCGAAATAGAGGAGCAACCTATTTTGGTAAAGAGGGGATAGAGGTTCCATGGAATATTTGGGACTTTGGCACTACTTAATTTTATATGTGCTATTGATGCCACTATTCTCTCAGTAGCATTGCCTGTAAGAGACTACTCAAACCGTCCTGGTACTATACTAATTATACTTCAAGATAATAGCTACAGATTTGAAAGGCACCACTGCCATCCAAGCTTTCTGGGTAGGGACTTCGTTTCTCTTGTAAGCTCGAGGCAACCCTCTTACTTCAAGTATAAGTACTTACAGAACTACAGATGCTCGATAGTCTTTTAACCTTCATAGGCATCCTTCTCACACATCATCGGTCGAAAGCCGGTCCTTCTAGTAGCCTTGCTATTTTTCACTATAGGCACTATCATCGCATCGATTGCTAATAATGTGTCCCTATTACTTGTGGGAAGATGTGTGTAAGGTATCGGCGGCGGGGGCCTTGTCGCTCTTACCTATGTTGTTATTACTGATATGGTTACTCTCCGAGAGCGAGGTAAATACATGTCTGTGATTTCACTCTAGTGGGCTATTGGGTCTATTATCGGTCCAGTTATCGGTGGCGCTCTAGCGGAGAAAGTCACCTGGCGGTGGATTTTCTGGCTCAATATTCCATTCTGTGTGATCGCTGCTATAGGAATCCCTATTTGTCTCAGGCTGTATATCAAGGAAGGGTTAATCAGGACTAAATTACGCACATTCGACTGGTTTGGATCTTTCCTCTTCGTCGCTGCGCTGACAAGTTGTCTCGTTCTAATAACATGGGTCAGTATACTATCCGCGCCCTATTCAAAGTATTAATTTAACATTTGTAGGGCGGTGTAATGTACGACTGGTCCTCATGGCGAACTCTTGTTCCACTTCTCCTTAGCATCTTCGGCCTCATCGGTTTTATCATATATTCTATCTATATATCCACTGAACCACTCATACGCCGCACCCTCTTCAACAGCCCAACCGCAATTGTCGCCTATATTAGTACCCTATTCCAAGGCCTAATCGTTTGGTCGCTCCTCTACTATATACCCCTCTACTTCGAGGTCGCGAAAAACTACTCGCCTATCAGCTCCGCCATTACTATCTTTCCCTTCACCTTCACCGTCGCACCCGCTGCCGTCATCGTCGGTCTTGTAATCACTAAGACCGGTCACTATAGGCCCTCACTCTGGATCGGCTGGTTCCTCACAACCCTCGGCATAGGCCTCCTTATCTGCCTCAACTAATCAACTAATATGCCCTCTTGGATCTTCCTTTCCCTCGTCGCTAGCATCGGCCTCGGTATACTCTTTAGTGCGCAAGGCTTCGCCGCCCAAGCCTCGGCCTCTAACGCCGACCTGCCTTTTGCCGGCGCTATGTATAGTTTTTTCCGGGCCTTCGGGCAAACGCTCGGTGTCGCCATCTCCGGCGTCATCTTCCAGAATGTCTTAAAGAAGAAAATCCTTGCTACCGCATACTCGACATTTGCAAATGAGTGGTCTCGAGATGCGAGTTCGTTCGTGCAGGTTATAAAAGCGTGGAGCGATATTGGGAAGGAAGGGGTGATGAAGGAGGTGGTGATTAAGGCTTATATTGAGAGCTTAAGGATGGTGTGGTACATTATGTGTGTGCTGGCTGGGGTAGCATTTATTACGAGTTTGGTATGGACGAGGGAGATTAGTTTGGAGAGGAAGTTGCAGACGGAGCAGGGATTTAGGTATAAAAGTGAGAAGAAAAGGCTGACTGTGGATGAGAGTTCACTTCAGAGTCTTCGTTATCGGTGAAGTCGGGATAAATCAACGCCCCCAGACAGGTTTCTAAAGGCATTTACAGGTTGTTTTTTTTCTCGGGGTAGGTTTCTTAACGCTAAGAATTATTCATTAGTTAGTTGCGCGACAACTCATCATCCATTTTATTGCCTCTTACTCGTCTCCTTCAGAATCATCAATTGGCTTAAAAGTCATTGTCATCTTGTTCATCAGGGATTTTTATGGTCTCGTCTACATTATGTTTGTGCCACAGCTGATCTTAACTTGCAAAGCGAGATCAGATCCGCAAGCCATGGCTATGAGGAGCTAAGATTGGCTCCAGCAGATGAGTATCGTCATTATGATTATGGGACCCGAAATCGATTATCCAAAAACGCGAAGAAGAGGGAGAGGGAGCTAAAACCGGCATTTGATACTTGCGACCGTAGAGATCGCATTTTTAGCACCTACTTTTATTCCGGACATCTTTCTGTCATCAAATAACGTGACTAATACTTGTGTCAAGCGTTGATTGATTATTTCCTATTACACATTGTGCCCCTCCAACCATTGCACCTTATTCTGCACCCTTATTCTGCACCCTGTTTCTGCACCCTGTTTATGCACCCTTGTTCTGCACCCTTGTTCTGTTCCTTGCCTCTGGTCGATTTGCCCCACCTCGCCTGACGTGGTGATGGAGGAGACTGAATTGGCCCCAGCATGTCCTCGGGAACCCAAATCTGCCACCACATTAAGAGAACTCTGCTCTAAACTTGGTTTGTCTTTAAGGTGACCACAAATACGTATGGCTATACACGTAGCATAAATAGACGCTCTCCTTTGGGAAGAGTCAAATTCAACAATTCTCATATCACAACGGCAATTATCTTTCCCAAAATTACGCGTCGCAGACCAGAGATATCAGTTCCCCAGCAGAGCCCCGCCTACCCCTTGGACCTCACGGCCCAATCTCCAATTCCAGTATGGATTCTGTTTCATCTAGAATTACACCTTCTACCATTCAGAGTTTGGCCAGGCCAGTCACGAGAACGGTCCTAGGACATGGAGAAGGCATCCACTTGGTCGCCACGTGCTTGTGGAGGTCTCAAAGTGCTCAAATGAGCATCTGCGAAGTTTATGAGTGGCTTGCTGAAAAGTATCCGGAATGCCAGTATACAAAAGATAAGATTCGTAAGGTTCTGCTTCACGATTCCGCGAGAGAGCAGGCTAGGTTCATGATTGCTAACAGACATCGCCTTCCGGGAGTCCCATGCCGATGGAAAATTCGGCCAGAAATGGAGCCTGAACTTCGCCAGCTCTGTTATGCTCCCCTTGGACGAGAGTCTCAAGTTCCCCAATCCTTGGGTGACAGGTGTTATTGCACTGAAGATGACCAACCTAATGAGACTGAGGGTAGGAACAAGACAGGTTCCGATGGCGCAAGAAGCGCAGTCGCCGTTCTCCGACAAATACCTCAAGACAATTTCAGGAAGGGCTCTTTATACACCAAAGCGACCATAGTATCAAAAGAAGGGATGGTGGAGCTAGGGCGAGTGAAGATTAATAGAGATGGCATACACAACCTTCTTTCTCGGTCAATAGCCGACAAACTCGGCTTATCTCTACATTCCAGGAGCATCTTAAGAATAAGAGTCGAGAACTACAGTATTTCGGTCAATCAATATTATCGATTTGGCATCCAGGTAGCTAGCGTTAAAACAACAATCGATATATACGTGGTTTCCGAGCTACCTTCCCTTCTACTGGGTAGGTCATGGATTCAAGAGGTCATGTTATTGAGAGGCGTTGGAAATCACATATACTATATCCGAGGACCTCTTAGGAATTTGATTAAGCTTCCTAATCCTATACCTACAACCGAGGCCGACAAAGACTTCGTGACGGGAGATCGCGAGGTAACTCTAGTAGCTATAGAGTTGCCAACGGGTGCGGAGGCTGGAGAGTGCGAGCTTAGTGAATCAGGAGACGAGACGACAACTGAGGATGAAGTTTGGAAGGATACTATCTCCTGTCAAAGCACAGAAGATGATCTTTATTTTGTTGATCATATATTGGCAGAGAAACAAGACGTTCGAGGAATGCACTACCTGCTCCTTTAGGATGGCTATACGGAAGACTAGTCCACATGGGAGCCGCTATAGAATATCATAGGCAAAGAGCTACTTGATATTTGGCGAGAGAGAAAGGCGCAAGAATTACGTGGGATAGTGCCGGCCTTCGACCTAGTGAATTTTGAGAAACGACGACGAAAGAGGCTGCGTCTAGCTTTGCGCGAACGACGGTCAAAATTCCAAATGAAGCGTGTAGGTATGCCAGTCTTGTCTTCTGAGTTGATGCTGATGATTCTTCTAGACGGGTGATCCATGCGACAGTGCAAAAAAGCAGCGCGCAACCTCGCAATCTTCAAGGCACCATTACAGCGCGAACACCTTAGAGTTCCATTGAGCTTGGTACTATGATTGCTGATGTTCCCTAGAGAACCGTTCTATAGCATATACTTGAAGATGAAGCAGAGTTCCCTTTCTTTTGCTCATGATGTATGATTTATATATTCTTGAAAATTGAATCTTCTCTATAATCTGAAAAATTTCTTCTACCCGTTTACGAAGAATGAAACGGATCGCAGGTTTATTAATTATATTTATTTTTATGTCTAAAGCATGCCGATTTGAGTTTCTGGGCTTTAACCGGTTTTAGTTCTCATAGGGTCCGCGGGAATTACAGCTCTTCGGTTACAGTAAGCGCGAGCCCCTCCCCATCTCATCTCATCTTGCCGGTTCAATCTCACCGACGTATCTCGGCCTTATATCATGATGAATCATGAATTTACGTCTTTTCTTTGAGATTTCACGATAAAAGACCTGGCGGAGAAAGTTGAAACTCTTGAGAAACGACTCGACGAGTTAGGCGACGTATTTGACGTTATCAGAAAATCTCTCACCGGCGGCAATATGGCAAGCAGCGCCGCTCAGTGCGTGTCGAGGCCCCGAGCGGACGGCCGGATTAGGTGCAGGATATCTTCAAGTGTTTCAGTGAAATATTAGTAGAGTTAAAGAGCGTCAAGAAGACGCTCAGCACACGCACATTAACTGATAGTGGCCATGCGCAAAGCAACGCGTTTGCGACGTATGTTAGAGCCGCATCTGAGGCCGAGTTGCAACATGGCGCTCCCGCACCAGGTCAGTCCGAGACTGAGTTGGTGTCTCCAGCCATCCCAGAAAGTAGACAACGAAAATCAGCGGCCACTGATAGATCTGTGCCATTAGGGCACGCATCTACCAATTCATCTTCGGAGCATGATGTCATCCCGTCGCGACGTGGTGGAGAGTCTGTTCGTTGCGAGCTTGCGCTCACAACATCAACTGCCAAACCTTCCAACCTTACAACTGAACCAAGTGACACACGACTTCATCCCTAGTTAGAGGACGAAACTGCACCAACATTTCGCTATAAGTACAAAGATATTAGTAAAAATATAAACGAAGCGAAATTCGAGAAATTATCTTCTAACCCAAGCGTCAAAGAAAAGGGCTATTTCAAGCTTGTAGTCGAAGACCTACTACCTCTCGTATTAGAGGAAGCTTCTATTAGTCAGCTAGGGAGAGACCATTTCACAAACTTCTCTTATTATCGGGATTCTCAAGGGTTCGTCGTAGTAACTAAAGGGAAGAAGCAGGAAGTCTAGTTACCTAGCTTACTATTTCCTCAAACCTAAAGGTCCTAGTCGCGAAGTAAACAAAAAGAGCTATGGGAAAGTATAATAAAAGATCCTCTATTAAATATGTACTATATTATCGGGGAACCTCTCTTTCTAGATATTGAACTAAGCCTAGGAAAACGACTAGAACGGATTAGTAGTCGGGAGATTCGCGGAGTCAGGACCACATACGCTTACCTTAGTCCTAGAACATCATTTTCTGTCTACTATAGTGAAGATACCGATCTCGCCTTAGCGAACCTCCTACGAGCCGGCGTGATTAAACTATAGCTTTTAATCAAACCGGCTTATAACAGCGAACTAGAGCGCTATATACGCCGAGAATTTCCAGAAATGGGGCATTACTCCTAATCCCTTCGCTAGCTCAGCCGTATTATTCCCCCAAGTAAACTAGATGAGTGGGGGATTGAGTATTCTCTTATCTATACCGACCTAGGAGAACTTATAGTAACGGAACAGGAAACCCGTCACTAGGTCCTGAACTTAGGACCCAACTACGCTCTTGTAATCAATATCCTATATAGTCCTTCACTAGATATCCCTCTCGATTACCGGTTTTGTGAGACAAGCTACGGTCCGTGTGCTTTAACAAAAGCCCACTTCCGACTTCCTGAGGAAGGGCCACTGGTCGAAGTTCAAGGAAACAGAAGGGCGTGTTTGCAGCCAGAGAAACTCGTGGTCGTTTAGTCGAAATTTGCTAGGAGGAAAAGGAAGGCTTTACCGACCGAAAGCCTATCGAGGAAGGCCCAAGTTACGCCTCAAATAGGCAGCCTCCTTGAGGTAGTGTGTGGGAAATAGGCCTTCCATCAACTGTGTTCTCTGATCTACAGCTAGAGAGATCGATCGAAACCGTTCTTTAAGAATAATGATGGCAGGGCTCCTGCTGTGCAACTCGTACAAGCTATTAGTGCCTTAGAGAAAAGATCACTACTCACAGAGTTCTTGGACCGCTTCGCGAAGGTTAAGCTAGTAGAAATCATCGATGAAGGGAAGGAGGGCCAGACGCGTGCAGATCTAGAGGCTATTACAAACCTCATAAATAGCCTTGGGTAGCAGAACTCTAAGACGAATCGCACAAAGTTACATCATTACCTTGTCGAAGGGCGGCGATAGAAGAGAATATGTGAAAGTTTCGACAGCCTCTTATGCCTCATTCCTCCGAACCAGAGGGATAGGGAAAGTATCCAGATATCGGGACGTGTATATCAGGAGCTATCTGACAAAGATATCGAGCTGCTTCACTCTTTCCTGAGATCTAATGAGTTCGTACAGCCTATGTGTCGCATGGGGAAAACCTTCCAAGCATCGATTTGGTCTAACGTAGAAGTCCCTGAGTTCAAATGGGAGAGCGAGGATCCTCAAACGATCGCCCGGTTACCTGTAGAAGACTTGGCCACCTTTATAGAGGAGTTTCCAATTATAGAGGAGGCTGAATTCAAGGCAGGAAAATACGACTGGCCTAAACCAGATTGCTGGCTTTGGGACTGGCCACAGAGTCCTGCTTGGGTTCCTCCTTCCGACAAGCTATGCGATCTATGCGATCTATGCGAGATTGACAAAAAATGTAATTACATCATTACATATTTACCCGCGAACAAGCCTCGCATCACGAACGAAGCAGGGAAGGGCCAAGGCGTTCGTGTAGAGGGTATGACCTACCAAAAAGGTCAAATCCTAGAGTAACTTGCCAGAGAATTCGCACCTCTTGATACTTATAGCAACGGCTGGCCTGTGGAGTTCAGGAGACCTGATATCGCTAATGAGCCTGTCGCCTAGATCTACCCAAAAGAAAAGGGTAATTGGGTGAGGAAGGTTAACCACTCGTGTAACCCTTCTGCCGAGTTCCGCGTCATGAAGATATCTGGGTGGTGGAGGCAAATGCTCATCGCAACTCAGGACATACCGCATAATAGTGAAGTAACGGCCTTTTGTGGACGGCGTTTCTTACAGGGAAAAGAGTGTTTATGCAATATCTGTAATAGACGTTCGACCTTACGAGGCTGAGTGTGGATCTTGATCGTGCACGGGCCACAGTCGCAAAGTTTGCGACTGTGGCCCGTGCACGATCAGGGCGGAGTTTGGAGAAGGAGCAGAATTAATGATAATGGTTTCTCAAATAAAGATCTTATATTACGGAGAGGAATAGGAAGAGAAAGAAGGTCAAAATTTACTACAATCCCGAAAGCACAGAGTTATTTAGAGCGCGTGGGCCACTCCTGTCCGTACAACTTCCTGTGCCGTTCAAGTCTTGCTGCTCTTATTACTTCCTCTTCCTCGCTATTCTCAAGGACCTCGACGCCAGGGTAAAAGTATTCTTCACCGTAGTAAATTGTGACCTCCTGTCCAATCTCGATATCCTCTTCCGCAATAACTTGAATGAATAGCCCTCTTCTCGAAAGTCGAGCGTTGAATTCGCGGCTGTGATTTACCAAACTTGCCGGCCCGACCATTGTATAGGTACCGATGTCGAGCTTCAGGAGACTGAAATCCTGCCCACTGTGCTTCATTGCCTCCTGCTCACTCGTATCCACACGAGCCTTTATTCCTTGAAGATACTTAATATCTTGGCCCTTCTTAACAAATGCTCGTGCAATGATAGCCGCACCCTGGCTCTTTGGCCCAAAGCGATCTGTGTTTGAAACCTCGAAGGGGCAATCAGGTAAATAGATATTAAGGTATTTGCGGAGATGTATTCCGAAAGCGTGTTTCGTACCAGAACATGAGGCGATAAACTGCGTGAATTTATCGAGCTGGAGAAGTTGTGAGACTGCCGTAGGTATATCTTGTTGTTTGATAACAGAACAACATAGTGTGGCAATGACTTGATTATTCCCTTCAGTGTTCGACTGATAATTAGAGTCAAATTTTCGTGTTGGCAACCAGTACACCTACAAATAATTAGAAGCTGTGAAATTCGTGATTAGAAGGATACTCACTTGATCAATAAGCGTGGCTGTAAGGAAATCGTCAAATTCTCCAAGCGCAGTGCTTGTTAGGCGGCCCATGGTGAGTTCTCTTGGGCTTCCTATGGAGGCTTGAGTGAAAACCAGGAGATGTGCTCCTGGATATATATCCGTCGAGACACGATTCTTGCCTCCGTATTGATACAGCTCCGCTGGTGATTCTGCCTTGACTCGCGCCGGCAAGAACTTTTCCATCATTCCGAGCCATACTCAGCCACGATGCGTCCCGTCCCGTGTATGGCTTGCTCGGCGCAAGGGTGATATAGTTTCAGGGAGCGAGTCAATACCGATCCAAATGCGGATTCGTCTCCGGGCCAGGCACCCAATATCAACTCTTCCTCTGCATGAACCTCGTTGCGGCTTCGCCGCCACATGTCAGTGACACAGCTGTGATACAATCGTGCTTAATGGGACGAAGTTGGGCTGATTCGCGTGACATCCCGCGTAGTACCTGAGACTCGGTGACAACGCTGTGATGGTTGGGACAGATGAAAGCCCGCGGCAGAGACGTTCTCATGGAAAAGCAGAACACTTCAAAGGGGCTGGTCACAGCAGAGGAACGAGAGGGTGAACAACACTGTCAGTTTCTTGCCACGGGTCAGGGATTGAAGTTCCCGATACCGAGTTGTTGGCATGAAAAAGGATTCAACTAGCTCGATCCACTACTCGGAGGGGACACCGAGCAGCTGAAGCATATTTGCGGATCGCAAGGCAGAATGTCTGCAGTCTGCACTCTGCATAATGTACATCAAGCCGCTAGGGGTGGAAGCTCAGCCAATGGTCCGCATAATATGAGCCATCCTTCAGCCAGCATGACGAAAGTCAAGCCGCTCTCACATGTTGAAAGGGGCTTCCAACAGGATTCAGCCCACGATCGGCACAATGAGCCATCCCTAACCCGGCACAACGCAAGTCAAGCTGCCATCATAGGTTGAAAGGAGCCTTAGACAGCGGGATTCTGAGAATATTCCTGCTTCAGCTGGCTGGCGTTTCTCATGCAGAGCAGTGGGGAAGCTGAGAATCTGCCTTGATCCCCCCCACTTGCATCAGCCAACTAGAGTCTTTCATGCCGAGAGGTAGGCGGAGTACTACGATGAACCAATCTTCATGCCATTGACTTGGTATTGGGATAATCTGATGGGTATGTGTCACGGTTCCAACTTTCGGTCAATGTGGCGGCATACCTTTAACCAGTCTAAATATTACTTATGCCCTTCACCATCACCCTTCATCTTCATCCTTCATCTTCATCTTCATCACCGTCTTCATTGCCAGCCATGATTACTTAGGAGTATCGAAATATATCAACAACATCTATCTTCAGAAGTATCAAAATCTTATCAAAAGTGTATAACGCCCCTTGCATCCTAACCATGGACACCTACACATGCAACAACTTTATGGGCCTTGTCTGTTGGCTTATTGTTGGCATTTGCTTATGGCTACGTATGTTACGATAAACTCTTAGAATATTCATTCTAAATTTAATATCTATTCTAGTGCCTCAGGCAATATTCAATCTCGGTCGGTCTCTTGAGAGGCAAGTGTGCAAATGCGGTCAGCCTATCGAATATCTACACTACTACATTGTTGAGCGGCACAACGCAGTTATACTACTTCCCTCGGGATGGGACACCAATAAGGAACTCACTAGCCGGCCAGTGGTAGGTTTACGAAGCAACACCGCGATGACAACGGATTGTTCCGACGCAGCCAAGCCATTTTGTTGTCGCCCACCTCCGGAGCAAGCTAGAATCCTGTTCAAACTCACAGAGTCTACTCTCAAGAGACACTATATCCCTTGCTTTATTATGCCGGTCAAAGAGAGTCCATCCGACTCGCACGAATGTCCAGTGGCAAGATGGGGCTCTCTGTAAGCAATCCAAGTTCAATGTTGACCATCGCACATACTAACAGCTTTTCTAGTAAGATTGACAAATTCTTCTTAGGTGAAGAAGAGCTGATGTAAATAATCGAAGTGTAGTATAGAGATCTGATGTACTAACAGCCCTTTAGTCAAAGCGAATACTCTCGAGAGCTAGAAGGACACATCTCTGAAATCATCGAAACTTTCGACGCTAAGGAAGGTCTAACATTCTCCTCAACGCAGCTTTGGAAAAGAGAAGATCTATGATCAGATTCAAGTTTCGCTGCAACTTGTAGAAAGAAGGGTTCATTAGAAATTTGTTAGCTCTGTCGCAAATAGGAGCGGTAGAAGATCTTCATTTTGATTTTGGTTATAGAGAATACTGTAATTAAGATACTGTTACCACCTACTTAGTTCTCTCATTTGTTATAAAAGACTTTTTATCCAAGCTTCAGGGTCATGGAATAACCACTATAAATACACATATGATGTCGATCAAAGAGAGTTCGATGCTACATTTTGACTTATTACGAATCACTATTTATTGTTTTACATCAACGATTATTCGTAGATAGTTCTGCATATACTCATGAAGTTTCAGACTCTAAGATTTATAATATCTCCTCGTAAGCATCTACCCTCACTTATCATAATCCCTGAAACTTACTTGCGTAGCTACATCTCAGACGTGCCAAACCGTAACTAATGCCTCGAAATTTACAGCTTGGTCGGTCGAGACCCAGATTGAATGGAAGATCCATTTTGAAGGGCTGAAATACAGGCTTGGCAATGTTAAGGAGGCAAGGAAGAAGGACTAAAAGAAGATGGAGGTCATAATGGAGATGATCAAGATGAGGGCTCTTAGAAGAGAAAGATGGGCGAAGATGTGGGCCGCGCCGAGGAGAGTTCTAAGAGGGCGAAGAAGCGCACATGTATTGGGGAGTTTGAAAGTGTGGCAGCGGGTTAGGTGAATGGTATAAAAAAT
This sequence comes from Hyaloscypha sp. PMI_1271, assembly GCA_021399465.1. NCBI lineage: Eukaryota > Fungi > Ascomycota > Leotiomycetes > Helotiales > Hyaloscyphaceae > Hyaloscypha > Hyaloscypha sp. PMI_1271. The sequence continues at coordinate 309,530 of JAJTUS010000023.1, read as the reverse complement.
TGAAATCCTGTTGTCAGCCAATTTCGTGATCTGTGTTGACTTTGCTCGAGCCTAACCGAGGAGCCGCATTGTCAGGGGTAACATCACGTGCCCTCAGGTAACTTGAAATGTGACAAATTGGAACTTTTACGGATGAAAATAACGCGATTGAATGTAGTATCCAAATTTTGAAGCTTGTAGACTAATTTATAGCTAATTCAGTGTTCTACATCTTCCATTCCCGACCCCCAGAAATAGCCTGGATCCACGACCCATTTACCAGGGCCAAGGCTAGGTGCCACCATGCGGCTCTTTAGCCGAAGCTCGAGCCAATTCAACGTCGTCACACGAAATGACATCCTGAAATATTTTAAATCATCAACTCCTCAATCAAAAAAGGATGCATTCTTTTCAAATATAGCCAATCGATCCTGCGTATTGCACCTTAATTATTCTTCCACTTCCTCTCCAAAAAGATACTCGGCATCGATCCAATTCTTAGTTTCCATCAAACTTTCACGCCGTCCCTCCAATAACGAATACCTATCTAGCAAGACTATCGAGTCTTTGTGTCGCACCCCATCATTAAATTCCTTCTCTATCTTCTGTTTTTCTGCCTCATTGTCGTTCATCAGGATGCGAAGAACCCTAGAAGGATGAGAGAGGCTGCTCTTAGAAGTCCCTATCTGACGGCCCAAAATAACACTTTGAATATCCGCCAAACAAACGCGTTGTCGTCTAAGCTGATCCCAATACTCCCAGAAGTTATCATCCATCTCCATCCCACCACCCTTACGTACGAAACGAAATGCTTGCCTTCTCTGCGTTCGCTCCTCTTCTTCGGTTGCCTTAATAAGGATGTCGATAGTCAAGGTTGATTTCTTGTGCTTCTTAAGCGGAGGTTCGTCGTCGACAATAGTCTCCGAATCTGCTAATAGTTAGCGGTGTTAACACGAAATAGAGATAGAGGTCTTACCTGTATCGTCATCATCAGTGACGAGATCACACTCAACCATTTCCCCAAACGTCCTCTTGGATCGAGACTTGTCTTTTGATAATTGGTCTAAGATGTTTTGGAGTGAGCATGGACAGCGCCAGTCTTCCATGGCAGCGCAAGAGAGATGCAGTACGCGCTTGCAAATCTTACAAGTCCATATTAACGAAACTGGCTTCACAAATTTCTCACAAATAGGGCATTCGTGGTGTCCATTCATGATATCTTCATTCTTGGATCTCTCACCGCCCTCGTTGGAGTTAGTGATCTCTTCGGTGGAATCTTTGATGATACGCTCAGTCCCACCGGCGACGGAACGTATATAGGAGGGCGAGGACGAAAGCTGAAAACGGTTGACTGCAGAAATTGTCAGAGAGTTCTAAACTTGAAGTGTCATTTGAAATACCTTCATCCGCCGGAATTGTTGGAGGATCTTCCGTCAATGAAGAGGTCTCTGTCAAACTTTCTGCAAGTTGGTAGCCTCCAGATGGGCTACTCGTGGTTAATCGGCCGTTGGGTGGAATTTCAAAGGCTGACAGAAAAATTGACATATTCTCCGCTGTTGATGGCTCTCTGGAAGTAGCTCCATCAGTTGGTAGGCCAATTTGAAGGCTGCCCAAAGGTTGCTGCTGTTGGGACGTGCATTCCGTGAGCGGTGAGGTGGAGATACTGGAGGCACGCAGATCTTTGAGAGCTTCCACTGATGCCAGGTCTGTCGAGAATGAGCTGAGGAAGGCCATGCTGCGAAGTGTTCTGAGTAGATCTGGTGGTGACAATTACTCGAGGAGTGATGTTGACTGAAAACCATAATGAAAGCTCGGAAAGCATTTGGCAAACGTGGTGGCCGTTATGCAGCATGTGTGTATTCAAAGCTTTCAGCTTCCCTCTTGCAACTAATGATGAGTTGCGTAACGCATTGCTACGCTGTGTCTCGGCATGATTTTGGCGGTCCTCACGGGACGGATCATCTCTCTTGGGCAAGGCTTTCTCAGCTTTCCCCTGAATACTCGATCCACATCACCGGGAAGGGAGAGTTCCATGCTCGCGCAGATCGACCACCTGATCTGACAGACTCATTGACTTCAACGAGGGAGCCCATCTGTATGTTTCGAGAGTCAACCCCGGCTAAGAATCGTACCACGACGATGCTTGTTTCCTGCACGATGCAAGCTGAGCCACGAGACTGTAGGAGCGTGCTTAGAAATGGTCACCACCACCGAATGTTACTGCTTTTGGTCACCTTGCATTGGCATAACATTGGAGATCCGGAGATCCAGGGTCATCAAATTAACCCTGTGTTTGGTGATCGAGGAGAGCAACAAGAGTCAGCTCTGAAGTGAAATCTCTCGGCCCCACAAACCCCCTCTCAGCAGCTGAGACCACATTATCCTTCATCCCGCACCAACATCAGTCATGACGCCCCCATTTCTGCGTGAACAGGTCGCCCAGCCAATATTCGCCTGGGTGGCGCGACAGTCGGCGTTTCCTAGAACGTGTGGAAGATGGCTCAGCCGTCAATTTAGGGACATTGACAGGGACAGGTCATGGGCTGAATCCTGCTGGAACGTTCTTTCAGCATGTGATGGTGGTTCGACTGTCGTTATGCTCGTCGAAGGATGGCCCAGAGTATGCGGATTGTGAGCTGAACCCTGTCAGAAGCTATTTTCAAAGTGTGATAGCGGCTTGACTTGCAACACGCCGGCGGAAGGATGCTTCACATTATGGGAATCAGGGAGCTGAGCTTCCATGTCTCATTCCGGCGGTTTGACGTATGCTACGCAGACAACTGGTGGATCACGGATAGGCTGGGCTGGATCTGCTGCCTGATACACCGTGACGAACCTGTAATGGAAGGTATACATCAGGGGTGTTGGTGTTTTTCATGCCGAGCAGCAGGGCTGCCAGGAATCTGCATTGATCCCTCTTGCACCTGTTCCAGCTGGCTGACGATTCTCATGCCGAGCAGTGGAGCTTCCAGGAATCTACCTTGATCTCCGTCCCGTCTGCTTCAGCTGGCTGGAGATTCTCATGCCGAGCAGTGGGGATATTGAGAGTCTGCCTTGATCCTCCTCCCGTTTGGGCTCAGCTGTCCGGTGTTTCTCATGCGGAAAGGTGGGCTGAGCGCCGCTGAGCAAGTCGGAGATTGTTGATACTTCGATTCTGGGAATATAAGTATGAGGAACCCCGAGGTCTGCTTCTGCCAGTTCAATCATTACATACAATCTTCATCACTGCCTTCATCACTTTATCACTTCACCACCCTTCATCACCATATCACCGTCTCCATCACTCCATCACCACATCACTCTTTTCATCATCATCATCCCTACCTGTTCGGCGTACCTCACAACATGGCTTCCCGCAAGACCAGAGCACAATCAAAAGCAGCCGTCACCGCTACTGCACCAGAAGAATCTCCAACCACGGAGAGCCTCTCTGAGAACCAGCAAACTCCGTCATATCACACGGAAGGCCTCCCATCGGAAGGAGTCTCCTCCGAAATTTCGGTAGCTTCAGACCTCTGCAAAAGCCAACCTGCTCCGGAGGGTCTGTCTGAAGATTCGCAAGCGGCGGAAAACCCTGCAAATTACCTAACAGCTGGAGAAGTTCCCAAGGGTCTGCCAGCCGTGGCAGGTCCCTCTGAAGATCTACCAAATGCTGAAGGCTCGTCTGGAGACCTGAAACTAGTGGAAGACTTCACAGTCACCCCACCTGCTGAAGAAGTTCCCTTGAAATCTCCGCCTACGAACGAGCCTTCGACACCTCTACCGCAACTTGGGAGCCCTTCCAAAGACCAATCAACTCCCAAAGCCCAGGTTGGAGACCGGCATGCTGCGAAGGGCCCCACAACAATGGAACACAAGGAGAAAGCTCCTAAGGATCTGCCGGCCATGGAAAGTCTCTCCAACGGCGAGTGCACGGCGGAAGTGCCAACAACAGACTCATCACACGGAAAACTCCAATCTGACGACCACACAACGGAGAGTCTTCCAATTACCAAGCCAGCTGCAGAATCTCTCCCAAGTTCAAGAGAGCTACCAGGTAAAACTCCTTTTCGTCACTTTCCGTGTTTTCTCTAACATTTTGGCAGACGTTCCCATGGCTAAATCAGAGCTTCAAAAGGACCTGCCATCCAATCCACCAAGTTCTGATATCACCCAGGATACCCTCCACGAAGCAGAAGAACGGAAGCTGAGACTTGAAAAATCACGGAAGAGAACTCGAGATGAAAGCCGAGGAAATGGTGAGTCACGCTCGCTACATTCAAAAATCAAGCTAACTGAAATGTGTTCAAGTGAATATTATCGACTTAACTAGCAGCGATTCTGGCGACGAAACCGCCAGCAGCGAACGCAGCGACGAACCCATGCCCAAACGACCCAAACATGAAAGGGAAGAAAGATCCCGGTCCCCTGCCTTAAGCGACACCCCGCCAAACTCCCCAGAAAACTCCACCAGATACTCTAATGACGAATCCAAGAAACGCAAAGGACATCCACGCAGGTTCACAGATCAGCATCTTAACAAGTACATAGACCATGAATCAAAGTGGTTTAAAGCTATGTCGAAAGGATGCTCGGAACTCAGCGAACTCCAGCAACAGCAAGCACAGGAAATTGGATCACTTGAGGCTCTCAGACCCAGATATGACGAGATAATTTCTAAATTGTCAGTAGAGTCGCTTTCGAAAAACAAACGCATCAAGCTCACGAAACTACTACGACAACTTGAGAAGAAAAGAAACAGGCGATTTGATGAAATACGTCAGACTGGGATAGTTGCCAACCGTCAAGGGATTACGATGAGGGGCCAACTTGCAAGTTGGTATGCGCAGGACCGGAAGGTCACCGAGCGTATTGAGAAGTGCCAGTAAGATACTGAAGCGTTGACATCTATCCCAAGCCCACCCTTCATCTCCCTGGTGAAGCCGGCGACGAAATGGGTTCATCAGACAGGAATGGAGACAGGTTATTCTCACGGAAACGACTACACAATTTGTTTGAAGGATGTTATAGCATTGGGTATTTTGTGACTTTGGGTTTTGAATATCAAAGAAAATCCGTTCAATTTGATCTCGCTTTGTGTGTGAAATTTGTTCCCCATTGAATAGAACCTCCTGCCATAGTGTCGTAAAACAACTCAATGGTGGACCGCGCAAATCGAGTACTTCAATTTGCGGAAATGGAATTCACGTATGCAAGGACAGGCAACGCTTCAGGTGGAAGATTTCTCTGGCCTCACTGACAGATTTATCGAGACCAACGAGAGAGTCTCGGATCTACCTCAAGATCCCAGTCTTGGCTGAGAATCGTGTCCTATATGATGCTCGAGCCAGAAGATTAGAGTAACATGTCTAGTGAGGGGTCTGCCATTGACTGCTACTACTTTCAGTCACCTTGATTTTGCATCACATATTCAGAGATCCCAGAGCATCAGGTCCCAAAAAAAACAAGTTGAAAACAATAGCGCGCAACTATATTCCCAGGCCAGGCAGACTCAGGTGCCATCTTCGAGACACCGGCGACTTAACCAACCATAGCTAACCGATCGTACACAGGCTGCAGTCGCTGCTCCACGGGGAGGTTCTGATATCTGCAATGGGGCTCAAAGAGCGTGTCAAGATCCGGAAGCTCCTTCAAGTAGCCTACCATGGCGGTTTCGTCCACACCAGGAATGAGCGAGCAGAGGACTACGAGTTTATTCGCCGCAGCAGTTTTCAGCTTCGCCGGAGAGCTGATTTTGTCAGGTTGTCACACTGTTAGGAATCTGCCCGGATCTGAGTTCGCGTATGGTGATAACGGAAGGATAAGAACACCCTGAACACACACACTGAGAGAACGAAAAGAAGGAGGGAAATCGAAGAAAGAAGGCTTTGAGCAGGGGCAAAAGAGAAGCTCAGAGAGGAACGGCCAGATCATCGGTCGGAAGAAGACCCAGAGGAAAGGATACCGAGACTCAATACGAGAAAACAAACACGTTTGTTCCTACACCTCCTGTCGGAAATCAAGTTTAGTCCGCCGCAGCTTCCACCGAAACAGACCAGTTCCATGCAATCGACTCAGCTTTAAGAGTCCGAAAACGCGTTTGAGCCGAGACGAAAGATTCCTGGGAAGATTGTCAACAAGGAAATCTGAGATACAGTACAGTAGCATAAGTCGGCGGAATCATTAATGAGAGAGAGAGACGTTCCCAACATCAATCGAGTCGACCGTACCAAACACGCACGAGTGGTACGATTCGGAGCGACTATAGAGGATTCGACCACCATCAACGCTTCGAGAGTGGATTTAGTCAAAGTGGTTGAGCTTAGTTACGAAGTCAGAGGCATCGAGGGAAAGGATAAAGGTTGGGCCAAGCGCATCAAGGCCTTAATGCTGAGAGGGGCTAGGAGAGGAAAAAGGCAAGGAGTTTAACGATAAAGACACCAGTCACAGCGCCCAGACGTGAACCAAGCACCACTACAGTGTGAGCCCTCGGAGCCACCAGCGCCAGCGTATGTACCTCCAAATTACGTCAAGAGAAAGCCAATGGATAGACAGGGAGAGCTCATAAGCTGCTACAACTGCGATGAGGACGGTTACGTTACATGTAGCTGGCCCAAGGAAGAGCAGCTAGTACAGGCCCGGAGGGAACACATGCGTCGAGACAGAGAGCGTTGCAAAACAGCAGGAGCAGCACTAACAGGGACTATCAACAACAATAGTCTCCCGGGACAAGCAGTCTCAGCAGCGATAGAGATGAACTTGGCTGACTCGACATCGACCAAAGCAACGAGAACGGTCATGGACATCCCCGTACTTCGAGGCTCACAGTTGAAAGGCCCCTCTGAAGGACAACCACCCACAAATGGCCCATCAGAAGATCCAACACCAGCGGAGAATCTCACAGCTACTACTGGAGAAGCACCCCCCAAAGCTCCGCCTGCGATAGAGCCGTCAACAACTTTGTCACACTTGGGGAGTCCCTCCAAAGGCCAACCAACTACGGAAGTCCATGCTGAAAATCAGCAAATTGCGGAAGCCCCCACAGCAAACCAACAAGCGGAGAAAGCTCTTAGAGATACGCCAGCTTTGGCAAGTCTCCCCAATGGCCAATATGCTACCGATAGCCCTACAACAAACCTACCAGACGGAGAAATTCTGAAAAAGCCGAGAGAAAATCCCTCCCAAGTTCAATCAGCCGAACGCCCATCTAAAGACAAAGCAGTGAAGAGTCTTCCAACTATCACGGCAGCTACAGAAGCTCGCCCCAGCTCAGGAAAGCAATCAGGTAACATTCCCTTCTGTCACCTTCCGCGTATTCTCTAACATTCTTCCAGACGTTCCCACAGCTGATTCAGATCAAGAACCACAAAAGGACTTGCTATCCAATCCACTAAGTTCCAATACTATCAAGGATACCTCCCAGCGCACCAACCACAAAGCAAATAGACAGAAGCACAAACGTGAAGAATCAGGCAAGGAAGATCGATTTCAACCAAGCAAAAGAAGTGGTGAGTTACTCTTGCCGCTTTCATGAGATTAAGCTAACTGAAATGTGTTCAAGTGACCATCATTGATTTGACTAGCATCGATTCTGAGGATGAATCTGAGCCATCTACCAGTGATAGTCATTACAGACCAAGTCCTTCACCAGAGTCCAAAATTGTCAGTGGCGATTTTGACAGCGAACAAGACAGCGAACGAATGTTGGGTTTGCGTGCAACACGTCTAGCCTTCGACTCTGACGATGATATCATTGAGGTCACATCTGCCGAGAGGCCGTCAAACTCCTCCAAGCGCTCGTTCAGAACCGCTGATGACCAAGCCATATCACACAAACGCCTCAAGATGGACAAGGACACCACTCTTCCCGACAGCCAGGGCAACTCACCTCATTCTGCTGATAAGCCCAAGACCCAACTGAAACGGAAGACGCGCTCCAAGTTTGGCGAACGTTCGTTGAGGGATTCTATCAACATAGAATCTGGATGGCTGGATACTGCCCAACAAAGCTCTGAAAAGTTCCGTCAGCTATCCTTAGAGAGAACAGTGCAATTCTCCAAGCTCATTGAACTCGACACCGAAATCGACAAGTTACTCAATGAAATCTCAATTGAGGATCGGCCTCAGCAGCTCCGCAAACTCATTGAACGACTTCGCAGCGTGGAGGAGAGAAGGCGCGGCTTTACAGATGTGTTGTATCGAAATGTTATTTCTGAATATGGTGAATGTAATCACATGAAAGAAACCATTGAGCAGTGGATCTTGGAGGAGACGAAGGTCTCGAAGCGTATTGAAAGATCTAGTTAAGATGTTGAAGGATTGATTCCGTCCCTAAATGTATCCAGTATTTATACAAACTCACAATGCGTAACCCTGAGCTCATTACTTTGAACGAACGAACCCATCATCCGAGCAACTTCTCGTTCTATGACAAGTGAGCAGTTCAACCATGACACTATGGCTGCTCATCTCACGAGGAGAAGATGGCGACAATTCACCCGAACGCCGATCATGGGTTGCTGGTCCCTCAATATTCACGTGCTGCAAAGCCGGTTTTGTTCCAATGTGCGGCTCCTCGGTCAAGCCCCTGCCAAGCCACGACGTCAACTCCTCAACCAAGAATACAATTCCTACGACATTCACCTAACATGCCACGCCTCGGAACACCTCCACGATTCCTACGTCTGCATCACACCTTTTTTTTTCTTCGGATCATCCATCTATGCTCTCTCGGTTCGTGCCTGGTTCTATAGATCATTGGGGGCTGGATTTGAGCTTTGGGGCGCATGTCAGGGGAAAGCTCCACAAACCTTCCAGTTGGCACCTGCCTGGATCCCCATAGATCAAGATACCACATGGAGGGTGAATGGATTCCTTGGTGTGGCCAAGTTTCGGAGGCGCGGTGGCAACGGTGTCGATAATGCATCACATCATCTTGAAGCAGACACGCAAGTGAGTCCCTGGATCGCCATCCTCTTCCCACACGTTGCAGGTGACGGAGGTTGGTGAAACTGTGCTTTAGTAGTCATGTTACAGGTGGAATGTTCATGCATCGGCTTGAATCGCTCCTGCGCAGATTGACCACCTCGTTGGGAGCATCCAACATGAAGTTCACGTATGCAAGTGGAACTTTTCTGCCTTGATCTGGCCGATTCGTTGGTTTCAATGGAGGAAGAACCTGGATTGGCCCTGCTTCTGATTTTGAGATCTTGTCCTGGGTGAGAATCGTACCGACGATATGCCTGTTTCCCACACGATTCAAGCTGAGCAACGAGACTGAACCGACAGAACCCACCCGCGTTTGCTAATCAAGGAGGGGCAGAGCGGCTCAGAGCTTTCCCAAGCATGACAAGCATCACTGGTGCAATGAATTATCTCCTGAGTTGACTCGGGTCTGATCTCTGTGATATGAAATCTCCGTCGACTTTGGAGATATAGTTCTTTGCAGCTCTCCTACCTCACCATCCGCTATCCGCAAGTGGAAAGTCCTCACAAACACCTCGGCGGCTTCGTGGTTTTTTGAGAGACTGATCCCGAAGGCACGATCTCTGAATCCTGCGACCTGTCAGTTACGGATCAGCGAGGAGGATCCATTCTCCCTACTAGTTTAAGCTGGCTAGTTTGGTACAGCTGCTCCGTACTTGTATGGTTTCGGTGGCAGTGTCTCATGCGCATGGATCCACCTGATCAAGATCCTTGCACTGAAGGCTGACTGGCCGTTACACCTTGCTGCCAGATGCTGCTCTGACCCAGTTCAAGGCAGATTACGACTCATTTATATTGCACCAAGACGGACACAGCCCACTTGATCAGCCGTGAATGGCGACTCCAGACGGATGGAGCGGCATGCAGGAATTGTTCTCCTCCGCCTCTAAGTATAAGAAGCATGTTCTTCGCTGCTTGGTCTCGACATTTCCCAAGAATCATTTTCATGAAGCCCATCAGATCAGTCCTTACACATTTCAAGATGCCCTCCCTCAGATCTGGACTCACAGTGGAAGCTCCGAGCAACTCCCAGCAAAGCGAATCAATTTCGGACAAGCCAACAGACATCTCTGCGGAATCAAACTTCCTATCCCTTAGAGAACCAAATAGTGAAGCTGCACTCGATACAGACTGCCAAATCGATATCTTTCTCGACAAGAGCTTGGTTGGAGACATTACGCCTGCTGCTGCCTCAACATCCAATGATACATCATTTGGTGATGGATCTCAAGTTCAACCGGACGCCGATCATTGGCTGCTGGTGCCTGACTTCCATACAAAACCTGGGGACAAAAGTGCTTGTGACTCAGCAAGTAGCCAACCTCAGTTGAGTACAGGTATGGTGTTGCCTTCAATTTCCCACGGCTATGCCTAACCTGTGAACAGGAGTTCAAGTCACCAAGCCTGTAGAGTCCGATACCTCTGAGCCAGGTCAAGCGTTTCTGAAGATGACTGGCAAAGATATTTGTAAGCTATATGTGAACCTAGCGACAAGATTTCTTGCTGATACAAGTCAGGCTCCGCGATTATGATCATGGACGAGGAAGCAGAAAAGAAAACCAAGCCAGATGTTGCAATTTTGATCATAGGCGAGGACACGGAATAGACGATGAAGACAGATTCGGCAATTGAGATCATCGACGATGACACAGAACAGACGACCAAACCACGACGATACAGTCCTTGCAACGCGGTAAAGCGCTATGACAGCCTATGGATGGGCCAGATTTCGGAAGACCTTGATGAAATCATGGAACTGACTGATTGTATCCTTGTAATGAGTAGAAAGGTTGTCAAGAAAGCCAAAATCATCAAGAATCAACTGGAAATATATCAGGGATTGTAGAGGCGATGAAATGAAAGTCACGGACCGTTTAGAGAAACTCTGAGCAGTGAGATTTGAGGAGAATTTGATGGCTAGGGGCATCCATTTGCACTGGAAACAGTTACTGTATCTAGTCCCGTATTTGCTATGCAAGGTACTTTCTGAAATTCTCTCTCATCCAGCTTTATCCGCCAACGTATGCTTCCGAAGTCGCTCACGGCAGTCACTGCTGGGGCACGATTGTACATTCATTTGGAAACTAAGCTAACTATTTTTTGTGGTTTATTCGGGCCAGCCGATGTAGGAAATTGAAGTAATGCAAGGGGCCAACGAAAACCAAAGAGTTGCCCAACAAAATTCGAGAACGCAATAAGCCAAAAGACGAAGCCATAAACATGCGAAAAATGAACCTCCTAATCCTCTGCTTCCAGATCACCCTGGTCTGCCTACCCGCTAGCTGCGTTCAGCCCAGCCTGTTTCATTAGTTGCTGGACTAGTAACGTTATGTTGGCTACATTAGTACCAAGTTCGTCAACTTTTGCTAATTTCGTCTCCATTGAAGCCATTCTCTCCTCCATCTTCTTAAGTGTCGAATCCAAGGAGCTTCCACTAGTATTGATCTGTTCTTTGGTACCAATATTCTCAGTTTTGGTTTCTGCGTTTCCAGGTAATGCCGAATTAAGCCGCTCCGATTTCAATTTGTCCAGCAACTCTTTATCTTCGGTCGCTATAGTCCACGAATTCGGCTTGACGTCCCATGGCGAAGTGATCCCCTTCTTTGCGCAGTACCTGCGAATATAGCCTTCTTCAGCCTTCTTTCCAACCATATTCAAAAGTCCCGTCTTGTTTAGGACGGTAACTCCATCTGCCATCACAACGCCACACAGCACCTCGGGACATACAGGCGTGGTCCTTTTTCTCAGGTCTGACCTCTCCCTCTTTCCCACAACACAAAACAGAAATTCCCTGAAATCCTTTCTATCCACCTTCCGCCACACTTTCACTGGCCGGCCCTTTTCGTCTGTTTCACCTATTAACTTTATCCCCGGCGTCTCGAAGTACTTCCGCAGCTCAAATATATCAATATCGTCTCGGAATTCGAAGGTGGGGTCACTGGGATCGGTACATGGAAGCTCCACACAACAGAGAGACCCTGCGACGTCGTCCTTCGTCCTCTGTCGACCGGCAATAATCCGCTCCCCAGTCGGGAGGGGATATGTTACCCAGGGAAACTCTATATTCCCAAACTTCTTCGCTGCTGCCGCCGCCGCCGCTGCTGCTGTTGCTGCTGCTGTTGTTGTTGCTGTTGTTGTTGCTGTTGTTGTTGCTGCTGCTGCTGCTGCTGCTTCGTCATCTACCTTCTTCTTGGCTGCTGTTGCTGTTGCTGCTTCTGCTGCTGCTGCTTCGTCGTCTGCCTTCTTCTTGGCTGCTGCTTCGTCGTCTGCCTTCTTCTTGTCGGCCGCCGCCTTGTCTGCCTTATTCTTGGCTCTCTTCTCTGCCTTCCTTTTGGTTAATGTTTCGTCTGCCCCTTTTTTGGCAGCTTGAGCCTGTGCCACAACTTCTTCGCTTGGGGGGGTTATAAGCCAAGTCTGGGGGTAGTGGTGTTTGGTGTTTATCTCCCGCAGAGTAGCATTTATCTCATCAATTTTCTTCACCGACTCCTGGTCAGCAGGCTCGCCTTCACCTCTCTTCAAAAGACGGTCCATGTAGGGCTTAGCCATCTCAAAGTTTGATCCAAAAAATGGAACATCGATGATCCATCCGTCCGGTGGGTTATCCTCTTTCTCATTTTGTTGCTTGATCTTGTCGTTCAAAGCCTTCAATGCACCCAGGGCAGTAGGGTCGGTAGAATCGATCATAAGCTTCGCCAAATGTGGTGTGGCTTCTTGATATACTTTCTTAATAATTTTGGACGGCTTTGGTATCGCGTCGGTTTCTGTTACACCATCCATTGCGCCTTCGGGGAGGATAGGAACGACTTCTCCGTCACTGTCAGTCTCGTACTCGCTCAATTCGCTTTCAGATTCATTGCCGCCATGATTTTCTGTTTCTGTCGAATCCTGGCCGTTCGCTGAAGTCTTTGCTGCTGCTACTACTGCCGCCTGTCTGACTTTCTCGGCATCGATCCTGCCGTCGTCAACCGCTGGGGTTGCCTCTGGAGTAACTAAACCATTATTTACTTTCGTCCCTCCTTGCTTGTTGCCGTCCACCCCCAGATCATTGCTCATGCCTGTCCCTGCCGCGGCCATTTCTCAAATTAGAATCAGGTTCCGCTCAAGAGCTATAGCTTCGCCAAGGATCTGATCAATGCTGGAAGATTGCTCGATATGCAAGAGAGTTTTTTAGACTCAGGTTGTGACTTTGATTCAGGTTTTGACTGATGCAGGTTGTGACTTGATTCTAGGTCTACCTACTCGTTGGAGAAAGATTGTTTTTTATATAGTTCATCCGGGAACCATTTAAGGCACCATTATCTTGGGAGCCGACTCCGGCCCCAGCACTTCATGGAGCCATAATGGGTCCCGCCGAATACTAAAGGTATACAAATTCTTTGGGGCTCCATTTCCGGTCCCTTTTTATTCAGCGGAGACCCAAGCGGTGTTAAAAATACGCACACTAGTCAACCGGGTCACATTTCGGACGCCTCTATCCGTCCTAATAATAGAACATTTTGCTTTTGGTTCAAGATATGACTTGCTCTCCTCCTCGAGCTAGAAGCAGAGAACTTTCTGAGTTGCGTTCTTCAACTATAGCTATGCAAATCTCTACTCTCTCTGCGGCAGTTTCCTTACTTGGCCTAGGCCTGGCTCATAATGAAACAGGCCCAGGAATGCGTTTCTGGAACGCTACCACAGCCCAACTGGCCACTGCCTCCTCAGGCCTCTCTGCAGTAACAAATGGCCCTTTCATTGAAGAAACGGCGACTATCCAAATCCAGATTAGTAACTTGTCCGGATCTGGCGTCATCAAGCTCAGTAATATTTCTATAACATCTGAAGCATCCAAATTGAGCGACCTACTCAACCCAACTTCTTTTACTAATCAATCTCATCAAACTGAAGCTCCTTCTTCGCAGACGACCTTCTGTCCGCCTAATACTACTGCGACTTTTCCTTACCGGGGTACTTCGGCTCGGAATTTTAACGCAACTATGAAGGACCCAACGGCTCAACCATCTGTGGGGTCCACACCGCTCACTTCGCCGATTTTCACGGGCTCGGGCTCTCCTAAAAGTGCCGGGCTCCCCAAAATCCCCGCCACTCTACTCGCTCTCATTTTCCAAATTGCTATTATGTCATTCCTTTAGGGCTGCTACTAAAGTTTGCTGTTTTTCATTTTTGTACTTGAATGGGCCATTGTTGACTGGCTGCGCCGGGTGAAGGTTAGATAAGTTATAAAATTGATACAGGCCGCTGTATTTCCCCTCTTTGATAAAGCCAAGTGTTAGATTTATATACAAAAGAGAATATTCTGTCTCAAACAATAACCCTCTTACATCTCTGACTTTAATACATAGTAGTGAAGTTGGGTTTGTATTATGTCAGTCATGTAGTATTTAGTCTCGTACAATAGTTCATAACAAATACGTCAACGAAATCTATAGTTAAAGACCTTTCTCGCCCACATTGCCAGAAAAATCACCCTCCGCTTCCGAATCCCCCCCTAATTCAATTTTTGTTGGTAGTTCCTCTAGTCTAGACAAATACACAGCGGTTGCTGTTTCAACAGCAGTAGTACTAAAGCATTCAGACTGACATTTTATAAATGATAGAGAACCATTTCCCCCTTTCCCGGCCTCCTTCCTACGCCAACCCCTCGTTCCCCTTATCAACATCAGAGTAAATCCAGTGGTCTTTTTACGGCAAAGTTCCCCCTTGCCCTTTTTCGATATAAAGGTGAATCCGAAAATCATATTGATTAAATTATCTTAGAGATTTTGAGAGACTGAGACGAGGGAGTAGATTTGGATTTGGAACCTTGACGAAAGAAATGAAAATCGCCTTTATACACCCTAAGGGACGTCCTGGGCTAGACAGGGGGTTGATAATTGATAGTAAACTATATTTAGACGGAGCCCAAATGGGCTCTAGGGATCCCGTTCAGGACCAAGAATAGTAGCGAATTCCGGCACTTGGGATCTTTACTTATATGGTATACAGACGCCCTCCGATTACTACATGCTCTACTAAAAACACACATCATGGATGCCACCTATAGTTAAGAAGCCGCCCCGACTCCCAACTCGCAATTTACTCCGCAAGATAGAGTAGACTTCTCTATTAAGGATCTACTCAAAAGAGTCGACGAATTTCAAAGGCGACAGCAGGTGGAGACGCTAGAGAGAATCACTACAGAGAATTCATGGCTAGAATTCTATATCGTAAGAAATCAGCAAGATTCTACTCGTATAATGAATTTGCTACAAGATATATATACTACTGTGATACTAATACAGGAGGCACTCGAGAAATGTCGTCTTGAGGAAATAAAGGCGAATGAAGCCTGTCTTATATTCTGGGGAGTATATGAGCATCCCAATACGACTCCTAGAAGTCATTTAGCGGGCTGGATTTGATTTGAACTAGGTACATACTCCGATTTAAGGAATTAAAAATTGTTAGTTTCTTGCCCTAGCTATAGCCTGATGTAAATGATACGAGCTCACTGAATTCCAACGATTATATCTTACAAACATAGCCGCCCAGATCCGAAGCACTTGAATATAGCCTATTTTGATGCCACCAACTCAATAGCCTTCTTCAAATCCGCCACCAGGCTATCTATAGCATCTTTGGATTCCTTCGTCCATACCACTAGTTTTTTTATGTATGCCTCCATATCCGCAAAAAATCTATCTTCAGGGTTAATATCGTCCCAAATATAGAGGGGTTAGTATTACCTCATCTTCTCTTATAACCTAACAGTATCCTATCAGTGATAGTTCATAGGTCTTTATACAATAAGGGCACTTACTCGCTTCGAAGGTCCCGAATAACCACTTCAAGCCCACTAATTCTATCCTCGAGTAAAGTGAATCTATCTTCAAAACTTGGACCGACTTGTCTCAAGCCTTAATCATTAGTTATGTGCTTAGCTAGAGTGCTTTGTAACTAAGCACCTGTCTGTACCTATAGCGGCTCTCCTAGATCCTTTACAGTATAGTTAAGTTCACTGCCTTGTGCTAGCCATATATAGCCTTCAAAAGTGTTTTCTATTAAAGCTGAATCATAACTGGGATAAGGGAACATTTGAGAAATTTGGTGATTGGGAATATATGAGAACATATTCTAAGCTTCCTAGTCTTGGAAGTTTCTTAGAAGGAGAGGATTCAGTTCCGACTTCCGAACTGCGGTTTGGTTTGAGTACTATTGAGCGTTTCGATAGTCCATCTTGAGAATTTTAGAGTGTGACGGATGACCTGTGGTTTAATGCTTCTAGTCCTTTTAAGTACAAGTCGTCCTTTACTATAAATAGAAGTGACGGATTATAGTAGCTTAGATTAATCTTACTGTGTTTAGTAGAAAGTTAGATAGTGGAGGCTAATTAGATGTTTTGACATGAACTAGCTTGTAACTATTTGTGAAAAATAAGCACTGATTTCTCATAGACTAGCTCGAACTCGGCACAGAAGTCTCGTCCCCCCCTAGTGATTGCGGGTGATCTGCTTGTACTGATCCTTCCGTTAGGTTCAAACATGCAAGTCGTTCAGTATTCCGTCTCATACTAATTTCCTGCCCAGAATCCCGTATCTTTCTCTGATTTTTACTACCGAGCCACCTCGCTATTTCTTCTATAGCCTGGCATAACGTATCCGGGCTCCCAGATATCTCATCATTAGCCTCTGCCACTAGCGGTTAAAGATGATGCCGTAAGCTTCGGTGTGTAACAAGCTTTCGTAGAGATTGTTCGTTTTGGTATAGCTTTTTCGTGACTAGATACTGAAGATAAAGCACCTGTGCGTTAGACATTGTTGAACTTAGAGACAGTATCGAAGATGATAGTGTAGTAACTTATACTTTAGTATCAGCATGTAGTATATAAATCCTACTTTCGAAGAACTATCGTGAAGGCTAGGAGCCCGATTCTCTCCCAGGGAGCCAAAAACGATCACTTCTGGATGCTAGGAGTTGGCAGGGTTATTGGCTAAGGGCGTTTGGAAGCGGTATCTAAAAACAATCTCAAAAAGACGGTAGGATATTTCTAGAATGTTTCATTTATTCCATATCTGGGACGCTGACCCGTGGTATTCCAAGATCCTAGTCAGGATACTTGGTATAGCGGATGGCTACGATTAGCGCTAGGCTGTGGAGTCGTCCATATTCCCCTCACGCGCCACCGAAGACACTAATCTAAGAAAATAGTCTCCACATATTAAAATGTCTGAGCGCGGCTTAAGATACTTTGAGAACATTTTCGACTCGCTAATTTGCTGGAAAATTCTATTTAATCGTATATCCCCTCCGCTACAAGGACGAAAGCCAACCACCCACGAAGCAACACAACAAGCAGAGAACAACCATTCAATCACTACTACGAGAATAATCACCGAATCACAATATGGCGTCTCGGCATGTTCAATATACGAGACTAGGGCCAGAGAAGGCTCATGAAAAGACTATTCAGGCAAGCATAGGCATGCATGATCCTCCGAAAGCGCTCCTACTAACAGTCTCAGGCCAACCGCCCCAAACGCATTAATACCAGCGGTCGAACATTTTCTTCCAATTCTCGTGATGGTGCCAGGGCGCCTCAGCTACTTAGTAACCAGCAGCTTGACGCCATAAATAAGAAACTCCTGACAGCAGGCGAATCCATCGAATTGTCTCGCCAAAAATTGTTCGAGACTCGGTTTGTTACTTCTTCTACTCTACAGGACCTTGAACAAGAACGTCAAGTTCAACAGAGGTGCTCTGACACTTACAAAGAACTACACGACCAGTATGGAAGGAATGTTACGGAGATACATGAAATAACGACCAAATGCGTCTCACTACACAAGGAGCTTGAGGAATCCCAGAATACGCTTTCTGATTACGGGTCGTCATTCGAAGAATTCAAGCGTTACGCTACTAAGAATGAAGATAGGATCAGTGACCTTGAGAAGAGAAGAGTAGAGACTATAAAACAAATCCAGGTTGTAATCGACAGGGATAATTCGGCTAGGAAGAGGATCGATGAGCTAGAAAAGGAAAGGGGCGATTTGATACAGGAACATAGGGAAGCAATTAGTGTGAGGGTGGCTCGTGAGTGTCTTGCTGAGCAGAGGATCGGCGAGCTACAGGAGGGAGTAGACGCATTGATACAGGAACATCAGGCAGCAATGAACATTGCGATCGACCGTATGAATTCTGCCGAGCAGAAGGTTGAGGAATTCAGGAAGATTACCAGTAGATCTGGGCATCAGGAGGTGGCTTCAACCTGCCTGACTCCTTCTCCTGAACAGTCTCCAGGAGCTGTAAAACGACTGAGATCGGAGACCAAACAGCAGGGCGGGCGCCCTTTCAAGCATAGGAAGTGCAAGGACGCAACAACGATGGGGGAGGAAGACACGATAGTGGTACGAATTTGAATGATAGTTTGGGATGGCTCGGTAAGGTTCATATATTTGCGCTTAGTAGAAAATTCATTTGCACTTTGTATCAAAACAATTCATATCATGAAACGTGAATCACTCTAGGTGACGGAATATTACGGAACGGTAGACTGACCGCTGAAGTTTCACAGCCCTGTAAAGCAGTCAAGCACCCCATACCGATGACTTCTTGGCACTGTTCCAATGTGGAGATGTTCGGATCTCAGATCGGCTCCATACGATGTTGGGTCGTTAAATTAAGCTTTTTCGCTCGCATTTGCTGACACTAGACGACAAACTGGTGGGGCCTGTTCCCCATCCTACCAATCCTTGCCTATGCACCCTGGTTCTGCACCCTCGTTCTGCACCCTGGTTCTGCACCCTGGTTCTGGTTTTCCAAGCGGACCTGTCCGAGAGCTTGTTGGTGAGCAACACTTCCGTAGATGAGGTATCCACCTTGGATACTGCAGTACTCTTTTGCCGCGAAGGGCTACCTGAAAGTGCGGTTTTGTCGCACGTTAAACTATTCTAATGTATTGGATTTACTTCAAGCTTCTGTAGAGATTCCGTGCTAGACTTAACGCGAACAGCACCCTTGAAGCTCGACAGGTAGGCTTCAAATCCTTCTTCCGTCCCCACCGAAGATTTCATCATTTATATTACATCTCGCACATAACAGGCTTAATCACGAAATATTCCAAATGTCTAGGCAAAGCTACTCAGACTTGACAGCTAAGACGTCGAGGCGTAGCACCGGCCACAGTACCATCAGCGCTTTCAGCAGCTCTGCAAATCCAGATGAAGACTGGACCAAGATCTCGGATCTGGCCGAGCGTAGGAGGATTCAGAACAGAATTGCCCAAAGGAACTACCGTGAGTAATTCTGTAAACCCCGCAAAAACCTGTCGTTGATCCAAAGGGTAGGCAACAAGCTCAAGAGACGCCTCGAAGATCTCGAGAGAAGAGCGGAGTCGTCTTCAGCCTCACCACCTCAGATGACAATAGGGATACAACATCAACAAGATCAGAAGGAGAAGGTTCAGTACAAGAAAAGCCCAGAGATCGTCCACCATCAATCACCTCCAATCTTGCAAAACCAGCATAAACCACCGCTGGAAGGCCTGATGTCTGGACCTTCATTAGAGCAAGAAGGATCTCGAACGCATCCTCTTTTCGCATACTACACATATCCCACATACCCGCAACAACCGTACCGTCCAGTTTTTCCTGCAGGGTATCAATACGAAGATTGTCTTGCCCCAGTTCTATCAATGATGCACTTCCACGAGAACAGCAAGCCGGAGGAGGATACAATAAGCCCATTTAATATGAGCGACCTAGGTTTTCTAGCAACCGACCTCGACGTATCCGGCGAACCTTCAACTTAATCGGAGTCAGGCTACCAACATTTCTTGTTCGGGGGTTCCTACGAAACGGAGTTCGAAGCTCTCGACACTCATTCTAGAGTCATTTGACGAAATTTGGTCGGAAGGAAAGGAACAAAAACATGGTCGTTTAGTGTGTTTTTCTTTCTTGGGAGGGGGGTGGTGATTAGATTATTTCTTGCGTCATGGGAAATTAGTTGATTTCTGCTGTAAATACTCGCAGGTCGGCCTCAAATACTTGTTCACCTTCAAGGAATGAAAATTGATCAATACCATAGCCAGTTTGTTTTCGTAAATGTAGCAGCATGCATCTGTGGCGGTTCACCATTACTGCCCAGTTGTTCCTAATTGTGTCTTATGTCTTAAATGTTGCCACTTATATATTTATTCTATTTGAAAGCAGATGTTGGGAAAGATCGTCTGCTACTCGACTAATATCTCCGCACGTATTTACACTAGAATAGCCTGGAACAATATACGTTGACGTAATAGAATGTGTGGGAATAAGCCCGAAACACCATGATTCCATGCATACTTCACTCTGTGTGAGGTCCACTTCCTTTCGCTCCCGTAGCTTTTCATAGATTCCGATATACGGGCCCAAAGACTATTATAGTCAACCCGGATCGCGTTCTCTAGTGTGTAGGACAATATCAAATTTCTCAGACGATCCCCTTCACCTTCTCGGTCAGCTGCAGCTACCTTGCCCAGGGTCTCGATCTGTCTTGTTATCAAGATTAGCTCTTGTATTCAGCCTCCGAACACGAATTTAACTAACCTCGCTGTCTGCTCTTTGTAATATCGACTTCCGCGTATTGCTACCCCGAGTTTTCATTTTCTTAAAAGACTTCGTTATATCCTCCTAGTCTTTTCCTTCGCGTCTCTATTACACTAGAAGTATCTTCTCATCCTAACTCTCCTTCCAGGTTTGAAACCCTTGGGTCGTTGGTTCGTCGAAGCCAGGGAAGATCGGGTTTTGAATATCAAAGGTGTTATCCGCAACAGTGCTAGTCAAGTTGAGGATCAATGGTTCGTCGCCATCAGGGAAAATTTGGTTGTCCGCCTCGGGGTTGAGTGTCAATGGTTCGTCGCCATCGGAGTCGCATGCTATGATTTCAGGCAAAACTCCATTGCCCGCCTCGGTGTTAAGTGTCATTTAGTCGTTGAAATAAGAATCGTAAGGGCAAGCTTGGCTTGGAATAACATCAAAGTTGGTGCTCGCTATGATGTCGTCCGGCACGGTATGAATAGCCATTGGTCCGTCGAAATAAGAATCGCAAGGCCAAACTTGACTTGGAATAACATCAAAGTTGGTGCTCGCTATGATGTCGTCCGGTATGGTATGAATAGCTATTGGTCCGTCGGAATAATAATCGCAAGGTATAGAATCTGGGTAAACTAGGTTATAAACAATATCACAGATCTCGTCCTCTATAGTGTTGGTTACTAAGTTTAGTGTTGTTGTTTCGTTGAGATAGGAATCGAAAGCTGCGTAATCTGGGTAAGCTTGATTTTGAAAGTTATCTTCCGCCATAGCGTCGATTTCTAGGCTGAGTTTCTTATTAAGCACAAAATTTAATGGTTTATATAAGGCTCAGGACTCTGAATGTTGCTGGTGTATCCACAACTTTCGTACCCACATAACAATTTTTTCTCCGCCACAAGGAGATCGGCACGGCTAGAACATTCTATTTTCGGGAAGATTCTCACCTGAGTGAATCGTAGTTCTGCTCACAGTAACCGAGGTCTCCCGGACGTGTGGACAAGCGCCATTTGCCGTGCATATGAATGACAGCGTTTACTAGGAGCCAGTCACCGCACTCCTCTAGAGATCATCTAAGATCTCATCCGACGTCTTATCTAGGATTGTGCACCAAACGTAGGAATTAAGTTATTTTAAGGACGCTCATAGCCTCTAAGTTTTGATCCCATCGCTCACCACTAAATTCGTAACGAATCTTCAACTATAAGATGTCAGCACACAAATCTATCGGATGGATTCAACCTATGGAATCGAAGTCCCCCGTTCCTCTTGCGGGTCGGCGAGCTATCCAAACACCCCTATTCAACACTAGTAGCAGCGAGCGTCAAAGCGATTTAATTGACTATGAAGGGCGGGCAGGGAGAGATGTATGTGTATTTAGTCCGAATCCTAGGTCACCGTACTGAGAGCTACCTGACAGGTATCGACTTCAAGTGCGATCTGCGCTTCGATTTTCCGCGAGGACTTCGTTGGCGAGGATTCCACAAAAGCTGACCCGGCGTATAGCCGTATCCTTGAAACTATCCACGAGGAAAACGAGGAGGAGACTAATGGAACGGGAGGGATGGAGGGTGCTTGCTGAAACATTATCGGTAGATTCGGGTTGGCTTACGGAGAAGACAAAGCTGGCGATGTCTATCAAGGCACTAATCTGATTGGACATCTTATGAGTTGTTGGGATGACATAGGACTTGCTTGTCTTCGCTCTCGTCCAGTAATATCACATTCAACCATTTTTTTGAACGTTGGTTTTGAGTTTGCCCACGACAAGGCGTCTGGCCCTCCCAACAGCTCGATAAAACTCAGCACAACCTTACCAAAGATCAGACGATCCGTCATTCCTCAGGATCTAGAAGAAAGTGTGGTCATAATCACCTCCAGAAGGTAAGGAGCGGCATATTCCTCCGCATTGTGGCGTTGTAAGCGCCGAGTAGATACGCAAGTGGGAAAGCAAAGCCAACACTCCCTCTTACGCGCGTACGCAATCGCCGAAGACGTGAATCGGCCATCTACTGCTCGGCCCAAGTGAGCCCACGGCACCTCCGTAGAATGAGTTTTCCTTGCGACCCGACAATCTGGTTCAGCCGCATAACGACTCCTGTCCTTGCAGTAGATTGGATGAATGACCAGCCATGCTGACTGGTGTTTTGGCTGTGCCGCAGCCACCGAAAAACTCCTCCATTTTGAGTGGAGCAGAGTGAATTTCTTTTACAAATGATGCGGCGCCTATCGGGCGGGCATGTGATTTTCTCCTTTGCTAGAGGGTCAGAATTTGGATGATTATCAACCTTCGCTAATTGTTTCTTGCAAGATGTGTGCCTTGCAGAGCTGATTCAGACCCCATTGGTAAATAAGATCGCTCCAGTCGCAGGCAAATCCGAGCCCTGCGGAAAACTGGCGCGAATCGCCTCTTCTTAATCCTCTGCATCCATGTCGTCAAGTGTGGAAGAATTCTGCTCTTGCTGACAGACATAAGCCATCCCCCAGGCAATTCTCAAGATGACTTACTATTAACGGCAGAGGAAACATAAGGTCAATACCGATTTGCTCTAATCTCTGTCAAGATGGTACCTTTGCAATATTTACCTCCTTTAGAGCATTCAAACTCTAACCTCTTATCCTAAGGCATGCAGAATCCTACACAAACCTTCCTTTGTTTCCCTCGATTTCCAAAAGAGCTTCGACTGAGAATCTGGGGCCTCGCTCTTCTAGGACCTTGTACAATTAAGTAGGTCTAGAATAATTCGAAGTTGAAATAGGAATTCGTCCATGAAATACTAGCCGTGCTCCAGGCTAGCTCTGAGGCTCGAAGAGAATTTTTGAGGAATACGGATAGCCTAGTCGTATCTTCCGTATATCGATATATTATAGATACCCGGCCCTTCTTTCTTTACTATAAGCTAGATATAATCTATATTCGACGTCCTTATTTATTTAACCTCCCTCTAAACTGACCTACTACTTATTATAACATAGTCCATTTTAACCTTAATCTTATAAGTACTTACCTTAGCTCTCTCTAAATAGATTAGGGATTAGAGCTGTACTAGTCACTATAGTCTTAGTAAGTAGGGCCGGCCTTTATTTATTTATTCCCTCGCCTCGAGATATTCACGCTTATCGTCACAATTTTAAGATAGGCTTAGGCGGACAGTGAAAAGGAAATACTAGTAGGGATTATTAAGAAGCACACTACGGCACAGTTTAAGGTTAAGTAGAGTCGGTATCTAGAGTAGCGTATACCTATAATTAATTTCTACTATAGAAAAGACTCGATAGACTAGAGTATACGTTTAATAGTAAAGTGCCCGAAAGCCGTAGCGATACTCAACTACTATATAGCTAGGTCGAAATAAACTAATTAATTTGAATAACAAAACTACTTACTAAGCTCGTGTCTTATTATTGATATAACACCCAAAATCCCGTTACTAAAGCTACTATAATAAGAACTAAGACAGTCTACTTACCTCTCGGTACGCTTATCGAAGTAATGCCACGTATAGTTTCATCTCCCCTATATATGAATAGATCCTCGATACTTCTATATACTTCTTCGTAACTTGGTATCTTGGGAAGCCTTTCGTAGAGGATAAATAATACGTTAGCCCTAATTACCTAAATCACTTTATCTTCGCCCTATAGAACCGATACTTCATACTTTACTCACACCTCTCCCGAGTTATTAACAGTGAGCAGAAATAACTATAATATAGAAACTTTAGTAATAAAGACTTCCCCTATAAGAGATGGTTTTTCGAACTCTATGCCTAGGTATTTCGTTAATAGGTAGAGAGTTACGGCGCCTCTATTGTAATATTCTACGCAGCCCTCGTCCACTAGAGTAGCTAGTATACCGCCGTGAACTAAGTCGGTATAACTAGTGTGAGAAGAGTCGAGGCAAAATACTGAGATAGTGATCTTTCTGGTTTATTCGATCTAGGTCCGTCGGCCTACGTCAAGCAAGGCGGGTATACTGAGTCTTCGAGGGAACGTTATAATCTCCTCAAATCCTGGTTCGGATTCCATACGCTTCACAAAAGCGTATTTCTCGAATTAATCACTCAGCATTATTGACTTAAGCGGGCCATGTATCAGAGTGTTGACTGTGAGGGTTCCGCTAGTAGCGTGTCTGAAACTTAACGGGCTAGCCATCTTATCGTAGTAGTTCTGGCTATCAAGTCCTGCCCAAGAGTTCAGTATCCGGGATTCAGAGGAGATCATATAATATACCTGTGACAAAGATATTAACTTTAAGATTTATTTAACTATAGTATTCATCTATGTATAGAGACAAACTCATCCTTATGTATTAACTGCAAAAGCGGAACTAAATCACATGCTAAACAAAAAGATTCGAACTACTCGCCCCATCTTGCCTCGTGGCTTTTGATAGCGCACCCTGGACATGCCATTGTTTTACATTCACTGACAGATCAAAGGATGGCGGGTCCGGCAGAAACGGCATTATCCTTCGTTCGGGTGGATCTTGGTCCTTTGAAACCACCCTCTCTGGAGTGACTCTTTGTGATGCATTCTCTCTCCTCCCTCGCCTTGATCTCTTCTTTCGTGAGGGATGTCTCTTCGACCTGGTCTTCTCGACATCGCTCGGAAGTTTGTTCTGGGTCTTAGGATCCGCAATCTATTAAGGGCATTAGTGTGTGAAATATAACTTGTGTTAACTCGCTTACAATCTGATCGATATTCCACGATAACTTTTTCATGGTTCTGAACGTGTAGAATTCATCCGTCTCGGGGTTTTCCATGACGATTAGCATCTGGAATCCGCACAGGTCCCACATTTCATAGGCCTTGTTTTCAAACCCCTTTTTCCGTTTCCTTCGTTGCGTGTTCCGTTCTTTCTTCGTCTGATCGGCCATAATAGTCTGAAAGCTGCTGGAGAAGGTGATTCACATAAATTGGGGGGTGCTGTCTTAAATCGGCAAAAGGTGGTCACGGTAAGTTTGATGATGATCCCGTAATATGGGAGGGGCCATTTCTGGCACCATATTCTTTTGAAGGCAACCCTAAAATAGATCTTAGTCAGAAAATAGTCCCATTTGTATTAAGTATAAGAAGCACTAAGAGAAAGGCGAGCGTGCCCCGTCGTGTCTCACAAACTTAGCCATGGACATCACACAGTGGTATGCTGTGGCCCTTGGAGGCCTCGTGGTTTTATTCCACGCTTCTCACCTAATCATGAAGATTTCTTGCTTCCTCAAGAATTTGTTTTGCCCCCAAGTTCGTTTTTCCAAGATAGGCTTTAACCGATACATAGGATTTTCGACAATGCGGGTTGATGTGATGTTAGTGGGATTGTTCCTAGTAGGAAATGCTATCTGCATCACTGTTGGGGTGAAAGATGTCGCAAGCCTAGTAAAGCGTTCTGCTTTGCTATGCACAATCAACCTAATGCCATTAGCTTTAGGAGAACGTATGAATCCCATAACCAGCATTTTAAGGGTGAGGCTGAGCTCCTCTGCTAGTATGCACGAGTGGTTAGGGGGCGTCGTTATGGCTGAGGGCTTGGTCCACATAGCAGCCGCCTTGTCTTCTTAGCATGTTAATATACATAACATATCCGGGGTAGCTAAGCTAGTGGTAAGTTATCTCTGTTTCTTCATTTTATCGAGAGCTAACGTTTGTGAAGGCTGCCGCTGTTGGCGCGGTCCTGCTGTTCTCTTCTATAGCATTTGTACGCCGACGTTTCTATGAGATTTTCCAAAAGCTTCATTTGATTCTTGCAGCTTTGCTGATAGCGGCGATATATCTGCACAGCTCGTCGAAGGATCTCTGGAAGGCGCCAATAGTATACTTATTTGCCGCAATTTGCCTCCAGATAGCCATAGGTGCCCTCCGGTTCGGATGGACCCTCTACCGCAACATCAAGCACAGAAAGCCCCTTAACCGGGCAACAGTACAAATAATAACTTATAAGACTAAGAAGAGGGATACACCTGTGTCGGATGCTGTCCATGTACACGTTCGCCTGTCGAGACCGTGGCGGCCCCGAGCCGGCCAATATGTGTACCTTAGCATCCCAGGTGTGAGCCATACCTCGTTCGTGCAATCGCACCCCTTTTTTGTGTCTTGGTGGTATCGAGACGCTGAAGGGGATGCCATTGTTCTTATTGTAGAAAAGAGGAAAGGATTTACGCAGGATTTGTTCCGTCATGCTACGAATGATGTTGATCAACGTAACGAGATGAGAGCTATAATCGAAGGGCCATATGGAAAAGAACTGGATCTCAAATCATACGGCACTATCCTCTTGTTCGCCACCGGCATTGGAATAGCAGGCCAGCTCCCGTACATCACACAGCTCTTAGAGGAGTACCACAATTCCGGAGAAAAGAATCGAAGGATTGCCGTCTTTTGGGAGCTGGACTCTGAAAGTAAGTGTTGTAACTCTCACCACCAAAGATTCCTGCTAACTAGTCAAAAAGTGCATTCAGCCTGGGTTACTGACATGATGATGGAACTACTGAAAAGAGATACTGATGGGGTTTGATCCACTTATGTATTCCTTGAGACATTATTGTTAACTGTGTAACAGATACTCGACATCCAGCTTTTCGTCCTCGGCAACTACATTTCCAACCAAACGGAGCCGGGAGACGTAGCTCGTCTTGGGACGCGAATCAAAATGACATATGATGGTATGAATGCCGAAACTCTCATCCGATCTGAGATTAAAGGCAGGGAGGGTCGTACCGTCGTTTCCCGTGAGTCTTGCATCCGCTCCTGTGCTGATATCTCTGCTAAAATATGAGAACATAGTATGTACAAACAGCGAGACCAGTGATAAGATTCGTGTTATAGTTCAGCAAATTCGGGATAAGACAATTGATCTCAAAGAGCTGGAATATCGTCCCCACTCGGCTTGGGGAAAGGACAAGCGCTTAGGTAGCAAGGTTCAACGTGGAGGTGAAAAGGATAAGGAGGGAAACGTCTAGGCTGTGTTTTTGTGCCTTTGAGAATGCGGAAGTTGCACTACATTCTCTTTCTTGCGTTTCCTCCTCCTCTTTTTTACTTTCCCTTTCGCAGTATCTAGAGTAAACTCCAGAATTTCTTTCTATTGATAGGTTATAATTCGGAATAAGTGCTGATTCCACCTTTCTTGCCATCTATCAGCATTCTATCACCTATCGATCCTTGACCATTTAAACTCGAACTAGACTCATAGAGCTAAAATTGAATTCGGCAAGAGAATTGAAACAGGTACCAAATCTGCATGCTCCCAGCCAGAGTCTTACCGACTCCCCGGTGACGGTATATTTACTACCCAACAAGGATGGAATGGCAGAGTAGAGAAAAGAGGGTATATTGTGAGAGCAAGTTTTACACAAGGGTTTCCGCAATTGCACGCTGATACCAGTGGATCAAAAAAGTCATGAGAGAGGGGGGCCCGCTCGTTTTCATGGATGTCAGGCAATGAGATCATAGAGCCTAAATGGGATCCCCAAGACTCAACGGATGCTAAAATTACACTCGGAGCCAGAACCAGCTCCTCCAAGGACGTAGTGTGGTCATCTTGGCAGGGCGAGGAGATTATAAAAGGTATCGCATCTGCTGAACCGAAGCTTGGATCAATGACAAACTCATAAGAAAATAGCCATGCATAAAATCAGGAGGCTAAAACCGCGTCTCATGCTCCCGGTGTCCGACCCTATCCCCATCGACGCTGAAATTGTCCGCAACGAAGGGGCGTCAGTAGCAATTGAGGCCACTAGTGAAAGCCTACCAGCATCTAGAATCGCTCAGACTCCTAGTCTCTTTGAGATGATTGAGCAAAGGAATAAGGAAAATGTCCGATTGAGGCACAAGCTTGCGCACCAGCAGACAAAGCGAGGGGAAGATTTGCGTCTCCTAGAAGATGTGAGACTGTTTATCGAAAAACTTGACCAGGCTCTAATCAAGCATCACAAGCAAAGCTCAATTGATGATGAGTCAGTGTAAAATGATAAGGCAGGGCGGTGCGTAGTTTGGCACTTATCGATAGAGTGAAGGAAAGGAAAACTATGTCTATATTTAAATGCAGTGTGAACGGTGTCAGAATGTCCGCTTTGAGGAAGTGCGTGAAATAGGGCAAGGTTGGTACTTTGACGTCATGAAAAGATTTGATTATATTTTGACTATGGCGGTACCTTCTTCTATCATCAAGTTTGTCATATCATCAAATCTTATAACGAGTGTATATTGCAATGGTGTACGAGCTATCTGACTATCTAATCCTCTCACCTCCTACATCTTCCTCTGCAACGTGGGCTTGTTCAGGAAATTCACCGGAGGTGGTGATTCCTCCGGTATTTGAATGAGCCTCCTGATGGCCTGTCTTCTCGAACACCTGTTGTCTGGCAATTCTACTCGTCCAGCCAGAGAACTTTCCCCGGATAGTTCAACGGTCGTATAATTTGAAGAGGTTTCTTCCGGCTCGGAACTGATGTCCATCGGAGGAGGTGACTCCTCCCGTATAGGAGAGAGATCCCGCCGTAATTCCCCAGCGGTGTAACTTGGCGGCGGTTCTTCTGGCCCCGAACTGGAATGGTAGTGGTAATGGGTCTCGTATACAATCACCTGACATGGTGATCTCAGGATATTATTCATTGCCGTTGCGCATTTTGACCTTGAACAGATGCCAGGTTCCGGAACCTGGCCCGGTAGTAGGGGATGATGATTATGATATCTCTTCGATCGGGACTTGCTACAACGGGAACAAATGTGTCTCGGAGTCGAAGAACTTGAGGCCGGAGTGGACTGTTGAGAGTGTCCAAATTGTGAAGAACGTTGGTGATACATCATGAAAGCATTTTTTCCTCACAGCACTCAAACCCATCAATGCCATGTAGGCAGGTTTAAGACTCTGCAAGCATATCTACCGGGATTACTAAGCTAATTCGGTACTCCTGGATCCAATTTTGGCTCCCTTCTAAGAGGATCCTATTCTGGCTACCATGTTTCCTAAAATAGATGGGGCCGACTAGCGATGTCAACCAGGAGCCAAATTTGGCTTCGCCTAAGAGCTCATTTCGATTCCCCTTTTTGTCTTCGTTATATAATTCTCTGCATCTTTCATCCCAAAGAGCAGCATCTTCACCTTCCAGCCCTGGCTGCTTCATCAACCATGAAGCGTTGCAACCATAGCCACTGGCTTAGCTTTGGGACATATGGCAATGAGACTTCCCTTCTTGAATCTGACAGGCTTCAGACGCTCACTTATCACTTACAGGACCCAGACACGCAGCAGCCCAGCCTTTTCGTGCTAATCGGCAATACATCAAAGTCACTAGCTCTTCGAGAGCTATTCGGAACAAAGAAGGCTCGGAAATTCAGAAGCAAACGACATGCCGGCGAGATACATCTTCACCTTGACGCCTCTAGCATTTTCCACAGCAGGCCTATCCTCATTGCAGATAGTGATTTCTCTGAACAGGGCTTGAGGACCAAAGTACCTTCGGCAGAGAAATGTCACGAAACAATGAGACGAGCCTTGCCAAGACCTGCAGCAGACTCGCGCATTGCTCTGGATGGAACTACAGATAGCATTTATTCCCACCTCCTTTTGCCCTTTGCAGACGTCTTTTGCTTCTTTTCTGCTGATCTTGGTGGTTTTAGACAGATCGCGCGCCACTTGGCCGTATGGCTAGAGAAAGGCCAGTCGTCGATGCTTCCCGGAAGCACGTATCCCAGAGTAATCATCGTCACCGACAAGATACGTCTGAGAGTCGACGAGGAGAAGGAGGCTAGAAAGGCCTTTCTCTGGTTGCTAAGAGAGGAAACGACACACGAGCTATCTAAACAGATCTCGGACATTCAGGTCGTCGCTCTTCTCCCAGATCACAAAGTATCTTCTGAAGCTCGATATAGACGCCTGAAGGAGTGTCTCTTGAATAGATCGGATGAAGTGCGGAAGAACAAGGAAGAAGCCCGCACCTTATTCTCTGCAACGCATTTCGCTGCTCTT
Source organism: Hyaloscypha sp. PMI_1271 (assembly GCA_021399465.1). Taxonomy (NCBI): domain Eukaryota; kingdom Fungi; phylum Ascomycota; class Leotiomycetes; order Helotiales; family Hyaloscyphaceae; genus Hyaloscypha; species Hyaloscypha sp. PMI_1271. The sequence continues at coordinate 279,077 of JAJTUS010000023.1, read as the reverse complement.
TTCCGATACGCTTGTGATTACTTTTCTCAAACCTCCGAAGGCCTATTCGATTTTATTAAGGCCTCGAGGAATCATAATCCTGTTGCCAAAGACTTGGCTGAGCATCTATCCATCTTCTTAAAGCATATAAAGTCAGCAAAGGAGCTAACTGAGTTTGTAGTCCCTGTCATCGCTTCGAGCATCCTCCTAGACAATTATCCTCCAGACACTCATAGTAAGCCACAGTCACCTCTCCGAATATTTATAGAATCTAATTTTCGATCTAGTGTTTGAACCCGAGGATGTGTTTCGGACCTTATACAGGGACGTATTTTACCAGGTGAGTGAGTCTAGAGTAATGGCCTTTGAAGGATCTCGAGATATGATCCTCCGAAGTGGCTTCATCGGCAAGGTCGAAAGCCGGCTGCGAGAACTTTTTGAGCAATCCATCCGCAACGGTGGGAAACCTTCCTCAGAGATCCACAGAGATAACCTTAGAGTTTTTGAGGATCGGTGGCGTAGTATCCAGAGCAGTACTACTTGTCTTGTTTGCTTGCGCCGCAGACCTCAGTATGGCTTACCATGTGGACATATTGTCTGCGAAAACTGTGTTCTAGTATTTGGAGAGTGCTGTGTAGACGACCCCTGGATCTTCAGAGTCCACCGATGTTTCCTCTGCGGAGTCGAGATGCCTAAGGAGGTAGTCGTGAAGATTCATCCTCCCACTGCTGGAGTGGGGGGGCTCCTATGCATCGATGGAGGAGGGACACGAGGCGCTTTACCTCTGAAGTATATGAAAAGAATAGAAGACCGTATTGGGCTACGGATTCCACTACAAAAGTTTTTCAAAGTCGCATTTGGTATTAGTTCAGGTACGTCATCCCGTTAGGATCTCAAAGGACTCAATACTGATATGCCTAGGGGGCTTGATTATCATGGACATGTTCCTTAACGGCTCGTCTATCGATGACTCCACCGAATCATTTACAAAGTTGGCAGATCTTGCTTTCAAACCTCGGCAAGTTTTTATCCCCATCATATCTAATGTCCTATCCCGTATCCCTATCCTCTCCCGTATCCCTATCCTATCCCGTATACGCCTCATACCCAGTATATGTGTACTTTTGAAGGCGTTTCGAGCGGATAGCTTGTACCCAGCAGAAAATATCGAGGCGGCATTGCAGGCAGTGTTCGGAAAAGAAAGGACTATCTTGGACTACTCATACGCAACTTCTATAGGTACCCGAGTAGGTTTGCCCGTTGCTACTATCCGTGAACCGTCAAGCTGTATTTTCACAAGCTATAACGGTGTGGGAACCCGAGGCCTAGATCAAGGTACGTCTCCAAGAATTGTTCTGTTCGCCAAACTAATCAGCAGCAGGATACCACGTTATACGGCCAGAGGACGGCTATGGGAGAGTGCCACTCTGGGAAATGCAAGTAATCACTCAATGTTTCTTCCGCTGCCTTGACTAACACAAGACCCAGTGCAAGATCTGCATCAGCAGCACCTGGGTTTGCTACTTTCTCTTCCCCTCTAATGGTTTGTACAATTAACCGCGTCCTATAGGTTTTTCCCGCCTAAAAAAATAGATGGGGTCGGCACGTTCCAAGATGCAGGACCACTCGAGAACGACCCGCTGATCTCGGCGCTTTCAGAGGTGGCAGCCATGTTCCCACTGGCTGAAGAGCCGGATTTTATCGTCTCGCTAGGCACCGGCACCCCGCGTGCGAATAATGACAAGCCATCTATGTCAGTATCAGGTTCTCTTAGTCTCTGGAAGGACAGAGCTTTCCCTAGGTTGTGGCGCATGTTCTGGGAGAGAATGCGTGATAAACATGTCAAACAGATCTTCCGAACTCATCCTAGATATCACCGCCTCGATACCGAGTTTGATGGCGCATTGCCAAGACTAGACAACACGAAAAGTATACATGAGCTCCAATTAAAGGCTCAGGAGGATCATTCAATAACCAAAGTTATTGAAAACATATCACGCTGTGCTATTGCATCTTTATTCCACTTCGAATTAGACTCAATCCCGGAAGGATGTAATGGGAAATACACAGGTATAGGATCCATTTTCTGCTCATTACGTCGACATGAACCTGAATTTAAACTGCTGCTTGATCAGTTGTCCAAAGACACCTTTTACTTAAACAACTATCCCATTCCTGGAGAAGTCGGCGAGCCTTCCTTCATTGGCAAAGATGGAAACTTTCGGAAACGAGTGGAGCTAAGTCTCGGCGGCAGGTTCACGATATCCCTTAAGCAAGGCAACTCAGAGCCATGTAACATTAGCGGGTCGCCATATTCGATAGAGAAGTTGGTCACAGAACAAGGTTTGAATGCTCACTTTGGGAAAGCACATCATGGGAAGAGGAAGAGCTTAGCAGAGTGTGACCTGCCAGCCAGAAAGAGGCTGCGGATTTGGTAAGTGAAATAGTTTTGTATCTCTAGCAGTTTGGAATTCCAAATCAAAACTTGTTGATGAACGCGCGTGGCAGTCTAGTTCACATAAGACATGAACAAGAATTTCATTTCTGCTGGTGGAGGCTTACCTTGAGACTTTAAGATCTGCGACATTACAGACCCAATAAATCTTCGCTATTGAACCTCTTCATCTCATATTAAATGATGCCTTTCAACTTCCATTGATGCCCTTAGAAAATTTCTGGTCATATTAGAGCTGTCCAATATTGGCAGATGGGCTTCTCCCCTTCACTACCCTCATCTGGTTGAGCTTTCCTGATATCTCTAAATAGTCGGCTCTCAACGGTTTTTGATTTAAGTATCGAAGTTTCCCGGAAAATATCCCAGGGTAATCTGAAGGGATAACAGAGACTAACAGAGATATATACTACAGTATCGACTAGTATTTCAACTCACATTCTGCAGCTCATATTGTAGGTGATCGAAAACTCTATCATACAACCCTAGATTCCTTATGCGCATGTTTTAAAAAATGAGACTGACACACTCGTGGGAGGACTTTACCACAAGGGCATTTTTTCGTCCGCTTTCGATATGTCTGAAAAGTCTCCAACGCCATGATATAGAATTTGTCCCACGCTTCGTGTTTTCCTTTGTCAAAATGTTCAATCGTTGCAACAAGACGTGCTATGCTAGCAAGCAACTCTACAACAAAGTCTGGGCGACTTGACAGAATCTCCGCAGCTGTTTTCTGGAACCATCCACAATCGCCAATAATCCTTTCCTTATTGTGGCTTCTCTCAACTTGGAGTTCGAGCATTCTACCCGCGAGCTGGATATCCTCTGCTGTAGTATAGTTGATGCCTGATAGGACGCGTTGAATTCGCCATTGCCAGCGGTATATGCAACAAGTCCACCTTCTAATTCGGCGCCGTATCTTAAGAGGGATATGCCCAACCCGTCGTTAGCAGCCCATAGTTGGAGATTATGTGAAGTTGGAGGCCACATTAACCAAAGTTTCTCACATCGATCAATGCAAAGTGCTCGCCCAACTGTAGTTGCATCGCTATGGATATCCGAGAATGAACCAGTGGGATAAATCATTACCTCAACACCAGGACTTGGGCGCTGACAGTACTCTGGATTTTTTGCGGTCCAGTGGCCCAGGGGCAGGACCGAAGTCGCCTCGGAGATATGCATATGTGCTATCTTGCATAAAGGTTCCGTTATCGATTTTGCTCCAATTTGGCTAATACATGACTGGGCCCATCGAAACTTCTCCTCCTCGTCGTGTGTGAGAACGCCGTCACGCGTAACATAAAGATCTGTAATATCGGGAGAGTTGAGAACGTCGGTCGCCCACATAATAAAGGCAGGCTCCGTTGGTGTTTTTTCGTTCGATAATTCTGGCAAGGAATCTGTCCAGAAAATGCATGTTTCTTCGGCTGACGCTATTTGAAGACTTTTCAAGGAGGCCAACAGCTTAGGACTAATAAGTCCTGCCCATAAAGATGTGTCCTGGATGACTTGGAGGACTTTACTGTATTAGCGCTGAGATATGTTTATTATTATTAACTTACTTTACTAGTGTGCACGCGTGAGTCTCGGATGGTTTCGTTGCTCTGGAAGTACAACCTCCGCTGAAGGGGTGATGGTGGCGCGAGTAGGGGTTTTTCGAGCGTCTTCAAGTTGTCGCAGGTCGACTTCCGTTGCGCCATCGTATTGATACATAAAGCGTGTGATAAAGCGTTTCCAGCCCTCGTTTTGTTGGCGCAGTTCGTAAAATTTTTCAGGTAACTCGTGTGATAAAATGATCTGCTTCGCCCGTCTTCCTTTGCGGCCATTCAGTCGCCACTGGCCATTGACAAACTCAACGCTATCTGGGGCCGAAGCAATTGGTCTTTGTCTACATGGCACCCCTAGTGTGAGAATCCAGCGCTTGTTCTCCGCTTTCGACGTTTCTAGAATTGCATCCCATTTCTTCTGTACAGCAGGTAGTGATCCCATTGTGCTAGAAGATAAAGATTTTGGTGGGAGAGAATTTTGGTGGTGGGAAGATTTTGGCGGTGGGAAGATTTTGGCGGTGGGAAGGTTTTGGCGGTGGGAAGATTTTGGCGGTGGGAAGATTTTGGTGGCTGGAAAATTTTGGCGGGCGGGAAAAAGTGGACTTTAAGGTTCACTAGTGAACCAACCACCTCTCAGCCAGGCAAGCGACCCATCTCGGATTCATAACGATGCCGTAACGATATCTCGAAAACGATACCCTCGGGATGTTGGGATAGAGTTGGCGGGAGGCCTAACCGTATGGGGCAACCGTCATTGAAGGTTGCCCCATTGAGCAGCGCCACGCCTGAACTCAAGAACTGTCTCTCCCGTCCCCATCCACCTCTACCAAGCAGTGTTATATCGAAGTCAAATCTCAGAAATCATATTGAGTAGGATGTGTATCTCAATTATTCCATCTTGGTACCATTTGAAGATCCGCGAACTTAAATTTCATGTCCGGGCGATCTAGATCCCAAAGCTTGATATTGTTTCTGCTCCAAGTGTGGGAATTTAGCTTGTGGTCTGCAGAACGAGGCAATCTACATACACCCTCCTCATACACTTGACTGCCGGAGTACTTTCGTCAGCAGCTGAAACACTGGCTTTTTGGAGGAAACCTACGAGGGTGCTACTACATTCGCAAAGGGAAAGCCTTTGATGGCCGAAAGTAGATCCTCGATGCGACGTATAACACTCTTGTTCCTTCTCTAAGGAATAGTGTGGAGAAAATCAAAAATAGCTCACGTTCCAGAGGTAAGTCAGTAGGAGCGGCAAGCATCTTCTGATCATTGGCTTTCTGGATCTTATCCTCTTCTTTGCCAACCTTCTTGGGCTCAATAGCATTCTCGTTGCCGCATGCAACGTGCTCGTCATGGCACAAAGATGAGCAAATAAAACCCCCCTGGACGCAGGAACAACGGCTTTTTTTGCACATTCACACGCACCTACAGATGACGCCTATCTGCACGTACTCATCATACTTATCAGATTGTCTCTTCACTGCGCGAGCAAGCAAAGCCTCTACCAACTCTCGGGTCCTTTCCGGAAGACCCTCGTTCCCACATCGTGGGTTCTCCAATTGCGCATGGATCTGATAAATTATGATTCCTATAACGCTCTCGTCCCAGTAATTTACGCCTTTCATAAGACAGCGGTCCAAAGTAAACGGAGCATGCAGGTTTTCGTTCCCAGGGAGCATTAGGATGCCTTCTCCCTGCTGAAGATACGCAACTGGTACGCTCTAAGGATCGTCTGGTATCCACTCATCGCCACGGGTCCTAAAACTGAACATCTCTGCTAGAGTCGGACTTGTTATAATTAGCCACAATTTCTGACCAGCTTAGCAGTGGATAAAAGTACCAACCCCGAGGTTGTCTTCATGGAAACCTGATGCAGAGTACGTGTCGCCGAATATTTCGAACAAAGGATAGATACCAAGCTCTCGTAGATACCTAGGAGCAGCGGGTTTCCCAAAGGAGCCAGTCGCGTAGTACATTATCTCGTTAATGATGGTGTCTAGCAGTATAAACCTTTCTTCTTGTAAGAAACTGGCGGAAGTCAGAGCCTCGGTGACGTAGATTGAGAAGATTGGTAGGAAATCGCTCTGGTGTCAGGCGGAACTCGCTAGAATCTAGATCCGGAAGGACTGCGGCTACCCGTTTTCGAGAGTGGGACTGAGGGCAATGGTTGGGCCGTCTGGCTGTAGACGCCTGGTTGCAACGCCAGACTATAATCTTGAGTATCTACCAGCATCGTTGGGAACTGGCTGATATACTCGAGAAAAGTTGCTATCGGATCTTTGGACAATCACGAACTTTCCCATGAGCTCAGCGTGTGAAAGCTGCATAATTTCGCGGGCACGGTCATGACTGACGTAAATGGCTTCCGCGTCTTCAAATGATGAGTTTCCAGGCGCGTAGGGCAGGTCTAGAGGGACGTATATCTTCGGGATCCGACCGAATTTCATGGTCGCTTTGATGATATTGAAGCAACGGTCAAGCTCGGTGCCAGTAGAAGGGCGGTTGGAGATCCTTTGAACGAACGCTGGAAGGTGACGAGACCATATATCTATTTATGTGTCCACCGGACTTTTCCATTGACGATCATAGAGCGTAGGAATATTCGATATTGTATGAAGCGGTAGTGCCGAGCTCTCTCTGAACTTCAAGACGAACTCGACGTCCTCTGTTTTGACTGTGTAATCACCTGACATATGAGTCTTAAATTTTCGTCGACTTCCCGCCAACTGCCATTGCTCCCATTTCTCTAGGATCAGCTGAGGTATCTTGTCGACGGGTACGATCTGTCTGTCCTTTTTGCGAATGACAACATACCACGTTCCATCTCTCTCCGTAACTTTCGAGTCGCGCTTCCCATCTAGAAGCTGGCCATCCTTAGTCAAATACCGATTTTGATTTGAAGTGGCAAGTAGATGTTGTGCTCAGGGTACCTGGATCCGTGTCAGAATGTTGTCGTCGGAGGATTCCTAGCTGCGCCGCTGACCCTGCACCCAGGTATAAGAACAGTGACTCCCATCGCTCCCTCCACCTGCCTTCATCTTCCCTTGCCAATACTAGAATTCTCGGAGCTCCTTAAAATGGCCACTATATCCAACTCGATAGAATCCTGCCACGATAAAAGCGCATTCCAGACCTACAAGCTTACGGGCGACTGGACCAAGTCAAAGAAGAGGCAAGCATGCCAGCTGGGTGACACTGAAGGTATGAGTAGCCGGGCATTGCGGTGTTGTGTCTTGCTGATACTGAAATAGACTGGCCGATACTAATTGATAACACCGAACCACCAACACCGCCAGCTTCGGGCCAGGAACCGGCAAAAAAGCAACGCAGGCGTGGAATGTTCGAGGGGCTGCCACAAATCGGGGTGTCCGACGACTTCGATCGAGTAAAGGAGCTCTTACAATTAAGTGAAAGGATCGTAGTCTTCACTGGGGCGGGTATATCGTCGAATGGGGGTTGTGAGTTAGACATGTTCTGTAAAATGGATTTCCCCGCGCTGATTCGAACTAGTCCCAACCTTTCAAGAAATGAGGAAATCTAAAAAAGCCTCATTTGACCGTTCCCTCTATCTTTCGGCTGATGAGACGAGACGATTCCACTCGACAATCCTTGAAATGTTTGACCATCTCCAGTCGGAGTCGTTTCGACCACCAGCATTTCACAGGTTCATGGACATGCTGGCACGTGAGCGCCGCCTTCTGCGTCACATCACGCAGAATTTCGATTGCATCGAGCAACAGCTTCCAGCCCTTGAGGCTAAGACCATACGTCTCCATGGCAAACTTACCCAGATGAGATGCCAGATATGCAGTCGAACTTATGAACTCGAACCTGAATTATTCCGCGATACCGATCTGCCAAGCTGTCAGGAGTGTGCACAACGGAGTCGGGCTCGCATGTCTGCTGGGAAGCGGCCATGGAGTATAGGCAGGCTCAAACCCGACGTACTGTTGTGCGGCGAAGCTCACCCGGATGATGAGGAGATTATGGAAACTGCTGAGAATGATATGGTGACAGGTCCCAACGTGTTATTGATCGTTGGCACGACGCTGGGTAGATCTGGGCCACGATCAATGGCTACTCAGCTCTGCCACGCAACCCGTCGAAGCGGGGGCGTTACAGTCTGGATTAGCAAAGAGGAGCCCGCCGTCAGACTGAGACCTCTTTTCGACTACGTCCTGAAAGGCGATTGCGATAAGGTCACATCACCAAACAAATGCCCTCAATCGGAAACGCACGTGCGGCTCTGAGATCGCAAATTCAGAAGAGGAAGCACTTTATCCACCGTCACGGATATTTTTAAGAATGCCTGGGAGGATATCCACCCCTTCGCTGCTCGCGGATTCCTTCGACACTGACGGCATGCTTCGGACAACATCTTCGTCTTTGGCGAGGGGTTTGGCGGCTTCCTTAAGCCCATGCGGCCCATCTCTTTCAACCACGGCTGCTAGTTGTCTTGGAGTCAGTCTTGGCTCTCGTACATATGAGGATTACGAGAAGGAAATCGGCACCGGGAGATGAGCAATCAGGAAAGACGAGCTTGAGCGAAGCTAAGGGAATGGAACAAAGCGTATTGAGGCCCTTGTAACCGTATCTTAATCCCCCTTCAGTATGTAATCGAAAACATATCTCAATCTAACAACGGCCTTTGCCAGTTATACCATAATGCTTACCCCTTCGACAAGTAGCCATTAATCGATGTCCAAAAATACCCAGCGTCGTGCCAGCCATCAACAAAACGCATGCTTTCCCGTACTGTCCACACCTATCTTGAGCTACCCAGAGTGCGAGATCCTCTCCAAACACTTCTTTTCCTCAAAGTGTCGAATCATCATCGTAGTCGGTTCCATCTTCAACAAACTCCAGCCTAAAAGGACCTTTATCCTGTTCGAAGAGCTTCGTCTTATCAGAAAGAAGAAGTGCCATTTCGCACTCATACACGTCCTTGAAAAGAATCAGAAACTCACCACCCCCTTTGTCGAAAACGCCCTTGATTCGGAATTTACGAGCGAAGTAGAGGAGGTACATCTCAACTACATGCCATGATTCAGCGCTGGTCAATCTAGTATAGTGAGCTTAAATGATCTACTTGTTTGGATGAAGAACTCACTTAACACGATAGTACTCTGCTTCTTGCTCTAACCGTGCTTGGTCCGCTTCAGTTACGGGAGAATTCTCACGCAGCTTCTTTAGTTCCTCAATCTCTTGCCTCAATGTGCCAAAATCAGCACCCTTGGAGGATATTTCCGCAGCCAATGATCGCATCTGTAACTTTGAATCCTCAACCTCTTGCCTCAATGTGCCAAAATCAGCACCCTTGGAGGATATTTCCGCAGCCAATGATCGCATCTGTAACTTTGAATCCTCAACCTCTTGCCTCAATGTGCCAAAATCAGCACCCTTGGAGGATATTTCCGCAGCCAATGATCGCATCTGTAACTTTGAATCCTCAACCTCTTGCCTCAATGTGCCAAAATCAGCACCCTTGGAGGATATTTCCGCAGCCAACGATCGCATCTGTAACTTTGAATCCTCCACCTCAGTGCGGAGTGTTTGGATTTGGGCCGTATTTGTTCGCAGTTCACAGGGAGCTTCTCTCTGTTCTTGTTCTTCTTCCAAGTTTCGACTGCTGACTCGCTTTCTAGCTCCCTCGGGGTAGTCTTCGTGGGCCCGTTTGCGGGTGAGTCCCAAGGAATCTCCGGTAGGCTTAGTTGACATCCTGATATCGTTCCTAGGAGATACTGCGGTATTCGAACTTGAGAGCGCCGCTGCTCTTAGAGTGGTATCAACCAGCAACTCTGTGCCTCGTGCGTCCTCTACATCTATAGTATCACTACATATAGAGATACTGTCGGAGGCATCCTGGCTAGGGCTATCTTCCTTCTCGTCGCGGTGGCGTAGCCGAAAATTGGGCAAATTGATGATGAAGAATTTAGCCTTGCAAGCAACGATTGTTTTTCCTGGTAGCCCTTTATATATTTGGTCCCATTTGTAACCCTCTTCAACCAAAGTTTGAAGTAAGCGGAGAGCGCTTTCCGACCAGGCAGGGCTGTTCTTCCGAGCCCCAGGATTAGCCAGCTTGCTCACTTTCGTTTTGATTGACTTCGGGGACCTCGGGTGCAGTCCTCGGAGTAAGGGTGCCCAGGAACTACTCGTTTCGAGCAGTTCTTCCAACTTTTCTTCTTCTTTGTCCGACCACAAGCTGCACCTTTGCAGTATTTCTGGTTCTTCCTCTGAGTCCTCCACCATAGACCCCTTTATTGTGTCGTAATGTTGTCTGCAGGTATTGGGATTCCGTCCAGGTATCTGAGTGGCTATTTGGTCCCAAGTATATCCTGCGCGTCTGAGTTGACGTAATGTTTTTTTTTCAGCATCTGACCACAGGATTGCCATCAAGATTGGGACTCGTTGTATTCGATGAATTCCTGCACAATATATTCAACAGTAGCTCGCTGTTTGCTGTTCTCGAGGACAATGAACTCGCCGTATTCAAGTCGGCCCAGGATTGCTGGCGGAGATAGGGGAATGGGGTAAAAGCGAGAAAGGGAGGACGGGTATATAAACCAAAGATGGAAGGATTTTCACGGGCACCTAGTCTGTTTCACTTCCAGGAAGATGAGCCAATCCAACGGCCGTATAATATTTGACGCTCCGAGAGGGCTCCGGTGGCTGACCGAAGGCTTGGACCATCAACAAATGGCAGCTGCTTTACGACAAGTATGAACGTTAGATTTTGAACACATGGATTTTTTCAATTGCGTTGATTGCTGTCCTAAATTCACCCCCTCCGTCCAGAAAATCCCTCTAAATCATTATACGATAATTGTATCTGCGGATCCCACCCAATCCTCCCCCGCTCAATGTGGCCCGAGACAAGACCCGAGAACACCTGCTCTAGGCATTGACACTAGCTGATATTTGCTCGCTTGTGAGCCATACACAACACATGGTAGTTCGCTGTGCGGGATAAGCTGCCGAGAGGTGCATGGGACGATTGGGGAGCGTGCACCAACCAGCTTGATTCGAGAGGAGGGCCTTGAAGTCAACCGGCGATTTTCAGAGTGTGGAGTTCGAAAATAAGCAATGCAACCACTGCCTGTCCCAACTCCGTATGATTTCAGAGAGGTCGAAGGCGTCAAGCTGACGCTGGACGTCTACGCTCCTCCTGATGTCGTCAACAAGCTTTCCGCTGCAGTTGTTTACTTTCCCGGAGGTGGCTTCACGGGCGGAAATCGGGATGGCCTTTCGCACAACGTCGGCGTCTTTCTACCACGGATAGTAATAAGGAAGAACTGTAGACAGGAGTAATTCAATGCATGCTCAAACAACCATTTTGTTTTTCTCATGCCGTGGAGAAGCTCTGAGCGGTTAAACTGTGGCAAAGTATTGGTCACATGATAACGAGATGGTGAAACCTACCTGCATTGAAGGATAGATACGATCACGACGCGTACATAGAGCATTGAAACGAGCTTGCTTTCGACCCTCTCAGCGTTTCCATGAACCTCAGTCATATCAATCCTGATTTCACTGTCAGTGACAACTGAAACGGGCATGACTTCACCCTCCACTCTTCGGCATGAGAATCCGGCGCCGAGCAACGAGTGTGTACACCTAACCTAAGCCTGAAAGAAGTAATTAGCAATGAAAGACACCATTGGCTAGGCCAGAAAAATACCAAGGCTGGTATTCTTCTTTATCGAAATGACTAGTGTCTCTGCGGACATAGTGGCAAAAATTGGCGTCTTGAACTGCTGAGGCTGGACACTTTTGAAGAAGCAGAAGAGGAAGAAGGATTGAAGGAATTGCAGTGCGGGATGAAAGCAATTTAAGAGCTTCATAAGAGAATGAGGCTCCAGGCAGAGCCGGGCGAAGAAATTGAGGCTTCAATTTCTCTGAAAGTCGGTGGAAGACCTTGGGCACCAAGCGCGAGGGAGTTTCACTCTCTCAGGGTTAGTTGCATCAAGCCCGTCTGCGGCGCAATCAAGGCTTGCCGCCAGCGCTAGCTTTTGATTGGGATTTGAAGGCCTTCCACTCCACAAGATGAAGCAGCTGCAAGTCAAGACGAGAAGAGAAGGATACCGGGAGTGTATCCTGCTCGACTTCCAGGAGGGTCAATCGAAGGCACCCATGCCAGACCGATCACTCAGCTCGTATGGAAGAGGAACGAGTCTCCGGAATGCGGTGAACGAGCGATTTTATGATATGTGTTTGAAGATCCTCCCTCGGTCATTTTCGCTCATTATTGTGTATGTAGCTTGGGTGTCATTCAACCACTTCTTCCAAAGCCTCAAAGATCCTCCAAACGCCTACGAAGTCCTGCACACCAAGCTCAACGTCACCTCCACTGCAGTTGCCATGGCTGTTCCTGGCTACTGTAATCACAGCTTCAATATGCTAAAATCCGAATCTACACTCATCCAATGGGTGTGCAGTATGTGCCACAGTGGTCCTCACTGGTTTATCTACGAATGCAAGTACTGCAAGCTCAAGACTTGTAGGCCATGCTCAAACAAAGCCTAAGGTACATAAACGCACTAATCCACAAATTGCATTAACCCTACACATTGCTAACATTTCGCTAGGCCAAGAGGAGAGATCCCAGAGAGCAATTCTGATCGCGAACCCTAAACTCAACGATCCTTAGTAAGCCTTCCCTCGGACCTGTTGCTCTTCTTATCTCAATGCTCTGCTAGGGGAGGATTTCGTGGGTTCGACGGATGCGACTATCGTATAATGATTCAGAGAGATTGGTTTGGAAGGAGGGATGGATTTAAGACAGCAATGCAATTGAAACATCCATGTGTTCAAAGTCTAACCCTTCTGCATACCGTAAAGCAGCTACCGTCTGTTCATCGTCCAAGCCTTCGGAGAAATCCTTCCGCATCCTCTTCTCCCATCTAAGACGAAATAGCAATTTCCTCAACTGCTTTTGCTACCTTGGGGTAGCGTGTACTCCGCGAAGCCTTTCCAAACTCGATTGATAGCTATGGTCCAAAATTGGAAACTTTTCGGCGGAGGTTGTATGTAACATAAGCTCTTTCCCTGCAGCGATTATTAGCATGTCTTAAAAGAATAAGGAACTTCTTAAATACAAGTATGTCCCTTAACATTGGGACTCCCTCGTCCTTGTCGAGTGTTTCTCCAGTTATGTTATTGTACTGCGATATAACGCGGCGACGACTTATTCGTTCTACGAAAGTAGTCACATCGCTGAAAACGTATTGATGCAACCCACCATCGTGGTTAATTTCACCGTTGGAGTTGAACTCCCACGTTGTACAGAAGAGAAGAACACGCTCTCGGTGCGACAATGTGGCAACGAATGTCTCGAATGGCTTAACGGTCCCTCCCGTTTCGGGTAGATCAACTTTTGGTCCCCATAGCTCCTCGAGAGGAGCACGTGAAGCTTCAATCCAGAGCTCAGATTCTGGAGGCGGCGTCCATATATGTTCGGCTTTCGAGAACCGGGTGGAAGAGGAGATTGACATCTTGCTACTCCTTAAAGAAAGTGAGATAATAGCGGAGAACCTCCAAGTTCTGTGCGTGGGTCCTTGCAGTATTTATAAGCTTTGGAACATTATCCTCTCATCATAGTATATCCCCACGTGGGAGAATAACTCAGGAATGTTTTAAAAAAAAAAGCCTATCTGCAATGCGAGCTGGCACACTTAGATGCAAAGGCACAGGGAGGAATCGAGGTGTCGCGATAGCCGAAGAGGCGAATGCCTGGGTGAGGGCTTGTAGGTGGGTTGAAACAAGACAAGCCAGTAAAATTGGAATGCAATGCAACGTATGTGCCAACCAGTAATGACACAAAGATAGGATTTAACCTAGATGAGACCGACGGCAAAATTGACGAGCTTGACAACTTGCTCGGAATTCCCTCGCCTCATATCACGAAAGGCACCAACACTTGGCAATACCGCAATAAAGGCATTTATCTGAAGGTGCACAAGGGGAAGAAATATCGTACCTGCCTCTGCCTTCGATGTGGCAGACTAGTCCAGTTGCTCAGACTCGCTCCTTGCATTTATGAGCAACTTGTAACTAACCGTGGTACTATGCCTCCATTCACCGAAAGTTGCGGCACACCATATAGGCTCCATCGCTGCATTATCTTGTGCTAGCACGTCCAATTCGTATGCGAGCTCAGTGATGAGTGGCTTGGTGGTGATGATGAGTGGCTGGCGGGGACGATGAGTGACTTGGTGGGAGTGATAAGTGATGGGTGATTGGTGGGGGAGATGAGGGTGATTTGTGATGATAAATCACATAAATACTAAAGGTTCAAGTGTCGGCCTTATCCAATGCTTTCATGAACGTTTGGCATGAATAAAGATTTAAATTCCTCTGTAAATTCGAGACACCTATCCTCTGGACACCTCTGGCAGCTCCCAAGTATAGAAAATCTCTTGCGTTTGTCCTGCTGTTGACTCATACGCAAAGCATGGTAGCAGCCACACTCCCCAGATAATTGAGCATTTTACCCATTCCTTGCGCCTTAGACTGAAGTGTGTATGTGATCTTGGCGGGTGAATCTTGTAGTATTTGTCTGAAGGGTCGTACCAGACCTCAACCCTGATCGCGTTTGCAGGCAACCTAACGGCGAAGGGATTGCAAGGCTTTATGACAGCTGTGAAAGCAGACGTTAGAAATAGAAATAAAACAATTGCAAAACGTACTAGGTTCATTCCCATATTTGGGTTGGTTTTGAAAGCCTTCGTCTAGCACCCTTTGGCAGAATGGATAGTACTGAAGTGGACTACAATGCGCGTTGATCAGAATTAGTAGAGTGTCGTTCTCCTTGACAGGATCCGTAAATTCGGGTTCATCTTGAACGAAAGCATCCTCTCGTTTCAGGTGGGGTATATGAGATTTCTGATCCGAGTGGTTGTGTTGTGACATCTCCGAGATAGCGCGATCGTGTTTTGATTGGAATAAAGAAAAACGCAGCAGATGCGGAATTTATATCTTTGAGGAGGAAACAAAGATCCGAGAAAGTCCTGCTTTTGAACTTTGAACATGTTCAATAAAATCTAGAAACTTCTAAGGTATGACCTTCCAAAACATGTAGTTCATTTTAATTCAATATTCTGAAAGGCGTTCGTCAGACGATAAATTTCGCAATGGGCAAAATAAGCAGTGCAAAGATCTCCATTCCACCCACACCTCAAGCATTCGGCGCAGCCGCTCACCTGCACTGACTCAAATACATCCCACGGGGTGCGAAAGAGTTCATCCAGCTTGTAGCAGTGTTCAACCACCGGCCCAGCATTTGTTTACAGCTTGCGAAAGGGCGGTACGCCATGGAGCAGCGGTCAAGAGGAAACGTAAGCGAAGAGAAGAAGAAAGAATGAAACGAGAAGCCGGGGAGAGAGCTGCTGGAATATCTGTGCAGAAGGTAGAGAGAGAGCCTGAGGTTGCGGTGGCAAGCATTGAAACTAAAAATAAAAATAAAAAACGAGTTGTTGCTCCTCTGGTAGACAATGGACGTCGATATTGGCGACAGTGGCACGTGATATTTAAACTGGTGCCTGACAAGGCCAAAAATAATCACTAGCCCGGTTCCGAATATTAACCGACAGAATCAGAGATCGTGCGCAGAAGAGCCCAACCTTGACGCAGACATTATTCCTTCGCCGTAGCCCTCCTGCACCTCCTTCCAACTCGGCGCATAAACGAGAAAGCCATGGCTACGGCCAACCCAGGACATCTACGTGAGGAACAGCTAACTGACGAAGCTCTGGAAGCAGCCAAAGCGTGTCAAGATTTCCTCCTCCAAGCGCGGTATCGGCCACAAGGAGACTACGAGGTCTGCGATGATAACCATCTCAAGGAAAAAACCAGCGCATTTTATGCAAAGTTTGCACCACTTGTTCAAGTATTTCATCTGCAATAAGGATTAAGGATTTGGCTAATCGGCTATGTAGAAACAAAGTAGTGGGGAGCTCCGACTCACAGCTCTACGATTCTCAAAACGGGCAACTCTACCAATGCAGGACGGAGCCACTCTCGACCTAATTCCTGTCATTATCTCCAAAAACCCAACCGTTTCGAACAAGGTTATGAAGATAGGGTGGTATCTTCACTTGACAAAGGCTGAGACGGTGGAACCGGAATGTTACTGTCTCGCTGTTCTGGCAAAGTAGGGTCTATCGTGGTTGAGTCGGCAGGGATAGCTGGATCATCGAAGATCTGGGAGCAGGCCCACAAATCATCAAAGGTTACGAGGTCATCCATATTGACCGAGGATCTCCAAAGGCTATCAAACTCCGACAGAGGCACTTTTAGAATTATTAGTCCCATAAATAGAGAAGAGACGTGTTGACTTACTCATCTGGTCCGTGGCCTGCTGCTGGTCGAAAGGGACTAACATTTCACCCCTATAAATCGTTTCTAGCCCCCGTGGTGAACAACTGGCAAACTCAGTTAGGGCTTCTGCGGTTGATTCCGGGCTTTGATCGGATTGGTCTGGATGCATATGGCCGTCCGAACCTTGAGGCACTGTCTGGGAAGAGACTACACAGAAATTAGGATTCTGTTCCGTATATGTGCCGCTGCCATCAGGATATAGTATATCACCTATGTAGCTCGGTTAGAGAGGAAGGTCGACTTCGGTGCTGTACTTACATTGGTGGCTCGTTGCCGGACCTGAAGTTTGGCTTCGGGCCGATCTTCGATCCAAATCGTCGCATGTCAAGGAAGCATCTTGAGGATTTTCAGGCAAAGAAGGGCTTTGGCGAAGCCAGTCGCTATCATTCTGCTGCTCAGTTTGTTTCGCAAGCTCCGCTACAATGATCTCGGGAGTGATCTCGCTCCTGGTTCTGATTGCCCGCTGTAGGCCAGTCCTTCTTTTCGAAATCCTGCCGCGGTCAGAACTTCGTAGCTTCTTCGGTCTCAGCCGTAGAGTTCGAATTATAGCTTCCTCACTTTCGCCCGATATGCACCTCTTGTATCTTTCACAAAGATTGGCGTAGGTCTCGATAAAAGCCACGGGATATCCCAGACAGTCGCATATCTGTTGCAGCCTAGAAAACATTAGCAGAAGATGAGACAAGGCGATGGGCATCCTACTTCAACGCGTCGCCCAGGAAAACCTTGATGATGCAAGGAATGTGATAAGGTAGCCAGTCGTGCTCTTCCTTGTGTACCGCGGTGTACTGTGATAAACTCAACCGTCCGGTAAAGCAATTGAGGCTCTTATTTGTGGAGTCAGAGAACCGGCTATAGACAGGAACGCAACGTCCACCTGTTTCATTAGCAAGTTACGGCTATAAGGAGACGGCCTATAAACTGTAGCTTACAGAGAAGGAAGATTTCCGTGCTTCGCACTCCCCAATCGCCTCTAGAGAGGTTTACAATGCACCGGTTTGCCCATCGAGCACCACGGCGGATTCGTTCCAAGCTCTTAGGCGTGTTCGCCTTGAAGCATAATCTCATCAAAGTGTCAATTGAGTCTTTTGGCGTTCCGGATCCCTCGAGGACTACGCATAACGAGACGAATATGAGCTCCTGAAATACGCCAATCGTCGTTGCAAACTGCGCGAGTTTTTGAGCTTCCCTCGTCGCATGTCCGTACACGCCCGCATGATTAAAGAGAATCTCCAAGTCGCTCGATGGGCTGCGGATATGAGTGGCATAATCGGCCAAAGAATTGAAGTTCAAGGAGCCGCCCAGTAACGTTGTCAGAACAGAATGATTCTGCACGGAGGACGACATCTCAGCCTTGACCCTCCTCTCCTTCCAGAGGGCTGCAAGAGGAATGTCGGTCAGCATAACATTCAGCTCCGCATGCCACGCGGGGTTTTGATTTGAAGCCTTCTCTTTGACGAATGTTTGGGGAATCGCATCGGCGACAAAAGTGAACTGAGTTCCATTGATCTTGCCATCTGGTGTTGTTTGTGCCTCGGGGCATTTATGGGCAGTCCTCAGATCCGCCACGGATGAATTCTCGGGGGATACTACTGACTGTCTAACTGGAGACTTTGGTGGAGTAGGAGGGCGAACCAACTCCAGCTGGCGTCGGGCCAAATGTACTTGAGTCTCTAGATACCCTATGTACTCCCTATTTGACCCTTCGAAATCATCAATGCGACGCTCACAAATCATATTTCAGATCATAGAATAAATGCTTGTTGATGCGGATGATGGGTTGTCGTCTAAATCTGGGGGGTGGCGCTATTCCGAATCCGGTACCCCAAAAACGCAGCATTTTTGGGGTACCGGATTCGGAATAGCGCCAAACCGGCACTGGTATCCACCACGTCCGACATGCTCTATGGAGGACCTCTATGCCGTTCAGTTGGAAGAAGGCGTTTCCTAGTTCTTACATTTCGGCAAGACCTTGCTCACATGCATGTACGATTCCTGCAGTCTAGCACGGTGGGGACAAGTGGCGCTTCACTAGGCAGGAAGATGGGTTACTTCTCTCGGCCACTCCTTGTCTAGGAATGAGGGACAGCGGAATATATCTCAGGCTTCAGCTGAGTGGAGAAGATCCGGATGAGCAGGGCTAGGGTTTCCTCGTGGGGGTTCCTACGAAATTGGCATGACTATTCATAGAACGAAATTCGTCAGAGGCCACTACTACTAGACTATAGAATCTTCTGCGCCACACTCCGAAGTTTTCTAAAATTCTGGAACCAACATGATTAACTTGCATCAACGACGAGACTATTATAAGCCAAAATCTCTCAATTATACCAACAGACCCCCATCTTTCGAATTCATAGCGCCACATACCCCCGATTTGATAACTTGCCCAGGAATTTACAACATATGGATGAGAAGATACGCCCGAGACCGCATGCGCTACACTCCACTAAGCAAAAGTCGAAAGGCAGAGAAGTGAACTAACCAGATGCGCGTTTCCTTTCCGTTATCCTCTTTCTCTTCTTCTAGATTCCTGTCCTCTTTCTCCTTTGTGATTAGGACTTTCTGGCCTACTTTCATCTCCTGAACGACTCTTAGGACTTTATCGGAGAGGCACTGTTGTGTGCCTTGATGGTCTTCATACCAACCATCGTAACCAACGAGAAGAGTCACCAGCTTGTCTTCTTCAAGCGACGATGGGAGTCTAAGACTGCTTATTAGAACTACTCAAGATGATTATCAGGAATATATCACCGCATATTAACATTCCCTGCGAGTGTCTGGGGAGTAGAGCCTGTCACGAAACCGCCAAGTCGAAGTTTTACCATGTCCCCATTGCGCAGCTTCCGATCGCTGAACCCCTTCTCCAGTTCGTACACGCCATCACCAAGAGGTACACGAAACGAACAAATATTTGGAGGGGCACAGTATCCAGAGCGTATGGGGAGTTTCAAAGGTACCTCTGTCGGACGACCCTAGAGAACGTTAGTATTGTTCAGGCCGCAATCTAGAATATCATACCAAGTTTGACTGGAACCCAATCGGAACCAAGGTCTTCAATTGACTAATTAATTCAGTGATATCCAAGGCGTCAATGTATTCATTGGTGAAAGCTTTGGATCTGGAAAGAGCGCTGAGTATCGCTTGCAAGTCGAAGTTCCTAACGCGACTCGATCCAATAACTCCAACAAGAGAACAGAGTAGATTGAGGTTATCAATAGCCGTATACTCTTGGTCAAATGTGAGTTGGTGGACATCCTCTGGGCCGCCAGCAAGCATAAACGCGCGACGAACAAGTCCAATGATATGAAGTTCTGCTTTTCGATTCCGACATTCTGTAGCCTTAAAAAGATCCGCAAGATCTTTGTGAAAGGCTTGCAACACTCCATCTTGGTCTTTCTCAAGGAGCTGAATGGCCGAGGGGGTATTGTAGTCTTCGAGTAAGCTCAGGGCGAGCAACACAAGACATAGGGCAAATTTCTTCTGAACCAGAGGTTTAGATGTCTAATAAACGATTAGTGTTGACACTCATAAATAAACAAGCAATGGGTTTACCAGTATGTCGCGGTTCAAGATAGCCCATTCAATTGCCGTTTGTAAGTCTGATGGGGCGAGTGAGCGAAGGCATAATTCGAGTCCCTGGCTGCGTCTAGACCACAACGCCTTAAAGGCGTTTCCGAGGAAGCGGAGATAGAAACCTCCCCAACCATATACCTCCACTTCCGTCTTTGTTGGTTGCGTCGGGTCGTAACAGAACAGGAATTCGAACTCAGCCTTGTCGAGGAACTAAAAGTTGCGACGGAGAAGTAACGGAATATATGATTCATCAACGGCAACTTCATAAAACTTATCAAGTCTTTTCCCAAGAACATATATTCCTAGTGTTGACGTTATTTTGTCCCAATCGGAATCCTTTGGCTCAATTTCGTCTGCTGCCACGTAGCAAAGCTTCCAGTTGATGCTTGGAGGTGTGCGAAAAAGCTCGCCGATATCAAGAGGGGTTCGCTCATGTTTCTGTCAAGTAGTGGTGAGTCCGGTGCTCTTGAGAAGGTCTTGGTAGCGTCTTACCTGCTCAGCCTCATGCCTAGCCTCAACCTTATATTTGATCTTCACATCATCTGCGACCCTAACCTCGTCTGTAACCTCAACCCTATGCGTGACCCATATGCAGCTCTCTTGACCAGCAGTTTTGAGAACTGGTAGTGTATTGACTGCAAGTGTTGGCTCGCAATCTACAACCAAATGCGCAACACCTTCGAGGAGGGGAGTCGGCGGCGGTGTAATGGGGGAAAGCATCTCGAGCGGTTCGAAATCTACAGCAAAACGGGGCGACGATTCTGACTGACAAAGAAGAACCCTTCATTTTACATGCAAGGCGTCTACATACAATCTCTCCGACTTCAGAATGCCTTTCCAATAAGCATCGCTCAAGGACAAGGCATTTCTGGCAGGGAATCTGCAGATTCCGCGATTTTTAGTTCGACCACAACGCCATTTTGACAGGGGGTCTGCAGTTTCCGCGATTTTTAGTTCATGCAGCTTTGGCGTTGGTGGCCAGTGCGTTTTTTATATGTCTCCCCACTCCCAAGAAAGACGCCACAAACTCCGGTGGAACCGGAATCAAATGCACGTTTTTCACACGGTCTCAGACATTCTTTTCGTCAGGGTGGCTTTCAGCCAAGTTTTGGTGGCTTGTCTGAATGAAAAGGCCCTTGCCGCCAATTGAATCAACCACATTTCCTTTTAATTATTAAGATGCACTCGCCCTCGATCTGAAAACCCAAGTTCTTTTGCAGATGCACCTGCCCTTGC
This sequence comes from Hyaloscypha sp. PMI_1271, assembly GCA_021399465.1. Taxonomy (NCBI): domain Eukaryota; kingdom Fungi; phylum Ascomycota; class Leotiomycetes; order Helotiales; family Hyaloscyphaceae; genus Hyaloscypha; species Hyaloscypha sp. PMI_1271. The sequence continues at coordinate 257,912 of JAJTUS010000023.1, read as the reverse complement.
ATTAAACCCCCGCTTTACTTCAGACAGAAATTCACCCAGCCTCCATTGAACGAGAATGTGCGACTACACTCAGGTCGAATTCCGCTGCGGGCATGTGCGGTATACTGTTCGAGCATGGTGTACGAATTACGAGACGACGCATAAGCGGTGCCCTCCGTCGGTTGTGGCTATTGAATTCAGGCTTGATGAAAGATGTAGTAAGTCAAAGATTTTTCAACTCTCAAGTATGTTACTTACTCATATAGGTAATTGCCGAACCCCAGGACTGCCATCATGGATGCCACTTCCAACGAAGAATAGGATGATTCAAACCTAAGAATGTTTCTCAGGATGCTTGGGAATGCACTTGATTGTTAATGGCAAATCAGATATGGGAGAGATTGGAGATAGAACCACATACGTTTAGGTGCTTAGGTTCTCATAGCACCTGCAAATTAGATATATTTGCCGTCAATGCCCTTTTGCCACCGTGACTCGCATGGTGGGTTTCCCTAGGAAACTTCGAAATATTTTATAGCATGGGATGTAATGCACAAAGCTGTTGAAGACTAGAGGATTGGAGCAAGTACGAGGCTGGTTTCGTCCATTCCGAACATGCCCGCGATGACCCCACTTTGCGGCGCGTTCTAGCATTCGCGCCTCAGCTCTAGTGTGATTGGTGGTTTTACGTTCTCTTGACAGTACTTTTAGTTCTTTGTTTAAATTCTAATGTATTTGTGAAAGAAAGCAGATCAAATTCACGTACAGTCAAAGTTGTAATGGGATGCTTCTCACTCGTAACAGCCTTGGAAATCGACTGCTCAGCTCAGAATCGGTGATGCCCTGAGAAGTGCAAAGCCATGGGTGCACAAAGTTGAAATATAACTTATTCTAGCCTAGTTTCATAGAAGATAATTGGTTACAAGGTACTAAATTCCCTCAGCTCAGACAGTAACGTTTTCTCACGGTAGTACAGTTGGCCCCCAAAGTTCGTGGTCGGGGTATGCGGAAGTCCAAAGATGGGACTGAATATTGGACGCCACCATTTTGCTGCCGTGTTGGTACCATGTTTCTTTTCGGAACTGTGGTTCGTTTAGGCTCACCTCAACCGATGATCGGCACAGTTTCCCGGATCTTTCCCCGGAGTCAATGGAGAACTCTGTCAAGGCTTCATGGCTTGCTCGAGAGGAATCCTGATCCAAGGACAGCAAGTACTGGCAGAAGGATCTAATGGCAAGACGTGAGAGGAGAGAATGTTTTCGAGAATTTTCTTGTTGCTGGGCATAATTACGCCGTGCTTGGTGCACCCACGAACTGTAGGTTCATTTGTTTTCTTTTTCTTTTGGCAAAAGGCCGATCCTACTGCTCTCTCACATACTGATCCCCAACCACAGTCTCGATCAACTTGCTATAAAGGGACAAGGACAACAAAATTCCATACATCAAAGAAATTCCATCTAAATCCCTCAATTCTATTCGCTCATATAATTCCAGATCTTGATCAGACTTCTCCGGTACGTATACCACTGCCCTCCGTTCTTTCCGCCCGTGGCTAAGGTACTTTTCTCAGCAATCCCTTTTAGCATATCCTCTCCATCTGCTTCACTGCAACGGCGTGCGTCATTCAAACTTGGAGTAAGAACAAGGAGCTTCATCAACAACAACAAAGGAGCAGAAATGGTGGCCATCAATAGCCAACACGAAGACAACGACCAACAGGGCCTCCCACGACCATACAAGTGTCCTTTGTGCGATAAAGCTTTTCATCGTCTCGAACACCAGACAAGACATATTCGAACACATACTGGAGAGAAGCCTCATGCATGCCAATACCCGGGCTGCACAAAAAGATTTTCGCGGTCGGATGAACTTACTCGACACTCGAAGATACACAACGACCCCAAGCCGAGAATCATTAAAAAGACACGCCAGGCTATTCAAATAATACCTCCTCCAAACAAGAACATGTCCCGATCAGCACCTGCCTCTGCTATCGGTTCACCAATCGTCTCCCCTCCACACTCCTACGCTTCATACTCGACCATCGTCCCATGGAACAGACGTCACAGCTACAGCAGCCACGACAGTCGGAACAACCTCCCTTCCCTCTCCACCTACGCCATGTCGCGCTCGCATTCCCACAGCGAAGACGATTACAACTCAGATCGAAATGCTAAGCATTCGGGACCTGACTCAACAAAGCCCACTTCTCCGTCTTCACCAACTTTCTCTCACGACTCACTGTCACCAACACCAGACCACACTCCTCTAGCCACTCCAATACACTTACCTCATCTCCGACCTTGTGGTAGTAGCTATAGCTTGCCTGCGATCCGTGACCTGTCTCTTCAACGAACACCCGCCCTTACACCCATGGAACCCCCACATGTCGACGGACAATACCGCACCAACAACCAAACTACATCTACTCCTCGACCTAGATCAGTGACCAGCGATATCATGTCTAGAACGGACGGTACCGAAAGGATACTGTCTGCCACGCCAGCTCCTGCGGCAGGGCAGCAGCTGGTAGATGGTTTTATAGCTCGGTTAATTTCTTGAAGGGAGTTTCCAAGCACCCATCCGGGAAAGGTAATGTCGTTCCTACTTGCCGGTGGGTGGATACAGGTATATGTCATCGTATAATCAAGGCAAGCACTCCACAACAGGTTCCTATAAAGCTATCTAACAGACCTTGAGCAAAGGATAAAGCCAAAGAAGAGAATGAAAGTCCAAAGAAAAACTCCACATCCATCGCAAATTTAATAATATCACAACCTCCCAAACACCCCTCTTCTGTGCCGAAACTCTATCCATGGCGCCCCACCATGGTAACCCACACCACACTACTTGCGCCTACCCATAAGGAGGAGAGAATTAAATATCCTCCATCTTCGGCTTACCCTCTACCAAATTAACAATCGCCTCCGATTCATCAGTTGCAGTCTTCCCGCACCCTTTCACAAGGACATGTCTCTGTTCGTTCAATTAGCTATCTCCTTGCTCCAATCTGCGAATCAGATCGAATGAAGAACGAACCTTTAATGCATCTTTCCTTGAAAAGCTCTTTTCGCAATGCCTGCAGGGGAAAGGCTTCACTGCCAAGTGGATCCGTTTATGTCGCTTGAGATCGTGGTTGCGGTTAAAGGATCGCGGACATTGATCACACTTGAATGGCCGATCGTTTTGTTGTCCTACATTTAAGTGACTGTATATGGATAAGGGAGAGATACGATTCGAAGGCGCGGGGGACGCGTTGGGAGATTGTTTTGTAGGTGGTAGCGGTGATGAGGGACAATAGGTCGGTGTGAGGGGAGATCGTCTACTGCAATGGTCTGGAGTACGGATGAAGTCTTGTTGAGGTGGTTGCGGGAAAGGCTGTTGCGAGGTGTTCATTCGTTGCTGTTGTTGAATACCAGACGAACCCATGGAGGCAAAGAATAGAGAGAGGTTGTTGTCGTAAGGTGAAAGAAGACCTTTAGTCGTCGTGAGAGAGTTCGTGTTTCGAGTTTCGAAGTCCATAGATACTGAATTAAGTTGTCGTTCCATATATTTTGGGCACTGCTGCGCCAATACTGAGCCGACTAGATATGATGAATTCTGCGGTTGAAACCAGTAGCCATCTGAACTTCTGCTGCTGAAGGCTGCGGGCATCTGAGCTGCAAAGGTCTCCATCGTCAAAGAGAGTGTAAGAATTGCTCCCAAGCTGCGTTGTGAATGGGTCCCGTGAGTCAGAAGCTCGAGGAGCGAACGAAAAAGTCAAGGTCAGATGGTGGTGAAGAATTGAGGTAAACCACTTGGACAGGATGAAGAGGCGACTGATATATGCAGCACCTCAAGATTTGTGTCCCCAGCATTGGCAGAAGCTTGGGCGTGGGAAGAGTGCCCAGGTATAATTATAAGGCTGACGCTGAATGCCTTGATGAGAGGTCGAGGGTAAATGATGAGATGTGAACTGACAAGGTGGCTGGCAACTCACGGGTCTCCACGTCGGTCTAGGTTTGAACCCAATTCGCTCAGCGAGGCCATGCTGTACTTTCAACGCCCTACTCCTGTACTCAGCCTCAATAAACCGTTCTTCAGAATCTAGTATTAATCCTCTCGCCTCTCTTATGATGCCCGGTGTGCCAGAAGAGCAGTTATGAGCCTCCTTCAGCGGGCGCAAGCCACTTCAATTGCGACGATGTTTGGTATAAGCTATGCTCGCGTGTAGTGGGGCTTCGACTCTAAGTATCGGAGTAAGCTGAGCGGATTCGGGCATTCTAACAACCGCCATGAAAGGTCTGTCTGCTGCTGGAAGTCTGACTTCGCTCTTAGATTGTTTTAGAGAGCATACGGCAGGGGCAATAGCACCATGAAACGTGCGGAAAATTCTTCATAACGAACATGATTTATATACTATTAGAGTAGGAGCATCTATCATGCTAGTTGGAGATCTTCAACTGGCTTGAAGTGATCCTCCATGCCGTGCCAGCTGGAGAGCTTTCTAAAGTTGGGCTTAGAGGTCTAGGTTTGTGACTTGGGTATGAGATTAAATCTGGACACAGAATTGACGAGAATTGAAGAACTCGAATACATGATCAATTTGGATATTGCTGGTAGGTTAAGAAGACGGAAATTGGAAGAATTGAAGTTGAAAAGAGGGAAGCGATAGCACGCCGCCAAATGTTGTGTGCGCCAAGTATTTTGGCGCTTGACCACCCCACTTTGTGGGATCTGCCGAAGCAGATAAACTGGCCATTTTCTTGCGACGTTCATCACAACATTCAGAAAACGTCTTATTCCCCAAGATTCTGAACCATGGAGGAGGAAGTTTACTCTAAATTAAACGCATCACCACTGCCATTCCTACATCTGATGGAGGGACTTAAGCACTTGCCCCGAACGGGGTGGATGAGATTTATCGACAACCCCGAATCTGTGGCTGCCCATTCATGGCGTTTAACAACTCTGGGAATGTGCGCGCCGGTTCGTATATTCTTCCTCTCGGATTCAACTTGGCTGACTTGTAGATAGGATGGAGTGGATGTGGAGAGATGTATGTTTCTTGGGCATTGCCACGACATGGCAGAATCAGTGGTAGGAGACATCCCCACATTTGCTGGTATGCCTAAAGGTAAATGTTGTCTGTAGAAGCTGGCCGCCGATAAAAGACTGACAAATATCAGAACGTAAGCACAAACTAGAAGACTTTGGCATCCGATATATAGAGAGTTTGTTGAAACCCTTCAATCCAATTCTTGGCCCAAAGATCAGGGCCGCTTGGGAAGAGTATGAAGAGGGAACGACACCGGAAGCTCAATTCGTACGAGAGTGTGATAAATTGGAGTGTTTGGTTCAGGCACATGAATACGAGCTACGCACCAATAGGGAGCAGGAGGGTCTTCAAGAATTTCAGGGATTAATATCAAAAATCAAGTCTGAGGAGGGCAAAGCGTGGGCAGCGTTGCTGCAGCAGGAGAGAAACTCTCACTTCTCAAGGCTGAAACAGCGAGCTCCTGTTATCTTCGTCATCGGTATGCCCTTTTGGCCTTACTTTGACTTTGGTTCTAACTCGAGCTCAGGTGCCCCCGGTGTGGGCAAGAAGACACAATGCGCTCTTCTATCCAAGGATTTCGTTGTTCGTCGTATATCCTTAGATCAGGTATTGGATGAAAAATCTCGTGATCCAACATACCTCCACGCACAATATGTGAAAGCTTGTCTTGCGGAAGAAGACGTCGATGTTGCAACAGAGTTGGCAATCAACTTGCTTGGGAGGAAGATCAATGAAGGAAATACATGGAGCCTCGTGCTCGGGTTTCCTGAAAGAATAGAACAACTTGTTGAGTTTGAAAAGAAGGTCAGTATGACCCATTAAAATAAAGCCATGCTTACGTTAGTAGATTCAAAAGACAAACTTCACAATACTGCTGAAGTGCTCAGAAGAGCAAATGCACCAGCGTGTAAAAAATCTGTGGTGACCCGCTTGGCGATGGGACTGGTGGAGAGAGTATCTGGGGAAAGGAATTCGAGGATGAGTTCAGCACGTTGAGGCATGATAAGCCATACACGCTGAGTATGGCGAATGCTGGGCCGAATACTAATGGCAGTCAGTTTTTCATTACCACTGAGAAGACGGTAAGTTATCCCAAGGACGAGATGAAATTAGAGCTGACAATGAATAGCCATGGCTTGATGACAAGCATACGATTTTCGGCAGGGCGATCCAGGGATTGGATGTGGTTCACCGGATTGAGAACGCCAGGGTGTACAAAGGAGAAGCCGGAGGAAGACATCAAAATTCTCAATATCGAGGTCATGTAGCTATGAAATTTACATGCCGTCGCATTATCTGAAGCTGGCTACATGTGTGAACTTTCTGATTGGTAAGGTATTGCGTATGGAGTTCGAAAAGTCCAATTATCAACAGTGGAGTTTGAATATCGCGCTCTGAAGAGTGGAATGTTTGCCGGAGATACTCCGAAGTATGACCGGTTCTTGTCTTTTGACTCACCGCCTCCATTGACGCCTTAAATGAAAGGCACGACATTCTTCCTCCACACAAATTCTTATCGCAACCGGCAGAATATTTCCACAAGGCCCCGCATCCGTCCAACGACCTCAGCCTTCTCATCACATATCTACCGCTTCCTTCCTTGATAGAATTTCTTATCTTCTTCGCATATGCGAGAGTATTTCTTCTACGATGACTCCTCCTTAAACTTTCATCTCATGACCTTTCCTCATCCTTACCGTTCCTCCCGCCATTTCGAATCGAGTGGTCCCGCCTCCCTCGCGCAACATACCTACTAGTGCTCCACATTTCACAACCTCCCTCGACAGCATTCAGAGCCTGATGCCTTAAGGCGCCTCTTTTGGTATTGCTTTCTGGGAACCAAGACTTACTTTTGTAACATTTCTACCATAGGCTAGCTTACGGGTTCAAGCTTGAGCTGTCTATTGATCCTTTCTAGGATTGCCTTCACGCGAGCTTCAGTTGTCCACCAATCCTTGGCTGGCCTGCCTCCACGACTTCACGCTCCAGTCTACCAACACTCCCTTACCAGCTTGCTAGGTATTGGTGGCTTAGATTTAGTGTGTTCGCCATCCTAGTTGGGGTTGCTGGTGGTTCGACAAAAAAGTCGCAAGCACCTTCCGTTGCGATAGTTTGACGTCGTAAGCAGGCAATCTGGCGTCGTAAACCTACAACATACAAACAACACAATGCCGCGCGCTCAAAAGCCGGGCGCAAAGCCTAAGTTCACACGAACTCGCACAGGATGCTGGTCTTGTAAGGAGAAGAAGATAAAATGCGGCGAGCAGAAACCCAAGTGCTCAAAGTGCATCGAAGACAATGATCTATGCGACTACAGCTTGCGACTCAACTGGGACGGCAAAAGAACTCCTGGGCCACCGCGAGTCAGAAAGAAAGCAGAAGAAGGCGGGAGAAAAAAGACAGCCGCTACTAGAGCGAGTGACCCATCATTCAATTCACCGTCAGCGTCGTCAAACATTCAACCTATGGCTATGGGTGGCGTGGCCAACGTCGAGGATAGTAGATTTGGCGCAAACGTACTGCAAGTTCCAACAGAACAAGAAATATACGCAGCAGAAAGCAACCAAACGTCGCACACTGTAAACCTTGGCACTTACGGCCGAGGTGGTGAATCCTCTTCGTCGTTCTCACCAGCGGAAACTGCTATGTCCTTTAAGGGTCTGGACTCGCCTCCAAGGTTTGCGACGAATATCAATACGTTCAGATACAATGGTCAATCTACACCAACACCATCTTCTCCCGCATTCTATTCAGACACCGGTGTCTCAACCCCGAGCTCAACATTTTCTTTTGCTAGAGGTGCCGCACCCAGTCCCGCAGTCACTTCCGCTTCGGCAGGTTATCAAACTCCTGAGACTCGTCAACAGCCATACTCACAGCTCAACTATAATCGAGCGCGTCTTGGCAAACCCCCTCGGGTCGCGAAATATGGACAGCCTCCAGCCCCGTTGCCTGCGATCCAGACCATCACTGATCACCGCCGGATCTCAGTCCAGTCACTGGTGTCAGACCCTGTGGAAATGCCCAATCAAGTTTCATACAATCAAACTGCTGAGCGTGCTGGTAACTACGGCAATCCGAACTGGCCTGTTCAAAGTGTTCACGATGGGCTGGAGATTTACACTTATGGCATTGATAGGGGCCTGAGAGACCTGGATATACCTCTTAATGATGATAAAAACGCCATATCTATGGTATCACCCGAAGCTGGCCATGCCAGTCTCGTTGATCTAACCGCCGAAGACGCCCCTTTCGAATTTGGATTTGGCATTTTCGACAACAATGCCGCAGGAAGTGGCGGTGCCTACTACGAGAAGCCAGTACCTGTGTGTATTCCACGAGCCCTGATATTACCACCGATCCTCCTTGAGAACCAAATGAATTTACTCGTAAGCCAATTGCTCTTACTGACCGTGAAAGTCGCTAATAGCCTCACAGTATTTTGTAAGACACACGACCTTTTGCGTTTCTTTCGCAATCGACTAATTGTTTGTAGCATCATTTCATCAACCATACCGCTGGTTGTTTGATTCCACACAACTGCTCGTCAAATCCCTTCAAGAAGATCCTCCCTGAAATGGCGGTACAAGATCCAAACTTGATAAACCTTCTTCTCGCCTATTCCGCTTCTCACAGAGCTCGATTACTTCGCCAGCCTGAGCCAGCAACCCGAATTGCCCTTTGGGTTCGGGACATCTTCCCTAACCTCCGGAGGGCTATAGAAGACCCCAACGAGCGCATCACTAACGCAAATCTAGCTACTGCTATTATGCTAGCGTCCCTGGAAATAATCTCTCCCAGTGCTTTTGGTGTTTCGGTACCTTGGCAGACGCATCTCGATATGGCTCGACAAATGATCGCAGCTCGTAGAGGTCCATAGTCGATGAGAACAGAATCCCGCTCGGACAAAGTCTCGTCGTTCCTGTGGAGTTAGTTTGCATACCTCGACGTTCTTGGTAGTCTCAGTGGTGGCAAGGCTAGCTCCTCTCACACAGTACGTATTGGTTCAGATAATTTACATCAAATTATTGATCGGACCGTGCAGGCTTGGATCTTGGACTACGATGTAGAAGACGAAATGGACTATCAGATCGATTGCATCCTGGGATTCACAAGCAAGTGCATTCGAGTACTAGCTAAGATCGCTGAACTATCTCGAGTGTGCGATGGCCAGCGTCTGGCTGCAGAATCGAAAGGGGAAGAGTGGAAGCCGACTGGAGATATTGCCATAAAGGCACAAGAACTCGAGCAGGCCTTGGCGGACTCTCGTCAACATCCCGCTAAGCCTTGCACTTATATGACCTCCACTGGTGAGGCAGCTTACCATTGGGATCATCTCGAAATGGCAGCTACGAATGAGGCTTTTCACTGGGCTGGCGCAGTACACCTCCATCGACGAATTCTGGGGAAGCCATCAGGACATGCTGATGTCCAAGCAGCCGTGAAGGAGATCTTCGGAGCTTTGTACAAAGTCCGAAAGGGCTCAAGCGCTGAAGCATGCCTTCTATTCCCTATGTTCACAGCTGGCTGCGAAGCAGAATATGAAGTTCTTCGGGACGACATCCTGAAGCGCTTGATGGGTGTAGAGCGCTTCGGCATGACCCAAGTGCGCAATGCTCGACAATTAATGCAAAAAGTCTGGGAGACAGGAAAGCCGTGGGAAACACTCGTAGCGGGGGAGTTCTTTGGCTAGGGAAAACTGTACGATTGTACTATATGAATGATGACTTTACGCAGCGTTGATTTTTAGCGATGACTTTAATTGGGAGTCACGGTTGGCATAATGGATGAAAGAGGGGACTGATGCTGGGAGTATGGGCTTGGTTGGTTGAAGAATCAATATCTCGCCTTCTCCATTCTTAATAAGATCTTCGCCTGAGCTTCCGCACCTCAAAATGCCAACCTGGTATTGTGTTTGTCCGGAATGCTGTTGTGCTCGGCTATGTGCTTTCCGCTTTGGGACACTGAAACTCTGCACGTTTAAGCAAGGGCGTCTCTATGAAAGCAATTTTCCATCCAGCCACTTCTAGTTTTCCCGTAATATCTTCACCCTTTGATATTTCTAACCAACATCTCAACTGCACTCAACATCGGGTACTTGTATCGCAACATTCCCTCAAACCACGTGACCTAAACCTCGGTCCCCCGGTCTCTCTTGGCTTTGTCTGCCATCGCTTCCCCATCTTTCGCCCCAAAAGCCACCAAGGAAGGGCAAACGACGGTCAATCGCAGGCTTGGCCGCCTTTAAAGGCGCCTCCGCCCCTCACAATGAGCAAGACACTCAGTGTGGTCACAGGCTCTGTCCTTTCCTGCCTCACAGCCTACATTCTCTCCCTGTATATTTCTTGGATTCCGGACTTCGATATCTGGGTTGTGCTACTACTCGTGGGACTGAACCTCACGCAATGCCTACCCAATCCAGATACCCAGCAGTAGAAATCCCAGATTGCGATCTGTGGACTTTCTTGTTTGAGAGGAAGGACAGGCAGTTTCCCGACGACAAGAGTACATATCTGCGATTCCAATTGCGCTGCGAAGACTGACTGGGAAAACAGTAATCTACATCGACCCCGACACAAATCGAAATTACACGTACGCACAAGTCCGCAGCACGGCTCTCGACTTTGGGAAAGGGTTAAAGGCGCAATGGGATTGGAAGAAAGGGGATGTGCTAGCCGTCTTCTCTCCGAATTGCATCGACACACCCGCAATAACATGGGGATGCTCGTGGGCTGGAGGGATCCTGAGTCCCGCCAATCCGGGCTATACGCCCGAGGAATTGGCTTTCCAGCTCAAGGACTCCGGAGCAAGAGCATTGGTAATACAGAAACCGTTTCTAGAGCCGGCGAGGAAGGCTGCGAAATTGGCAGGCATTGGGCAAGACATGATTATTCTGATGGGAGATGAGAGGGATGGACCTGGGGGTGCGAAACACTTCACTGGGATTAGGAATTTGGAGGGCACTAGGAGATTTCGCAAAACGAAGGTGGACCCAAAGAAAGATTTGGCGTTCCTGGTGTACAGCTCTGGCACGACTGGTGAGTGCCTTGCCTGCTTGCTCGTTTGACCTGCTAATCCGTTCTAGGACATCCGAAGGGCGTCATGCTGTCCCATCGGAATATTGTGTCGAATGTCCTCATGATCAAAGCTGGAGAAAGTGGAAATCTAAGTTGGAAGGGGGGAAAGAACAATGAAGGCGACAAAATCATCGCTTTCTTGCCCTTCTTCCACATCTATGTAAGCTCCGATTCCCTCATCTGTGCAGAGCGCAATGGGCTTCTCTCTATAAGTTCACGCTAACGCACATCAGGGTCTTACCTGCCTAATACACCAATCGATCTACAGCGGGCTCTCACTCATAGTGATGCCCCGCTTTGATCTCGAGAAATTCTGCTCGCACATCCAGAAATTCAGCGTCACATTCGCGTACGTCGTCCCACCGATCATCCTTTTACTCGGCAAATCCCCTGTCGTAGACAAATATGACCTCTCGAGCGTACGAATGATGAATTCGGGTGCCGCACCTCTTACCAAGGATTTGGTAGAGGCGGTCTACAATCGGCTGAAAATCCCTATCAAGCAAGGATACGGTCTGAGCGAAACAAGTCCAACGACGCATACCCAACCGTGGGATACATGGCAGAGTCCCCTCTTGTGATCAGTGCCCACCTCTACCTCCAACCCACTCTAGTCTATCTTTCCGCCAAGCCTTCACGAGCCGAACAAGTCCAGGGAGCTCTGCAACAGAGCACTGATTCTCTGGTTGAGATTTGTGGTCTTGCTTGGAACCGAAAGAACCCGTCGCAAAGGCAAGTCTCTGAAGTCTTGGCAGCCAGTGTAAACAAAGAGATGTTCGAGTTCACAACACCCTAAAAGTCGGACAGTCAAGGTCTTAATTAGCATTATAGAATAAATTTATTGCAGTCAAAGGATATCTTATGGGAATGTCCATCCCCGGCGCCGAATGAGGCGTCATTCTACTAAAGCAATGTGCAAAAGACTGAATGCCGTATGAAGCAGGAGGCATTTCTCTTCTCATATTACCTTATCTTAAAAAGAAAAGTATCCTATATATGAGACATATATAAGTCCTATGCCCAATGTTCAATTCACCATTACTTTACTATCATAGTCTAGGCTTCTCGCGCCTTATTCTATTCACCACCTACCCTAGATTTCCTCATAAAACTCTGCCCCTCTTTTTACTTTCAACACTTCTTACTCTGTAGAAACAACAACGCCAACCCACCTGCAAGTAGATCGATCTGATTATCACTTCATTATGGAGCGACCAACGAAGAAACAAAAGCTTCATGAAGTAGACTTCGGGTATGCATATCCTCATCCATGTCTACTTTGCAAAATTAACTCGACGCAGGAATATGGGTCCCGTGGTAACTTTCATACTCGGCAAGTCGAAGACGAGGGTACAAATGCACAAGCATGTTCTTTCTGCATACAGTCCTGTATTTCGAGCTGCGTTCAACAACGACCTCCAGGAGGGGGAGACTGGAATTTACAGACTAGAGGATGTGGAGCCTGCGGTCTTCGTAAGTACTCCCATCAAGCAAGAAGTCTCTAAGCATTTATTATGTTTTTGTATTCATGCCTTTCGAGGAATTTGGGATCCCGCTCTCCATACCTGGTAACGATTCTACGAGTCTAGTTTCCGTGGGAGATGTGTTTCTCTGTCTTAAAGTCCGCAACTAACCACGATATTGCTTGATAGGGCTTATTCTCTAGATGGATATATCGCCAGACCCTCGTCAGCGATGCCGGCAAAACAAGCTCTAAAGATTGCTCCAGGACAGTGCAGAGCCTTCCTCGCCTCTGGGTGTTCGCCGAGAAGTTTTGCATCCCACAGCTCCAGAACGACGTAATCGACTTACTTCGGCACTGCGAAAGAGTCGCCGATTCGATTCCATGTAACCAAATTCCTTGGGTTTACGACAACACTTCAGAAGAGAGTTTACTCAGATGTTATTTGGTTGAACCCGTCTCGCGAAACTTGTCATCGAATGAGTTCAAGAGGACTCCTCAGCGCTACACCAAGGAATTCCTGCTTGATATGGCCACCTTTTGTACACCTAGTGGACTGAGAAAGAGTCTCGGCTCTTTCAATGTGGCCCAGTTTCATGTCCCTGTAGACGTTGACGAGAAGGAGAAGGACAAGACGAGGGCAGTCTCGGGATCGCGACCAACAGCTCTTTAAACCCCGAGACGACTTCATCATTAGCAGAGATGCACAGGTGCAGTCGCGAGTTCTTGAACTTAGGAGCATGTGAAGCTATAATGTGAACAGAGGCAAACATTTGGGATTATGTACAGATCATAGGAGATATGAAACATGAGCATCGCAAGGATGGGAGCATTGACATGGCCAAAAAAGTATTTCCATATAGTCTCTTGTATCTAAGAGCCATGATGACAGCGAGACGCCTAGCTGTCGCTACCTAGACATCTTCTGAATAAACACCTTGATTTTGATTTACAGACAATGATCGACCAGTGATCCCCTACGTCACAGTAAACAAAATTAACCCAAAATCGCTGACAATTCTCTCGGCTCCGCTTTCGTCTCAAAAATTCCAAACCACACCTGCTTGAACAGCGGAAGTTTCCTGGAGACTGGCGGGAGTTGACACGCTGCACAGATGCTGTGACTCGACCTTCTTCCGCAAACCAACAACAGGACACTATTTCTTCAAGCTATCGTAGGAAAGCCGAGCACTTGAGATGCCCCCCGACCGCCTCTAGATGAGTCACAGGGTCGAAAAGGAAGTGAAGGATGATAGTTGCTCGCTGTGGAGATGTGAAACTGTTGTCGTGTTTTGACTGTGTACCAGCTACTTTGTGGAAATGGCTACAACTGGGTTCAACCGAAGAAACCGAAGAAGTCGAAGGTAGATGCTGATGTAGATTGGTGTGTTGAAGGTGCTAATTATGGGAGTGATTCGCCTGGCGTTTGTTTCCTTTCCGTGTTTCCCTTTGCCACTCCCAGGTTTCGAGCTAGCAGGGCGCCACGTGTACGTAGTGCAGATTCGTAAGATGTCCACCATAAGTTGCTGTTCTTCGAGAATCGGAGAATCGTCGCAGATAGTATCTAAATGATAGATATGATGTATTGCCCTCCACCAACATCCACTTCAAATTCGAGCCAGTCCTCATTGTGTATTACTTCCCCGGATTGAATGTGATGTTTCTCGAAGGACATGGTCATCATCCCTACTCTTCGGAATTGGCCGGTTTTGGAGCCTGTTGGCTCGACGAGCATGCATTCCGCGTACTCGGTAACCGAATATATCTGCTTCAATATCGGCATACAGTGCAGCCTTTGCAAATGTATCTTGGTATCTGCAGCCATAAATTCCTCGCTTATGATATTATTGACGATATATTTTGTCGAAGTTTGCCCAATTTCACTCAATGTACCAGGGACATGACCGACCGTCCAAAGATTTCCCTGCAATCGGATGAAGCCCCCAGTGACTTCTCCAGTAGGGTCGGAGCTTCGAAGATTGACCGATGCCTCAAGTATCTTAACCATAGAGATCCCCTCGAACGGTGCGTTGGGTCCAAGACAAAACAACTTGCCATCAATGCTTGCCCACGACCACGATGGAGCTCTGTATTTCACCGGCCTGTGTCCTGGTTCCCCCAATACCCAGCATAGATCAGTCACAAGAGATCCACGCCATAATCCCGCCAAGTACTCCTCCCCCGCGAAACTCGCCTGGAAAGCTTTTGCCAGTCCAGAGAGTGCAACGAGCTTGTCTTCTTCTCGCGTGAGTTGGCATGATGAGTAGTCTTGGAGTACACTGTGCCAGAACTCCAGCTTCTTTGGATCAAGATCTGATGGGAAGCTGGGACTTTGGGCCAAAATGTCCATGCCACCATTGAGCCCAGATTTGAATGGAGTGCTGCCGGCGAACTTTGGGTTTCCAACAGGATAGGCTTCGCACGCATCGAATCTCTGGCACTCCCAATAGAGCTGTGCTTTACCGAAATGTAGAATCCTGCGAGCCAAAAATCTTTCCTGAACCACCCAACCTCTGGATAACAATGGGCCGTCTAAAAGTTGCAGCTTATTGAAGGACGACATGTGCACACGCCAAGTCATATTTGTAGCATCAATCCAGGTGGACTTCACATACAGGTCCTGGATTTTGGAATTTTGCCTTTCACTAAAGAGCCCACCAGTACCATCTTGAGCTGCAGTTGCAGCGATGTTGCATAAACCATAACGGTAAACATCGCCCATAAGACTCGCTTCGCGGGACCAATCGTCTTTCGAATCTTGGAAGATGCAAAGAAAGTCGATCCACAGGTATTTCACTCCAAACAACAAGGCAACTGCAATAGCGTCTCGAAAAGTCCGAGGTAGATCTGAGATTTTTGTTCCCGCACTGAGTTGGCTATACGTTGTTGTTTCCAATTTGAGAAGCTCGAGACTGCCCCAGCAGTGACTCAAAGTCATATATGGATCTGTCATCGGTTCCTCGGCGGCCGCAGGGTAAATAACACGGAATAGCCCAACTTCTGGAGCATTTAATTCGAGAAGGCGAGTTGGGTACACTCTGGATGTACCCATGAAGTGGCATTCTGGGTGATTTGCAATGCACTCTTCAAGCCATTGCTTACCGAGAAACAACGGCCATTCTGTACTTTGAGCGTAGTTTTGAGGAGTTTCCAGGGGAATTGGATCTGGAGATAAAAATTAGATTGGCCTTGGGCTATGATGCTTGGGAGAGCGCTCACCTTCTGCAGCGCTTAGGGTCAACCTTGCATATATTGGTAAGAAATCGTAATTCAACCCAAAACGGAGATGATTGTCTGTAGGAAACTCATAATATATCTTCACCCCCCCGAGCGAAGACATACGCTTGACGAAAGCCCGAGTTTTGACCCCAGCTGCGTTACCGGTCGGCCACTCATTTTGACCCCAATAGGCTTCAGTAAAGAATGAAGACATACGCTTGGCGAAAGCCAAAATTTTGTTCCCAGCTGCGTTACCGGTCGGCCACTCATTTTGATCCCAATAGGCTTCAGTAAAGAGCGCGAGGACCATCATGCAAAGCGAACAACCCGACATTGCAGCATCATGCAAACCAATTATCGAATCGTGGTGCAGCGCGTCTTGCCCGTATTTTTGAAAGGTCCCCGCAAAGATCCTCTGGCAGGCGCTGCAAAGCATGATGACTCCAGTGTCCGGCCGCGTTCGAATACAAGCGTTAAGAGTAGAAGAATCGAGGTTCCGGTCGGGGAGAGTGAAATGATGAGAAACAGACAGGAAGGCCAGGCTACCACGGCGTCGAGGTTGCTTATCAGCTGCGCTGGCAAGCGCTTCCAGTCTGCAGCTGGATTGCAGTAGGAGCGACACAATTGGCCACCAAGCCGCGCGCTTCTTGCCCAACCAGCTCGCCAGCAATGCTGCCATGGACGCAGGAGAAGAATCAAATCCAAATCTTGAGCCTGCTATCTAGGGTCAATCTACGTGCGTGATGGGCACGCGGGATAGTGCTGGTTGACCTTGGTGGACTCTGCATTGCTGCCGGCAAGCTCTCAGGCAGCTTGAGGATGGTGAGGCCGTGGAGCCCATGACTTGGAAGGAAAGAGAGGGGAAAGGGAGGCATTAGCTATTGTGTTGTGGATGAGAATGCGAAGGTATTGCTGAGAAGTCACCAGGTCACTCAGCATGATTGGGATCATAAGTTTGAATAATGATTGTATTGATCTATGTCATTGTAGAAAATGCTAAGGGGAGAGGGGAGGAGGGGAAGAGTCCAGTCCAGGTCGATCCGAGATCCAGAGTCCAGAGTCCAGAGTCCAGCTTCGATCCGACAGTGTACCAGTGTAGGTAAATAAGCTGAGCTTTTGGGTGAGTAGTGAGAGGTGCGGTTGGAGGAAAGGGTTGGGGAGAGGTACACATACACAGTTCCGAACCCAAATTTCCAGTATCTCGTGAACATGTCTTCTTCGAATTGTTGTCGTATTCTCCAGTATCGACCATACCTGTATGTGGAGGAGGAAAGGGGAGGGGTTTCGGAGCCGAGATGGATGTTTGTACGTACCTCACACAAAGGAAGACGCACCTGGCTTCCAACATCCTCATAGAACATTAATAGAAGAGAAACACATGAGATGAGAGTAGATGTCATGCTTGCCAAGCCTAACAAGCGCTTTCTCACCATGCCTCGTAAAATCCCACCTGTGACCCCGAAATGCAAGACCAACGAACAGAAGCTCCACCCAGATCAGCACCCTTCCGTCCATCATGCCAAAACAAAAGAAAACTAAACTACTCTAACTACGGTGCAATCTGACTGCTTATCTACTCCACTATGTAGGGTATCATGACTATTTACAACATCTCCTCGTCCTCGCCCTGGTAAACCGCTCCGCCCATGTTCTGATGAAATTATTCGAAAGCACCATATTGGTTCTCCATAGCCTAAGCTCGCTGTGCGATGAGTGCTTCCCAGTCACCGCCAACGTTGGGATATTTGTGAACATCTTCGACGGTCTTGTATACCGGATCGGTGGAACGGGTGCCGAAATGAGCGTAGATGTCCTTGGACTGAGCAGCGGAGTTCTCGTACTCACGAGCTGCAAGTGCCTCGTAGCCTGTCTGCATGTATGGCTCAGCAGCTTGCATCTGATTCCATCGTCCATCTCCGCCTTGAATGGGTGTGAGTGGTCCTTGTGTGCTAGAATCGCTCATAGTATCGCTGTCCATCTGGTCGCCTCCAGACCGAGCCAAACGTTCCTCTAGCATCTGCCGCTCGTATCGTAATTTTGCCATAGCTTCTTCTTGCTAGAAAGAGGTCGACGGCCACTGTCCGATATCTTGTGCCAGAGCATGTCCTCCATAATCGGGTGGGCAAATTCGCCAAAGCTCGATTAGCCGCATTTGTTGTCCGGCATCAGCCGTCTTGAAGAGTTCTAGTTGTGAGGGAAAGAGTGTGGTGACATCGACGCCATGTCTTGACAAAATAATTTCTGTGGTGAGTTGGTCGGTTTGTGGGGGCTCGGATGATGGTCTAGCGACGTGGGCAGAGTGGTGATAGTGTTGAGAGATCGAGTATATGATAGGCTCTTCTTTTGGTTCCTCCTTCGGAACAACGGGGACGGTTTGCTGGAGGGAGAGGTTGCGTTGGAACAGAGCAGCGAGATCTTCTTGAGTCGTCATGGTGGGTGAGTGCTCGAAGCAAGGAGCCGACGGCTACATACCATAGTTAGCTTTTTAAACCAGCGGACGATGTGCAGCAATACCTTGCTGCGGATGTACTCGAGGTGAGCAAGAGTTGCTTTGCAAAGTGCCAGCCTGCCTAGAGAGCTCTCAAAACAAGGAAGAGCGAACCTGGCGGATAATCTGAAGATTGTCGTAGCCTAGAGTCAGAGTGTGCAAATGCAAGAAGAGACTCGAAAGAGCGGAGCAGACTTTGTGGACAGTTGCAAGAGGTTTCTTTGCTTTTTATTCACTATGCTATGTACTTGAAGTAGGTAGTAGGTAGATGTATTGCGAGAAAGGAAACCGGAGATCCTGGATATGGCGACCGTTGGAGTTTGGGATTCTGGCGGTCGAATGGGAGCAAAGTGGAGGAAGCAATCAAAGGTATTGAAGTCGGTTTTGGTAGAAGTGTTGCGGCCGGAGTAATGGCCTTTGTTTTGTTGTGTTGGTAGAGGAGGAGAAAGGAAGGAAGGGGTGACGTTAAATATCAAGTGGTACCCCTCCTCCTCTCCCCTAATCAAAAACAAGCGATGACGGTGAAGCAGAAGCCACTCATTTGAAACAGAATTGGCTGCTAGCGTTACACGATGGATGAATTCTCTCCAATGAATCCACGACACGAGGACATCTGACCCATTTGGAGAGAGCGACAGATTTTGGAGAACTCATCGGCGGTATTGCGAAAGAATAAAGGTTGGCAATACGATGTTGGGCAGCATCAGGTTGGTGTGATTCCTCGCATTCTTTGTGATTATCGCACAGAACTAGTGCCAGGCACTTCAAAGAAGTTTCTTGATCCGCATGATCTAAACAAACTCAATACCAATGGAAGGATGAATTTATATCGCTTTCTTTGATCACAGCTATCTATCTAGACACACGTGATATCGAAATTTGATGCCTCACTTTTTGCCTTGAAGCCTCAACCACTAGCGCCATTTCCGACGCGGCTCACGTTGCCTGGAGCTTGTGAATTGGGATACAACAGAGCTTCAACGACCTTCCCATAACCACCTACATCCTCCATCTTTGAAGGGTAGACCTTTCAGAACTCAATACTTCATCATGGTAAGCTTCATTACTACAAAACCTGTAGCTTAAACTTCATCAGAGCTCTATATTGATCCTGTTTAGACTTCAATAGGAACGGGCTACGATCTCACGAACTCGGTCTTCTCCCCAGATGGACGGAATTTCCAAGTCGAATATGCGGTAAAGGCAGTAGAGAACGGGGGAACATCGATTGGTATTCGGTGCAAGTCCTGAAATCAGGCACCTGCGAACCAATGGCCTATACCCAAGGCACCTGCGACGCTTGCTTCTTTCGTTACTCGAAATTGAAATGATACGTGGTCGGCAGAGCGTCGCCGAATGTTTGATCGAAGAACTCTTGGCCACTTACAACAACCTCACCGAACATGACATAAATGACCAAGTTGGACATGTGCGGGCACTCATCGCTTGGGCGCGCATCTCCGAGCCGTCGGAAGCAGTTGTACGGTGGCATAACGCATTTCATTGGAATAAAATATACGACCCCTCTGAAGAGGATGTCTTTACCTGTGGTGTGATTTTCCTTTTTATTTCCTTGGCATATTTCAAACTCGGGAATACCGATGAGAGCTGGGCAAGTTTCAATCGTGCAGCAGAAACTATGAGTAGAAAGCAACCGCAGTTTTTGATACCCGGAGTTGGTACATATTTGTATGATTTTGCTCGGCGAGAGCTATGGTCACTGGCCGGGTGGCTACTGCCGGGAAAGACTCCATAACTTTTAGATTCACTCGAGGTTTAATAAATGGAAGATAATCAAAATCGGTCAAAAGCCGCGGCTGATATTTCTGGATGTTCTTCCGTATCAGACGAAACTCTACCATATCCGGCAGCAGGCACCAGCCTTACCCCAGACCTGCAAAACCAGGTACAAGAATGTGTAGAAAGCAAGGGGAAGTAAATTCATTTCGCAGAGTGGCAAACTCGTTGCGAGAAACAGAGCGGCTGGCCTCAATTATGTTTCTCAGGCAGTTCTAAACCACGGAGTTAGGGAAACTCAAGGGCCATCTCGAGTGGGCGACACGGACGCACTTTTAAGCGAGAAAAATTTGTTCGAGGATGTGCAAACATGCGTTTCTGACTAAGCGACGGTCCGCCACGGGTTCCAATACACTGACACCGTCCCCCGCATTTGTGCGGCGTGAATGATCCAACTTCGAAAAGCCTTGATTTTCCCAACGCAACTCGAAAGACTCAAGGGTTAATACCACCTTGGAATACAGCCCGCGCAGAGCAGCTCCTTTGATGACGACATCTCAATCAAGACCACGCCCAAAAGCAGTCAACTTCTGCGAACAGCTTCACGTACAATATTTCGAACCATCTCCTCCTTCGCGCAATAGCAGACCTCGAAGAAGCCGCTTGAAAATGGAGGAGCAAGTCTATAAGAAGTACGATGCGGGACAGGTCACGGAGACCATGCTACAAGAAGCCGCGATTCTCTTCAGTGAGAACTATGGTGTTTGGGGCGAGCAAGCGACTGGTAAATTCGCAAAACCAGGTAAGCTACCTCAAACTCATTTGCGTTCGTCTGCTAACTAAAGACAGGCAGTCGTGTGCGTCTCAGTAAAGACCGGCTTCGATCTCAATACCTGCCCGATAATGCCACATGCTTCTATGTCAGGGTTACTGTCGATGGCCAGCTTGCTGGTAACGCATTCGCCTGCCGTTGGACGGTCAATGACAAAACTGTGTGTTGGGTTACTCAGTTGGTAGTTGATCGCAACTATCGAGAGCGTGGACTCGCAAAGGGCCTCTTGAATCAGCTCAAGCAAAACGACGTCGATATATACGGCCTCATGAGCTCTCATCCTGCTGCCTGTCTCGCGGCTGCGAAAGCATTTGGAGGTAAGCACACTGAAAGCTTTACATTATAGAATCAACTCTAAGAACTATAGACTCTATCAGAACACTCCAACTGGGTCCTATCGGGAAATATGCGGAAGAGATTATGAAAGCGTCGCCCATAAGCTATGTCAAGGATGCCAAACTCCGCGGCAGCGTTTTCAACCCTGGTGACACCAGCGGCCTTGTTTCGTCTGTTGATTCGGGATTTTTCGTCGACCACAATGAACCACTCGAAGCTTTGGCATGGGTGCAAGGGGAAATGGACTGGCCCCTTGGTGACTTGTTTGATGGACATGAATTCCTCCTTATTCTTGAAGCCAGACGTCGTTCTCGATCTAGGTCTACGTCTAGGCCAAAGTCTGGCTCCTAGCGGGTCGTCATCGGCAGCAATGGTTCTCTTTTATACTATGGATCCGTTCGTCAGCCCATATCAATGGGGCGCGAAGCATTCGCTCTTTCGTTTGTGGCACAGGGTATGGAGGAAAGGCAGAATTGTAAAGGTGTCATTCAATGTTTACCTCACGAATCCCGGTGGTTCCTAGCAACTTTCGTTCCAAATATTTCAAGTTATAATTAACATTGGTCAAACCTTGCTCTTGCTATAGCCGTTTCTGATACGGCAAATGTGCTGAGGTGAAATTGGGAGCACTTCTCTTCCCCTCTTGTCACCATCACCAAACTCAACTCTTCTCTTGACGATCAAGCGAATTTCGAACAAGAAGAAACCAAATTTGAGCAGGAAGAAAACGCGCCAGATATCCAAGACAATTATACGGAACATAGAGTCCGGAGAGATCATCACGAAAGCGATGCGAATACAGAGTAGTATAGTTAGACATGATGCGGATGCCGCATTATCAGCTATATTTATACTTAAGCATGTAGGGCTTTTTCCAAAGATTGTATCCGGCCAAACAAAATCCTTCCTATTTAAAGCAGACATAAGGCGGAAAGGTATGCGATTGCATGTTCTTTTTCCTCACGGCCATACTCTCGGAAGAATCCAAACAGCCTTGCAACTTCAATTGAACGCCGATCATCTTTCGAGATATGGCCAGTCACCCGGTAGAAAGTTTTCCAAAATAATTCCCGAAGGCTATGATGGTTGGGGTGAAAGTGCCAATTGGTTCTGGTCTGGATACCAAGGACGACCTCCATACCCGCAAGGGATACGCCGAACGGGGCAATCTTAGCGTCGGCCCAATCGACGATGCCTGTAACAAGACAATTAGTCTTTATCTCCCTAAACATCACTCCAGAGAGCACTAAAGTGAGAGAAACAGGGAAATTTAGCATGAACACTTGCCTGTGATATGGCCGGTGGGCTCATCCACATGAATATTGTTTACTAAGAGATCATCATGTTGGAGAACCATTGGATAGCTAGACCGGAAGAGCCGTGGAAGCTCTTGGCGGACATCGTCCAGCTTTGCTTGAAGTTGGGCAGGCAGGTCTGGAGAGACTTCATCCAAGATTTTGGAGTACTCGCCAAGTAAGCCAGGAGGCGGCTCTAACGTATAGGCAGGTTTGTTGATCCACGCCAAAGCAAAGAATCTATACGAGTCTTTTGTTAACCAAACATACAACATAAACAATTATAGACGTGGTATCAGACCTTGCAAAGTCTTGCACAGTTTGCTGTAGACATTGTTCCATTGTAGGAGCAGGAGAAAAGAACTGACTCCTGACTCGACAGAAAGCCGGTCCGGGGACAAGATTTGCCACGTACACGTGGACTGGCCCAAACATGCCTTGGGACTTGCATTCGGGGACAAAATCTCCATAAAGTTGCCTTGCAACCTCGATTTGTCTCATGGATAATCGGGAGCGCCGAAACTGGACGACCTGAGCCACCTCGTCTCCAGACACAGTATAGCTGGTCGCACCTTGCACTGGTGTGGCAGAAACAGGACTGCCGAGAAGGTTGGCTGCAAAATGATCGATTTCGTCCCTCGCAAGCCCATGCTTGGTGAAGAACTCGGCGATCTGGTAGGCTGAGAGTGCATCATAAGCCTCTGGCTTTGCTGCATAACGAGAGACATCCATAGCGACGGAAAATGC
Source organism: Hyaloscypha sp. PMI_1271 (assembly GCA_021399465.1). Classification (NCBI taxonomy): domain Eukaryota; kingdom Fungi; phylum Ascomycota; class Leotiomycetes; order Helotiales; family Hyaloscyphaceae; genus Hyaloscypha; species Hyaloscypha sp. PMI_1271. Next base: position 234,702 of record JAJTUS010000023.1, on the reverse strand, counting down.
GTTTGTTGGTGACAATGAAAACTAGAGATGGAGGTTGGCGCAGCGAGCCTGGCACTTTTATACCCCTTGGAGCGGTTGCGGCTTGATCCCTGTCGACGAAGACGCCGTTTGCAGTTAATCCGTTCCGGTTCCTCTGATTCCGCCAGTAGTTGTAGCCTGAGGCTCTACTGCCCACGTAATGAAGCTCCTACGAGCATTATCCAACGGGCATCATGATGGCCACAAACAGAGAGAGCGGCAATGGTGGTAAGTTGCATAACTCCTCATTCTGAGAGATCCTCCGCCAATAGATCAATATTCAAATCCCAGGTGCTCACTCACTACAGAACCACGTATCCTCACGTCCTCCAGCGCAAAAGCACGATGGACTGTCGAAGGAGTTGTAGCAAAGCTCCCAGGAGGTACTCCAGTCGCAGGTTCTTCCTCGCCCGTTCCCTTCTTCCACATGCTCGAGCGTCTCAAGACAACCAAGCGCGAAGGCTGGCGACGATATGGCATTCCTCAGTACGTCCTTCCAAATCTACTATCTTCAGAACTGACAACTTCGCAGCTGCGAGTCGGTCTCCGACCATATGTATCGCATGTCGCTTATTGTCATGTTCGCACCTCCCTCTCTATCCTCGAAGATCAATATCACACACTGTATAAAGATGGCTCTCGTACATGACATGGCTGAGGCGCTTGTTGGAGATATCACACCGATGGACGGAGTCAAAAGGGATGAAAAGAATCGACGGGAAAAAATAACCATGGATTATTTTATAAATAGCTTGCTTGGGAAAGTTAATGGTGGGATTACAGGCAGGGAAATCAAGGACATCTGGCACGAACACGAGGACGGCGAGACTCTGGAAAGCAAGTTCGTGCGCGATGTTGATAAGATTGAGTTGATTCTGCAGATGTTGGACTATGAGCGCACCCATGAGCACAAGTTGGATTTGGGGGATTTCAGCTGGGTTGCAAGCAGAATTATACTACCTGAGGTGAAGGAGTGGGCAAGTGAGGTGTTGACGGAACGCGAGGAGTTTTGGGGTGGAAGACCGCATGCGGCGTACTCGGCGGAGGAACCTCCGGAAGAGAAGTCTTTGGCACAAAAGTTGGAGTATTATGGCGGCAAGGCTTGAGTTAGTGCGTTCGATAGATGGCAAGGCGTTGGATGCCACATAGTGGGGTCTTGGACAGATCTAATAGATATCCGGCGAGTTTGTTTATTGTCACGGATGCTCTCAGTGGCCAAGTTGAGGTTCAAAGTGCCCGCCAGTCAACACGAAGGAAGAATGACTGGGTCAAGAATATCATCCATGTGTCTTGTAATAGGAGATTTTCACTACATATCTCATGACGTTATGCGATGAAGTGCTTGCCCTGAGCACATGTATTTCTCCGATTGCTATATGGTTTTAATGATGGTAATATGAGGAAAGCTAGCTAGAGTACTCTGGAAAGACTGTTCAGGGGAGGAAGGAGCAAACGACACAATCTGCGTAAACTGTAGTAAATGAAAAAAGCAGCACGTTTAAACGTGACTGCGACAAGCAGCACTATTGTGCCTAACTAACAAACACGGCGTGAGTTTCAACACCATTAACCACTTTCTTGGCCCAAGATTGGCCCGCAGGTGGTTCAGCGTCAGTTGGCTTGCCAGACCAGGTGGCATCAGGCCAGCTGGTAGGGACAAGTTCCACGTCCTTCAAAATGGATGTGGGCAGTGTGATGGTTCCTTTCTCACCCAACTCGAACTCGGCGGTGGAGGGCGTGTGCTGGCCATCAATTTCGATTGCCCCCAAGAACTGAAGCCCAATAATGTTGGTCAGGTTGTTTTTCTCGACGTAGTTGACAAAATTGTTGACAAAGTTGTTAAGGTTATTGACGAAGTCGTTGTCGACCAGACCACTCTCGGAGACAAACATTGGGCCTTCGGCGAACTCGTAAGGAACCAAACACTTCTCCTTGGGGTCGAGCTTGAAGACGATCCCGTGGATGTTGTTTAGGTCAAGAGAGTTGAGCTGGACAGGCTTCATCCATTTGCCAGACACGGTCTTGAGCGCTGCCTCGAGCTTGCTCGGGTCAACGATTTCAGCAAGGACAGGCTTGATCAAATCCGCAGGCATAGTGTTAATGTCTACCTCGAGCTTGACCTGCCCAGCCGGAGTGTCCTCATGCTTGTGGAGTAGTTCAGCGGCGAACTTCCCAGTCATCTTGTGCTGACCAATAATGGCAGCAAGATTCTTGATGTGCTCCCGGCTAGGGCGCATATCGTTGTGCATTCGAGGGAGCTCATTGCATCTTATATCAGGAACGTTTGGTTAATATGGCTCATCGTCAATAGAGAAAGTGAAGCCCTAGACTTACAAGGTGTTGGATAATTCCATGTCACCCCAGCTTAGGGGAACCTGAAGCCCATGAATGGGCGAAACAGTAATCACGTCGACGGCTGCCATTTTGCTCGTGGTTCAGTGAGTGCGTGGCAATGGTGCCACAAGACGAATAGGTACGGCTTGGAGTCGAGTAGGTTGATTGATAGTGATCTTTGATTAATATGATAAATTGTCTGTTGGTTTAGCCTCTTAAATAGGTATTGTGATGAGGATACGCCTCGCTTTTGCGAACTGAACTGGTAGTTTGTTCAGCCTCGCAGCCTGATCAGGACGGGAAGTGGCGCCGCGTTCCCCGAACTGCTATGCCAATCATGATTTATCTGAGTTCCACACTACCGCACAGGTAGTGGGCTTCAACAGACGCGCGAGGGTACCGCAGCAAAGCAAAGACCCACCCTTGCAATGTCGTGGCGGAATACGATTCGGTGCGAGGTGAGCATTGAATGGCTTCACCGGCTAAAATCCGGTGCGGACGACTCACCCCCACGGGCACGACTCACCCATGAGAACGACTCACCCCATGAGAACGACTCACCCCATGAGAACGTCTCACCCCATGAGCAAACTTAGCAGAGGCTGCAGGATTTATGCGGAAAGCCGCAGAAGACCCCTATGAAAACCTAGAAAGGGTAGGGTCTCGGAGAATGGCGGGATGTTATCTGTTCCTGCTAGTTTGCCCGACAACCCCTCCCGCCCCCGCCCCCGCCTTCCGAACTTGGACGCGTCTTATCCCAATACGCGATGTTGGCTTTTATTCGAGACGACCAATTACATCGTGTCGATCTGGTTGACCAGCGTCTAATCGATGCACGAGTGCATTAGTGCCATTTGATTTTGTCAGCTTTGAGTAGTGAATGAAAAGACCTAATTTCATCCAACAACACCTATCCTGCAACAATGTCTAAAGAGCTGCAATCACAATGGCCTTGCCCCTATTGCTTTCAGCCGTTTCCGTCGTCAGGTGAACTGCGTAGTCATCTTGAAGCTGACAGAGTACAACCAATCTATCTATTTCGGGATCTCGCGCTCACATTTGGCAGTTGCAAAAAATCCTTGCCGAAATTCAAAAGGTCCTCCTCAATCAGACTTGCAGTGCATCAGGAGATATACTCAACCGCGAAGAGATTGATAAATATCCAAGCCAATCTCCTGAATCCTCAATTGAAGTTCGTATCGCCAAACCTCTCGATTTGACATGCCCTCATGTGGATTGCAAAGACACGGAGAGGGTAATTTATACCAAAAAACCCAATTTATTGAGGCATTACCAAAGCCGTGAGTCCTTCCATTCCAAATGTTGAACATAGCGGCACCATGACTTAAATTATTCAGATATTACTTGCCATGCGAAATGCCCTTTCTGCGATGCCACTTTTAGCCGCCTTCGCCAGTGGGTCAAGCACTTTGACAAGTGCAAGAAAGGGCGAGGCCTAAATGGAAGACACTCCGCGGCCTCTCGGCTCAAGAGAGATCTCTGTCACTTAGCGAGCGAGCAGTTAGATCAACAATTGGAAGCTAGAGCAGCCCTAGAATTACGCACGAAGAAAGAGACACAAAGCGAAGAAGGGATACAAGAGCAAGCAGACCCGGTGGCGGAAGATAACAGCTGGGAAGAAGATGGTGGAAATTCCTCAGGTATATTATTAGTCAAATCCATATTGATTTCATTGGATTATCTCACCAAGCGTGCTCATATCACAGGATCACCCAATGCGACGTACGACAGGCCGCGAAAACGCCAACGAACCGAAACGCACTCCTCTGCGAGCTCTGATGGCAGCGAACTAGGTATATCAATGGGGCAGCGTGTGCACTTGCAGTCCCAGTCTGAAACAGATCCCTGCGGTATGATAGAAACACAAGCTTCCGGCATGGAAATTCTAACCGTCTTGTAGAAGGAGTTCGGTCAACCCAGAAGGGTGAATCAACAACGAACTTGATGGAACTTGAGCAACAAATAAATTATGCAGTTTATCCTGTTCACCCTGATGGATGGGAAGAATCCGTCTTTGCTGCTGAAGATTTCAATCGGAATCGACCGAATGAGTTCAGAGCAGTTCCTATCCATCCTGACGGATGGGCAGGAGCTGTCTTCGCTGGTGAGGACCTGGGCATGTATGCAACTATTCCTGTGCATCCCGATTTATGGTTACAGTCGGGCTTTCCCGTCCCCGACGTCGACTGGCCACAATCAGTTATTGAAGATGGCACCTCTAGTAAAACAGCTCTAGGAGTAATATGATCTCCTAGCCACTTCTCTATAGCATTTGCAAGGGTTCTGGTTTATAGGGAAAGTTGGGTTGTCACATGTGTTGTTCAGAGTGTGAGTCTTGGCAGACTGCTGTTCATGCGCCACGTAACTAGCAAATTAAGCGAAAATATATTTGAGCGGGCTCCGACCACAACCTTCCATCAACCCCACCTTGCTAACCTTTGACACAATCATGAAAGCCACCACAGTCAAACCCGGCGACATCACGACTGTCAGCTTTATTAGTAGTGCCCTTATCATTCTCCAAGACGATGGAGACTTTGGTGATGAAAGCGTTCTCAAAAGCATCGCGGCTCAAGATGACCTGGCCCGTCCCACACTTCCAAGTCTGCCTTCCATACCCTTTCCAGTTCGCGACAAGTCAGTATGTAAGCATCCATACCCATTTGACTATCTGCGAAGCTAATATCTTGCGCAGAACTTTCGGCTTATGCTGGGCCGGTACTTCTCCGGGCGGTACGAAATACTTTCGGGTCTGCAGATACATAAATTCAGCGAAACCAGGTCTATTCCATGGGATCCGGAAGGACAGCAGAGACTAGTCACACATTATGTGTTGAATGATATATATGTGACTCCGCCTGGTGGTGAGAAGGTCCTTGTGAAGAGGGCCTCCATGTTCGTCTGCTCAAATTGTTGATTGAGCCTTATCTTTACTGACGCTGGAACTAGAATCTTCTGCCCTCCATACTGCCTATCGATCGTCGTTTCTCCAGCTACTCCAAGTCAAGAATGCACTGTCGTAACGGTACTCACGAGAGCAAAGGGATGATGTCGGATACACAAGGGATCACTGGTTGCGTGAAGGAGTTGGGTGGGCTACACTGGCTTTGTTTGCAGGGCCGCGGATGTACGATTCTCGCATTAGTGCGGTTCTGATTTAGCGGTATTGAGATAGCATTTATATTGATCGCTATTTGTTTATAGGATCCAAATAGCATGACAACTGTTTGCTCCCAATTTGCGGAGAGATATATTTTAGGTATTTTGATCAAGACTTCGCCCCCATCAGAGCTTCCACTCACTCATGACGATTAGATGAGATGCCCCTTCGGTACTGCATCAACTAGTCCTCCTTGCCATGTTCATTACGGCTGCCCCAAGTAGTCTGGACTGTCAGTATAAACCTTATGAGAACAACATCGCGAGACTCACCACATGCAGCGTGACGAGGGCGTAGAGTTTGATGAGGCCATGGCAATACCCGAAAAGGATTGTTACTGGAAGGAAACAGATATCCTCAGGGCATAGTGCGAAATGTGGTAAGAGCTTCACCACCTTCGTGGACAATAGCCAGAGGGCGAAAATGCAAAAGATCAAGAAACGATGTGATAGATCCCACGTAATAGTGCTACGGTGGAGGAGGAAGCAAAGTAACGGGTCAGTTATCAATGAATGAGATAGTGTCGCAAGGAGCAATGCGTATAAACTCCAAGGTGTCTGTCTGTTTATCACGTATTAGTAAATAATGCGAGACAAGGACGGGATACATACATCCAAACACGCCACTCGAAGACGACACTCTTGATGTTGCTTCGCCAGTTACTTCGGGCCCAACGAAGACACTGCTTCAAGAATCCCCAACCAAACTCTAGGGTAGTCAGAACTTCTGCCTCTTTAGACATCTGGATCCGGATATCCCAACCCTTGGCGACGAGAAATCGCGTGACGAAATTATCATCATCGGAGTTAAGAGGCCTTCCCAACCATGTCTCGGTGATATATCCTGTCATAAAGTCTTCGGATTGAAGAATCTCCGTTCGAACTGCTGCTGTGCGGCCAGACAAACATGATATTCTGTCATCTATATGTGAAGTCGCTGATATCTCAAAATTTCGTCGCTCAATATAGCATGCTCCCAAATATTGCCACATCCGGCCTGTTATTCCTAATCCAGATCTTCGCCTTACCCTTTGGCGAGTGCCAACTGCACCAACATGTCTATCTTCGAATGGTGCAAGTATATGAGGTAGCGACTTTGAAGGCAATTCGATATCATCATCGGCTAGAATTGTGATCGAGGTCGTGATTCTTGGAATGGCCTCATGTATCTGCTGGCGTTTGTTGGCAAAACTGGCAGCTATGACTTGGATTCTTGGATCGATGCTATGTGCCAGCTTGGTGATTCGTAACAAGTCGCTTTCGATAGTTGACACGAGAATCTCATAAGGCTTTGTTGCGAGGCAACTCCGCAGGCACAGCCTAAAGTCATCATATTGATCTTCGCGACAGATCGTTGGAAGGACGTAAGTGACATCGTCTGGAGTATATGTGGGATTATCAAGTGGTGGGATAGATCTGAAAGTCCAAGAGGACGCGCAGTTGACAATAAGACGAACATAGCGGTAAAGCCTGAGATATTATTGAGCAGGTTTCTATGATAAATTTCATTAACTCACTACAGCGTAATAAAAGAAATGGGATAGATAATGAGCATCGTTTGAATATAAAATGGGTTCTTCAAGGGGCTGCCGGAAGATTTGCTAGATCCTCCAAGGACTGCTGAAGGCTAACATTTCATATATCCATTGCCATTCGCAATGTAAGACAGTTCCCAATGGAGGAGAAGATCTCATGGGTGAGTCGTGCTCACCTGTGAGCAAGATACCTCTTGTCTGGCGCCACATTTTTGGACAATTCTATAATGATGAAGCTTGTTGGTACGTAACTATTTTCTGTAGTGTTTAATATACAAAACAGATAATGAAATGCAAAGTCATGACTCTGAAGAACGAAGTGAATGGGGAGCAAAAAGAGCTGCTTCATACAAGGGGAAAATAAATCGTGGCAACCGTCGGATCGTTCATCCCTTGTCACGACCAACTCCCTATGGCCAGTTCTCTCTGGCGCTCCTCATTGAGACTTGTCGATTAAGATGGCGAGCAGCCTCGCAGCTTAAGATCTGTAACTAAATTCCCATCGCGCGTAATTATTTTATCCATGTAGTCATGGCGATCACGGTATTGATGGACAGGATAGGAAATGTACCAGCGGTGGTGTTTTGCTCACCCTGTCATCCAGGCTCACCCATGAGCTTGTCTCACCATGAGCTTGTCTCCTCCTCGACACCGAATTACCCTTGCACGTGAATTTCAGACGTCTGTATCCCGCGAACCCCAACCGTCGCCAAAGTTTTACAAAAGTGATCGGAAATTCCAGCTCGCAGTCGTCAACGGAAGCAAATCGGATGGATGGATGGATTGCAGATCGCAAACCAGATTGTTCCAAGCAGTCGCGTGCGCAATGTGTGGTCAGCCACGGGTGGCTCGATGGCTTGCAGCCTCAGGCTTCATTACTAATTCCAGATTGTTTGTCGGCGGAATCGAGCTCCGGGGTGGTCGGCGCCAGGCGGCAGTTATCGGCTAGCAAACCAACTAATCTTTATTAGGCATGGCGTAAAATGACGTCTCAGTGGTTCCGGGGACGCGTTCACGAAAATAGTAATGGTTGCCGCTGCATCTCAAAACTCTAGCGCATTCATCACCCACCACCCATCGTCTTGCCTGCACCCTCTGACTCTTCCATCTACCTCCATCCATCAACCCAGCGGCAATATAAACCCACTTCTTACCCCTCCTTTCCAGCCAATATGGCCCCGTGTCAAGCAAACCGAAACATCCAAAAAGTTGGGCGGCAACGCTCGGTGCCAAAAGACGAAAGTAAGTAAGCCATTTACACCAGTCGTGCTCTTTGACTGATCGTTGATAGAAACGCGGCCACAAGGGATCAAGAAAGAACAACCACAACTTCCTTCTCGTAGAAGCGCACGCCTACAACGCCACCAGGAACGAACTGTATCCAAGGCCACGGACACCGAACCCAAGCACACACTCCTCCCCTCAACTAGCAACACTCCTGGGAAAGAGGCATGTCACTCTCCTCCTGCTATGCTATGAAGCTAACTCAAGTCAAGTTTCCACAGAATCGATTGACCCCTCTGCAAGATAGAGATCGAAAACAAAAACGAGCGCGAGAACCCGAAGAACCACCAATTCACGCTCCATCTAAGCGACCGCGTACATCTGTTGCACACTCGGGTGTTGGGGATACATTTGACAAGCCAGCGGCGGACGGTGTCGTCGATAATAAGGTTAATCCAATCGAGTATTGGCTTCAGAAGGAAAGGTGGCCTAAGGAATGCTTCGAACAAGACGATCAGACCAGGAGAGACCTCGAAAAGGACAGCTGGCTTGAGAAATATTGGGAACCAGAGAGCAACATGAATCATCTTCTTGCAAGAAAGAAGTCGTCATCCTCCTTTCGCGGCAGACAATCCGAAGCTAGCTCCACTGGCTCTAGCGATCAAAAGCCAAGGGACGTCAAAAGTGCTCCATACCAAGATGCGCGGTATGAAACTATACTTGTGACCAAAGGCAGCTTCATGGGCAAATCCGAATTGGGTGCCACGGCTACGAGCAAGATTTTTTGCCGATCCTTCCTTGAGACCGAGCAAACACTGCCTGACGACTCCTTGTTTCGCGATGATCTATTCGAAGAAACTTGCGAGATGGTACGGAACAAAAATGAGGCGAGAGTCGTCCGTGATCTTTCACCATTAATAGTCCCTTCTGCGGAAATCCTAGCCATACGCGGCGCCAAGCATCTCAAGATTCTAATCGAGAGTGTCAATGAAGGCTAGAACAATTCCATCCCCATCACCAAGACCCGTCCACAACCCGACTACTGTGTAGCATTTAGGCGAGAGGCGTTCACGGAAGATCAGCTCAAAAGGATTGGACCTTTCGTGGGCGAGCTCACAGAAACTTCCTTTTTCATGGCCACGTACTCTATGTACTTCCCGTTCTTAACCTGCGAAGTAAAGTGCGGTGCTGCCGCACTTGATGTCGTAGACCGACAGAATGCTCATAGTATGACGATGGCGGTGAGAGGTATTGTCGAACTCTTCAGACTTGTGAATCGCGAAAAGGAGCTTCACCGGGAGATACTCGCCTTCTCTATCTCGCACGATCACCGGACAGTGAGAATCTACGGCCACTACCCTGTAATCGACGGGGAAAAGACCACCTTCTACCGCCACCCGATCAAGGAGTTTAGCTTCACGAGCGAAGAAGGCAAAGACAAGTGGACCTCGTACAAATTCACCAAAAACGTCTATGATGTATGGATGCCGACTCACCTGAAACGAATCTGTTCCGTTATCGATAAGTTGCCATCCGATTTGAATTTTGAGGTCTCGCAGCAATCTGAGCCAGGCGAATCCGGACTTTCACAGGAGTTGGAAAGCCACGATCTCTCTGACCAATCGAGTTACGATGCCGCGTCTCTACTAGAGGAAACCGACAGTCAATCAAGCTGTGCTGGAAACGTTACTCCAGATACTTCTACGTCTCAGGGGATTAAGGGGGCATCATTTAAAATGCCGAGGAAAAGGGGTCGGCCTGTTGAATTACATCAGTGAGTAACTTCGCCGGTCACAAGTTAGTATTTGAGGCGTATTTTTGCTATAGGGGTTTGGGAAAGCTGTAGATAGAATGAATCAAAGCAAATGACTATTCGAGTAAAAGAAAAGTCTGTTGGCCTTGGCGATCACCAGTCTCATATCTGTTTCTGAGTTTCATTTGTGGTATTCCGTCTAATGCACCTTCCCCTAATCTCCTGCTGCCCTCTCTTTGAAGCTGCGTCTCGTCCGTATCTACTGCTGCATTTGAATTTTGAAGCCATTCATCAATTCCTTCGCACCGGCCAGTCCAGACCTGAGCCTCCGCGCATAACTTGTGGGTCACTTTTCCCCGAGCCGGCAGACCAATTGGTGGCTTCAAGCAACGCATGAAAAACCACCGCCCTTGAAAATGCTCAAGTGTGCTTGATCATTGTTGGCTTCATCAACGTTGTATGAACTAAAACTCTAAGTTACGATACGGAAACATACAGAGAAATAAGTCCTCGAAGGCACGAGATACCAGAATGCATTCAAACTCTTGCAGCACAATATGAGCTGAGAGTGTCGTGACTCGTGACAGGCACTGACACACCTCTCTCTATTCCATGCCACCTCCTCACACTGTCATGCACTTCCTGGTGCACAGCATGATCTGAGGATGCCCTGAGCTGAGCTTTTACGTACCCACTCTTTTCTCTGCCACTTCTTCGCAGATCAAGCTAGAAGAGTTCAGCGCTACTACACACCCTTTTACTGGCAGATCCTGTTCCTGTGGACCGACCCAAACCCCTTTCACCAGGGCAACTTCTTACGCGGCCTGACTCGCCTTATACCAAGTGACAACACGAGCTGAGCACTACTGCAGCCCCTCCTCCGGGATGCCTTCCCGTTTGGGCAGGTTATCGTCATGCTCAGGGGAGTCAGCTGAGCGCCGGCATAATTCAGTGCCTCAATCTGCCTTGAGCCTGCCTCTTGCGGACTGACTGGCCGACTCAGAGGGGTCAGCTAGGCTACATGAGTGGACTTGGAACCGCTGGTGCCTACTGCCCATAGTCAGGTTCATGCAGCAGCGAGATTGCATCGAGGAAGGGATTGTACTACGGCTCAGGTTACTCCTCACTTGATGCAGGGGAAAGCTGAGCGTAGGTAGAGCCCCGCCCTCTTGGATATTCCAAACAATTACATGAATGAGACCGGCAGCAACCTCGCACCCACTTTGTCAGTAAACTGTGCCGCTGGTTTGATTCTGCCTCGCTCTCCCAGTGCCCTAGGCCTCGGTGTGAGATTCATGCAGTATTGATGCCGCATCCAAGGAGTTACACCAAGGGCCAGTGGTACTGGGAGATTCATGTAAATCCTGGCAAGGCAGAATCACACCAGCGGCACAGTTCACTGACCAAAGGGTGCAGGATCAGCTGGGTATGGGTCAAACAGAGATGGAGATTCATGCAACGCCAATGCCGCGAAGGAGTCATACCAAGGGCCAATGGCACCGGAAGATTCATGTAAGTCCTGACAATGCAGAACCACATCAGCGGCACAGTTCACTAGCAAGAGTGCAGGATCAGCTGGGTCGGGGTCAAACAGAGGTGGAGATTCATGCAACGGCAATGCCGCGTCCAGAAGACGCACCTCTGTCTGACGTCTACCAGCTGATGCTCCCCCCTCTGTTCGTGAACCTCCGGTGCTGATACGATCCTGGACTGCTAGAGTTTACATGAATCTCCCAGTGCACTAGACGCTGGTGCGACTCCTCCTTGACACGGCATGCAGACTTTCCCCCGGCGATCTCTCCTTTCTCAGTCCCGCTGATAGGATTGTCCCTTACATGGCATGCATGATCCCCCTCCTGAACCTCAGTGTGACCCCTTAGTAAGGCAATCTCGCAGCTGCATGAATCTCACGACGATCAACCGACGAACCAGTCATTCCAATCATCCATGACAGTTATCCAACTAGCCGCTGAGATAGAACTGATACAAGCCCCTTCCCGAAGTAATGTCACATGTGCATGAATAGCACAGGAATCAAACTCGCCGTCGGAGCACCTTGGCCCTTTGCCTTCTTCAAGCAGAACAAAAACTAAGAGAACGAGAAAAGAAACACGCGGGGAAAGTTAGGATTAAAAGATCTAAAGCAAATAAAAGTAAATTGAATGCCACTGAAATTCGTATCATATAAAATCGCCTCTGTGGACGTTAATGAGATGTTATGGAATGATGAGGCTGAACTACTTATCACGTGCATATAAGCGAATGCTGATCTAAAAATAGTTCCGGAGGAATCTCGGTCGCAAGGGAGCCAAAATAGGATCTGTGCTTGGAGACAAGACGAGGGAAAGTGTAACCGAGCATCAAGGGAGCCAGAACGAGCCCCTTTGGGAGCTAAAATAGCCCCTCAGTTCATGCTCAGGCTGACTCTGCCGTGGCTCAGGTTACTCAGGCCGAGCTCAGGTCGTGCTCAGGCGAGCTCAGGTCGTGCTCAGGCATGCTCAGGTCGTGCTCAGGCATGCTTAGGAATGCTCAGGAATGCTCACCCTCGGCTCAGGTTAACGCGGTAGCTACTCAAGTCTAAACACTAAAACAGAACCAGGGAAAAAAAAAGTTGAGTCTGACTTATCTAGTATTCTCGGACGATATTTTTTTCAACGCGCTTAGTCAGCGTCGGCGACGCGAAGGCGGAAGATAGTTAGTACGGAACGAAACCCCTCAGAAAACAGAGGTCAAAACCTCAAGTTCCCGAGGTGTTTTGTTCGGTATTAATCGACTTATGAGCAGAGTGCATCGTACTAGCGGAAAGAACCCAACAAGTCGTCCACCCCTGGCGGATCCTCGGGCTCGCTAAGACCGCTCACCTGTGATGAATTTTGACTAAGCAGCACCGAATGAACCTGGCGAACACGCCTCGCGAATTCCTTCCTCTACAATTTTACATCCTCACTAATAGACCCACCCCCGATATCCATGATGATAGCGCACTGCTATTCCTTCGTGTTACTAGGCTATATACTATAGCTTTGCCAAGGCTCGGACATGGCTCAAAACATTTGCATAGCGGCTAGTAGCTCTGCCTAGGGTATAGGAGCTATTTCGGGCCCCCTTTTTGAAAAGGCGGCTATATCCTTCTCATTCTCTCTATACTCTACTCCTACGAAAATACTATTATATACTCGCTTTTAGAAGCCCGCGTCTATTACCCTTTTCGCTAGTCTCTTAATTAGGCCTTTCGGTAATATTTATCCTATCCTATTTAGGAGTAACTCGATTTTACCCTACTACTATAATAGCTCCGCTAAGGAAACGAAGATTCCTCTAGGAAGATAACCTTAAAGTAAAGAAAGTAAGGGAAGAGAAGGTTATCGAGGAATATAATTAGAAGCTACTAGACGATAGTCCCGATATTATAGAAATAACTAAATAGTATCGTAAGAGGGTAATAATAGAGTAGAAAGAGTAAGTTCAAATTTTGAGGATTCCTTTTTAATTAATTAAAGTTTAGGCTTCGGTTTTATATCTCTACTTAGTATAAATTATAGCTAATAGCTATACTCTATAGTTACTTTAAGAGAGTCCTTAAAATAGACCCGGATAGTATTTAGCTTAACCTTTACCTTAATAGCGACCTCGCGACAAGTAGGTATTAGGCTTTCTTAAGGAGCTATATTAAAGACTTTATCTAAGAGGTTCTTACTCTTAGACTAGAAGAGACTACTAAGAAGCAGACTATTACCTCGGCTAATTCCTTACTCTAGGTCTAGAGGGGCCTTATTACTAGAGTAGATACTACTATTCTTAAGTATAAGAGGTAAGAAGACCCTTTAAAGAAAGATACTTAGATATTGAAGTTTATAGATTATTCTAACTAGTAGGGCTAAGGACCTATTTTTGAGATTTCTAAGGTTAGTTAAATACTAGTACTATTACCTTACTTCTTTCTAACTTTTTAGATATCTAGTAGATTTATAGAGCTAGGGTAAAGGAGCTTAGGCTTTATACTAAATTAATAATTAAGAAGATAGAGGTAGTAGTAGAAGATATTATTAGAATTACAAATATCATATAAGAATAATTAGACATTATCCCCTATATACTTATTATCTAGGTCTCTTTCCTCGCTTTACTTATTCTCGCTAGGATTAGTAGCTTTAGGCTAAAAGCGATCTTAGGTTTTAAGTTTAATTAAGTCCTACTAGTAATTATACGAGATTAAAAGAACTAATCAAGGATAAAGATCACGGTTATATTTCGGATTCTAATTATTAAAACATATTAAAGTAGTAAGGGTATAAAGGCTAAGTAATAAGTTTAATCTAAGTTACTTATTCTTTCGTTATACTTAATTCTAATCTACTTTTATAAGATAATATTTATAGTATTCTTTATTCTTATTCTAAGTATTTACCTCAGGAGTTTTATTACCTCTCTTACTATTAGAGTAGATATATTTGAGCTAAGTATCGACTCGGTTAAGATACTACTTTAGTGACTTAACCTTAAAGGAATAGACTATCTATTACTAAAGTAGAAGAAAGAAGTTAAAGATACTCTTATCTTTTTACTCGACTATACTACTTTCTAATATATATAGCTCTAAGTATACCTTATATTCAGTTTATAGAATAACTTATACCTCTATATACTTAGAGTTAGTATAAGGATAGATTTAGATAATAAGATAGCTGATTTCTAACCCTTAACTCCTTCTAATACTAACTATATATCCTAGGTATACTCTCTAATATACTATATAATTATATTATATTAAATATATCCTCTATATTTTAAAAGAGTTATTAGGCGGAATATATCTATATAAATCTTTTGAGACTCAAATTCAAGTATTTATATCTAGATAAAGTATAGGATAATAGACTTAAATAAGCTATATATATAATATCTTTAAAAAGAGATCTAGATACTCTAATCCTCTTATCTAAGGAGGATTTATAAAGTTTTAAGTTATATAAGGATATATTTACTCTTCGTAATAAACTCGCGAAGTTATATATAGTATATCTACTATATTAGATATAGAATTCTATCTATATAAGACTCTGAAATCTTCTTCGGAATCTTTCGGACTAGGTTATAAAGTTAAGGAAGGAAGAATATTTCAAATATATTAATTAGTTATAGGCCCTTAGATATAGTACTTTAGGGGAAGCCGCTACTACTATAGTCTTACGGGTAAAGCACGCTAGACTCTACTATAGGGGAGAGGCTCTCGATGAAGTTACTTAATTTATTTAATACTATAGGTATAGTAGTAATAAGAGGGAAAAGGTAGAACTATACTACTAGAAATAATACTTAGAATTACTTATCGGATACTTAACTAATTAGCTAGTAGTAGTAAAGCTAGAGGATAGGGAGAGAGAAGTAATAACTCTAGACCTTACTAGTACTACTAGCCTATTATAAGACGAAAATAAGTATATATACCTCTTATATAAATAATTATTTTTTAGTTAAGGTTCTCTTATAAATCACTATAAAGAGTTATATATTAAGAAAGGGATATTTAGTTAACTATTTCTATACCCTAAGTATTATTAGAAATATAAGCTAGATTATTTAATTATAAGCCCCTCTTCTTAGAGTAACTATATCAAAGGGACCTATAGTAAAGAATATGCCCTAATATTATATATAGATCCATATTCGATTCTAGATATAAAGAAGATATACTACTCATTTTATAGGCTATACCTTTTAATAAAGGGCTTTAGGATATATATTAAGGGTTATATCCCTAATATAATAGCTAGTATTATTTTCTCGATACCTTTTCTGTACTAAAGTTACTATAATAAATAAGGTAATAATAATCCGGGTATTATTATTAATAGATATTTAGCTTAGAATAAATATGTCTCACTAGTATATAGTGAGGTTACTTGGACTTAGTCTATAGGAATATCCTTAGAAGATAAGAAGGAGTATATATACTTCTTATATAAACGCTTACTATTATATTAGGACTACCTTACAAATTATTATAAGATAATATATATCGAGATATTTAATTAGCTATTTCTATACCCTAAATACTATTAGAAACATGAGCTAGATTATTTAATTACAAGCTTCTCTTCTTAGAGTAACTATATTAAAAGAACCTATAGTAAAGAATATACCCCGATATTATATATAGATCTAACTTTAGATAAGATAAAACCTTATTATCCCTTTTATAAGTTATTCTTCTAATAAAAAGGTTTTTACTCGTATTTTAGAAGCTATATCTATACTAGAATAAATAATATTATCTTTTCGATACCTTTTCCTTACTAGTTATATACTAATAGTAAATAGAGTAGTAATAAGAAGTAGAGTACAATAATTAATAGATATTCTATATAGGATATATATATCTTCTCGTCTTATAGCGAAAATTCTCGGATCTAGACTATTAGAACCCTACTTATTAGGAGAAAGAGAAAGAGGGAGGTCGAGGATAGAATAAGTATAATAGAGATCTCGTGCCTCTTATATAATAGTTCCTTTCTACTAAGGAGTATCTATACCTATTTTATAAAGAAATACCTTCTTATTTCTTCGGAATCTATATTATACTTTAGCTATAGTAGCTAGTTTCAAGGTAATTAAGAGCCGAAATTACTAGTATATATTAGTAGAAGTATAGTATAGAATAAATATATAGGATTAAACTATAGTAAGGTCTCTAGATACTTCATAACTAGCGGGTTTAGTACTACTTAGTCTAGCTTTATAGTATTAGATTTATTACTTAGTACTCTAACGAGTATTATTAGGAGAAAGAGGAGAAGGACAAAAGCGATAATTATAATACCTGAAATGTCTTTAGTGAGCTTAATAAGTATTATTAAGCGAAAGAGGGGAAGGATAAAAGCAATAGTTATAATACCTGAAATATCTTTAATAAGCCTAATAAGTTTAATTAGCCTAATAAGTAAGGGTTAGGAAATTCCAGAGAAATACAAATACGATAATTAGACTCTACCTTTATCCTAAGGATTTATTATTAATCTTTCTATAATCGATCTAATTCTACTAGAGATAGATAATAGAAGTAAATAGGTATCTCTTAATAAGCTCTATACTCTAGTATCTCCTTATAAGCCTAATCTCTATAGTATTACTCTAATCTTTCTAGATAATAAAGAGGAATATTAGGTTAAAACCTTACTTACTAAGCAGAGACGAGATAACGTAACCTAGTACCTTATAAAATAGGAAGGTTTCCTATATAAGGAGAATACCTAGTAGAAACCGAATAATATAAGCCTAGAGCTCATTATAGTATTTAAGGCTACTTATAAATATTAAGGGAACTATTTAGGAGTAATATAATTAATTAAGAAGCAAGTATAATATAAAAGGGTTAAATATTAGGTTTAGTAGATAAGATACCCTAAGAGTAATAATTCCTAGTAAAGAGAAATTACCTTAAGCTATAAACGAATCATAGAATTTAAGAATTTATTAATATATAAGATAGAAAAGGAATAAAGAGAAGATTAATTATTTATTATTTATAGTAAACCTTATCGAACTTTATCTATATAGTTATTTAACTTATCTCCTCTTTTAGGCTTTATACTCTTTACTTAGAATATAAATTATATAATTTTTGCTTTCTTTTCATGATTTATAAATATATTAGATATCTTAATTACTAGTAAAGGATAGTACCTAGTGATTTCTTCTTATTAAAGTAACTACTAAGGATTATTAAGAGAAGCGCGAGAAGTATAAACCCTAAGCTTCCCCTTCCGCTTTACTAGTAAAAACATATTAGTATTAAAGTCCTCTATAAGTATATCTCTCTTCGCTTTAAATATTAAAATCTATTAGTGAAAGTTTTTATCCCTAAGTTATTCGGTAGTCTTCTTCTTAATCTTAGAGGACTCTACTATTTTTTATATTAATTAGTAAGTCTTAACTAGTTATTCGGTAATCTTTATAATCCCTTACTTAGTTAACGACTTATCTATTTTTCTAATAATTAAATAATAAAGTTTAATTAATTATAGTATTTGTGTTATACTATAAGATATTGAAACTTGGGAACTAGACGGGCTATAGATTTCTAGTCCTTATCTACTTAACCCCGCTAGGGCAGGGACCTAAATAGGCTCCCGGGGCTAGAATAAGCTCTCGATATCTCTCATTTTCGCTTCGGATATGATTAGTTAGCGTCGCCGCTCAGGCTACTCACCCTCTACTCAGGTTACTTAGGCGCTTCTCTCTTATACTTAGTCACGTTTCTACTCTCGCTTCTAGTAGCTAATTATTTATTACTTTTATTCGCCTCTATCTTACGAATATTATTAACTTTAGACGACTATATCTAGGGAGACCAAATCAGATCCCTAGGGTACTAAACTAGACCCCCTCCCCTAAAAATAACTTTATTTAATGTCCTAATACATATTCCTCTATAAGGAGAATCCTAGCTCTTTCCTTAAGGAGTGCCTTTGCCCCTCTAAGTCTTTGTTTTCCTATATACTATTAGACTACCTCCTTAGCTTAAGGATATAGATATAGGCTCAATTACCCTAAGTGCGAATCTAAGTTTTCGAACTCGTACTATATTAGTTTTTAGAGTTATTATTTCTATTCGATAAAGTTCTTTCGTGCCTCAAGTAAATAATTATATCCCTATACACGTGTGCTCTTAGCTCTCTACTATACGTATAATTGATATTTGTAGTATCGCGCTTAACTATAGTTATAAAAGAGTTAAAAGAACAACAGTTCGTAGTACTTACTAGCAAGTGCCCTTAGATAGCTTTGATATACTAGCTAGTAAGGTTCAAAGAACTATTGCTTTCTTTTGAGAAATAATTGTTTCTAATTCTAAATCTAATACTATGTGACTTTCTATCATTTAGTCTCGGATCTATAGGTCTTTACCGAGGCTTGCCTTTTGTAGGTAAGTAGAAGATTGTTTCCTGAGATGTTATATTACTAAAAATCTATAGATAATAAGAAATTTTCAAATATTCAAAGATAGAGAAACTAATTCCTCCCTCACCTAACTCTCCTTAATCTCTCAAAATTGACTATAGCTTATTTAATAGAAACCATCCCTTCTATCCGCCGTTTATACCGACTATTTTAATAGTGTTTATAGCTACCCCCTCTATAATAATTCCTTTGCTTAAGGTAATCGTCTTGACCTCTTTATACGAGAGGTATAAGACTAAACTTATAGATATATTATTAATACTTCTAATACTCAGAATATAATCCTAATTAGGCTTACTATCCTAGTCTAGTTCAATGTAGTAGTTATCACAGATAGTTAATAGCCTTATTAATAGCGTATTCCGTTTTAGTAGGTTCTTGTGCTTAATCCTTGTGAGAAAAGTACTAAGAGACCTAGTAATCCCTTTGCCTATAATCTATCCCTACTAGTTTCTACTTTCTTCAAAATCGTAATTAATATAAGAGACGTTGATCTTTGCTTTGGTTTCAGACTTTGCAAGGTCTTATTACGTCAAAGAGTAAGGATAATAGTAGACATGAACTGGGATTTCGTTTAAGGCCGATTCAGAGAGTAAGAGCTGTTATAATAATACTAGAGAAAGTATCTTAGTATATAGACAATTTTTGGGACTTTCTCAAACTCAGCTTACCCTGTAGTCCATATTTGACTAATCAGTTAGCTTTATTAGCATCGATTAATATAGTCCTAAAAAGCGTACCTTTATACTATTTAAAGTTTGTGTATTAATAGACTAAAAATAAAGGGAGCTAGGAAAGGCACCTCCTAAGGATAGAGATAGTTCGGGGTCTAAAAACGGATCACATTAATCTTCTATAGCACAGATACTAGCCGCTATCTAAAGCTCTCACTAGACGAATCTATAGACAGAAACTCTATTTAAGCGAACGAATTAATCCTACTATATTAAAGCTACAAAAAGAAGAACTGGAATTAAAGAGAGAAAAATGACACGTGCAAACCTAGAAAAGGGTTTTATTATATATCACAAAAGGGCGAGTACACAAAGCCACATTTTTTTGCTCAATCTATAAGGTAGTAATAGAATAATAGAACCTGAAAAGTAATACTAACTACTTACTCTAAGCCCCCTTTATATAAAGAATGATATAAAGATTATTAACACTATCATAAATCTAGCACAAATAAGAGGACCTAAGCACTTACTAGCTACATCTCCTTTCTTTACCCCTATAAGTGATCCCAAACTCTATATCTCCGATTATACTAGGTATAGAATAGTAGAGGGTATAATAAAAGAAATAAAACATAATACTACTAATAAATAAACTCCTAACTAAAGAAAGAAACTTATAATAGAAAGTAGTTTAAATAATATAATAACAAATATAATAGTCGTAATAACTAAGAATCCTAGACCGAAAATAAAGGAGCCTTAAATAATTATCGGTACGACTTTTACTATAATCCCTTCTAGAGGGTAGAGATACTAGGCTATAATAGCTTCTAATATTATATCAGAAATATCTAATAATAAGTTAGTATAGTTCATATAATCACTAAACCTAATATAGAATTACCTAGTATTAAGTAAGTAATTTCTTAGAATCTTCGCTTTAACTACTATCTTAATAGCGCCTATAGTACTCTAAATCTTACTACTAGTAATAGTAGTAGCTATTATAAGCACGCTTATCGTATTACTTTAGAGCGATTAGATAAGGTCGCTTCCTAGAATAGCACGTGGCTTAATTAAGGGGTTTAATAAATAGATATTAGTAAAGTTAAACTATGATTAAGAACGTATTAGTTAAGTAACGAGGGAAGGGGTTAAAATCCTTATAGTCAAAGTTATAATACCTACTTTCATAGTCTTATCTTAAGTAAGTAAATTAATTATTAATACTATATAATAGAGACTAGTAGAGGAGAAGGCTACTAGAGCCCCTATTTTTAGCTAGCTTCTACTCTATACTATAGTGAGATAATAGTTTGAAGTTAATTTGAAATTTTAGTATACCTGAACTTAGTATAGCGAGTACGTGTGCTCGGAAATAAATACGATTCAAGGTAGAGTATCCTCAAATAGCTCCGTCCGATGCCAGGATTTGCTTCCGTATAGAACTAAAAATAGTAGATTTAGTACGTGGGGCCTATTCTGGCACCTAAGGAGCCCCTTTCTCTCACAAGTACCCTTGCTTCTGGAATCGATACTGAAAGGTTATATTTCACCAAAGGTAAGGCACTATGACATATTTTCTAGTTAACAAGTCTTCTGATTCATCCATCGACTACAACAAAATGGCGAGTGCACTATAAGCGCAAGTCGACGATACTATTCGTGTTATGCGAGAAAATATCGTCAAAGTATCACAACGGGGAGAGCGTTTAGATTCATTACAAGACAAGACCGACGATCTTACTGTAACGTCTCAGGGCTATCGTCATAGGGCTAATAGGGTACGCAAACAGATGCGCTAGGAGGCTATAAAAAGTCGGATGTGCTTAATCATAGCTGTTATCTTTTTATTAGTTGTAATAATTGTTTTACCTATAGCTGTGATCTTACAGCGTCACAAATAGCGCTAAGATAACAAGTAGGATTACAAGGAGAGTTTTTTGGATTAAAAGGAGAGGCAGACCAGGCCATTATACAGTGGCTCTGCACATGATATAACCTAATGTAGTTTTATTAACCGGAAACAGCATGATCTCAAGCGTTCAAAGCACCACTTTGCACCATTTAGCCTCCTCTAAGAATCAAGCATAGGCGTTCCCAGCTATGAGAGAACTAGCGCTGTTTGATTGCCTGCATAGCTCTTTCCTATGAACTGCCTACTACTAAGTGTGGTGAACCGATGAAGCCGAGCTAACATTAAGTCAAGCAAACAGCCTATGCCCCAAGTCCTTTTAGATCTGATATGAAAGTAGAGATAGGTAAAGTCTCTGCCCCTTGCGTCCTTGGCTTCTTCTAAAATTTATAAACCTTTGATCTATTTAATATAATGACCTCACTCTTTCAACCCAGTCTAAGCTTGCGGTATAAACTCGACGGAAACTAGGTCTCGTTAACAAAAGTTTTAATGCTTTGATGAATACAAATTTTTACCAAACCCAACTCAACCCTATATTATCAGACAATGTAAGAATGAGTGTCCAGACTAATCCAATAATAAATAGAATCACGGGTTCAGGCAATGCAATTCGGCGCAGAGTTTTAGAGAATACCAAAGGGGAAAACTTAAAAATATGAGAAATAATAGATTCAATAGCATATATTAGAGGGGCTATAATCAAAATACCCATTAAGGCCTAACCGCCGTCCATTGAACGCGTTCATAAATGAGTTCGAAATGATTGACTATGTAAAATTAGCTAAAGAATTTTATAATAACATCTAAGGAATAGATCAATGCATGTACTTTTAGCTTACGTAAATCTTCCAGCCCGACTCGTCCATCTCCACATTGCCCACGTTAGGATAACACTGAGAATCCCAAGTACAGATGCGCAAAGTCCGAACACGACATTAATCGTGTTGTCAGATGAAAGGCTCCGTGATTTCAACGGCATATTGTGATAATGAAGACTGTGACTGATTCGAAGTTAGAGAGGCTTTAGAGAGACGCAAAAGTCTTTCATGGGCCTTTAAATATCTCCCTTGGTATTTCGTCGACGTTTTAACAACTTTGTTAATTCGTTAGCGTTTTACTCTTCGTTTATTAGTCAGTGACTTGATGAAGCGTCGACCTTTTACTCTTCGCTTAAAGCGTCGCACTTTTACTCATTCGGTGGTATCGGCAAAAGCCTCTGCAAGGGCTTCAAGGCGCCGTCGCTCATAACTTACTGCGGTGATGGAGATAGGGATCGGAACGATTTAGCAGCGCTTAAGGCAGAGCGAGAGCAGGCACGTGGCTGCTCATAGAAGATTCTAGAAGAACGCCACACTTTATGCAGATTAGGTATAATATATAATATAATACGACTAGCGTGAGTCTTAATATGATATTATATAAGCGTAATAAAATTCGATTGGCGTTTGTATACCTCCCCCTTTGTCCGGATAAACTCGGCATATAGGTTTCCTTGTGCTTTGTGTGTTCAAAGCTTAGAGTTATATTATTTCTTGATAGGAACTTCGTGTACTGTGGCCCCGAAACTCGGAGACAGGCCGGTAGTTACAATGAAGCAAGGGGAAATAGCTAAAGCGGCTTTTAACGCCGTCAATAAGATAATCGATAGCATAAACACAACTGTGGTATTTTCTCAATGCAAACCGGATCCTTGTTAAGAAATAGCTAAAGAATAACAGAAAACTAATTATAGCCTTATATATTTGCGAGGTAGAAATTTGAGACCTCCAAACTATAAGTCGTTTCGGCACAGAGGGTTTTTCGCCACATAGGGACAGATGTTAATTGTAACTGTGCACGTCGGACTTCGAGTATAGATGAGCCTGCGAGTAAATAAAACTAAAGGCGCTCAGTAATCCAAACATGTATATTAAACTAGTAAAGACAACTATGAAATGGAATATTTGGTAACTATATCCGTAAATATCGTATCGTAGTTAGTACCATCTTTCCGGAATCCTTACTATATAAACTATAGCTCCTAGGAGATTAAGTATTACCGTAATTAGTATATATATTAGGCTTATCCTATAATTCTAGGTCACCTAACTATAAATAATAAGCCTATATATTATGAAGACTATAGCTAAAAGGCTAAGGGAAGCGTATATCGTAGTTCGATATAACCTAAGGGTTAGATATTGAAACTTTAAGCTTAAGGTTACTATAGTATAAACCATAGCTATAATAGAGACTATAGCCTAGTATAGGTTCTATAGATATAGATCGTAATAGAATCCGTAGTAAACTAAAGGGACTATCGCTCCCTATATAAGAATAATGATTCCTAGATAATTAAATTAATTCTAGTACACTGACACCTTTTCACTATAATTTGATATAATATAGAAAGACGTAGAAAGGGAAAAGTATAGGATTACTCCGAAAAAGAATATTATAAAGCTAATTATATCACTAATTTAGATAATAGCGTGATAACTATATACTCTTATATATATATATATTAGAAGTATTACAAAAAGGACTATGCCGAAGAAGTAGGAGTAGATGTTTATAATCTTATTATAGACGTGTTATAAGCTACTTAAGGACTTCTGAAAGGATCTAGATATAGGCTAATATCTAGTAAGGATAAATTCATTATCTTATTACTAGCTAGGTAAGTTATTCTATTATAGGAGTAGATAGTAACTACTTTAGCTTCTAGTCTACCTAAGTATTAGCTAATCTATAGTCTCTCTCTACGAGTACAAATTTAGTTTAGAGGCTATATCTACCCGGTTCCTACGTCTAAAGCAACTATTTATTAGGAAAGTAATAGCTATTATCGAAAAGTAATAGAGCTAGAAGAGGACTTTCTAAAAATAGATATTCTAGTTCGAGGGTCTAAAAATAGCTCTATATTATATTATACCTTCTTAAGTAAGCTAAGTAGTATATTAGTATAGATCTCTAAAACTATTATAATACCTTCTAACTTTTAATCCTTTATACTTCATATCAAATAGCCCTAATTAGATCAAGTAATCTTAAATATAGTAAGTAGAGAAGTAAGTACCGAGAAGAATTATTAAAGTATATTCGTAAGTCTCTCTTTATATACCTCTTTTAGTTCTTACTAATAAAACTCTAGAGGATAGAGTAAGAATCTTAATTAAACTATTATAAGTTCGTCTTATAACTAGAACTAATAATCCTTATATATAGAAAGTCTTACTAGAGAAAAAGCACCTCTTCTCTAAAAATATAAGCGACTATTTAATTAGGGTATATAAGGAACTATATAAAGGAATTAGTATTACGTTTAAGGCTATACCCGTAAGTATAGTAACTAGGATAAGCTTAATCGGTAATACTTAAGAGTTTCTCGTATTAGTAGAGGTATATAAATAGCTTAAGTTTCTAAATCTAGCTAATAATTTATTTAGCTACTATAAGTGAGCTTTAGTACGAGGATAGATGAATTATATAGAGAAAATATAATACTTAAACGAGAGCTAAAGTAATAGAGGGACTAGGCTATAGTAGAATTCGAACTTCGATAATAGTTCGAGTAAGAACTAAAAGAGCTCATAATTACTAAGTAGATACTCTATTAGGATTTACAAAAGAGTATAATAGTAGTAGATTATTTCAGAAGTAATATATATAAGTATATTCATATAGTAAATAGGGTAATACCGCTAATAGATGAGTTAAGGGCTAGATTAATATTAAATAAGGGCTCTAGTGAATTAGAGCCATTATTATACCCTATTATATAAAGTCACACTTAACTTCTAAATTAAACTAGATATACTTCTATTAACTAAATTAATTAACTGAAATAGGCTATATGAAATAAGAATACTTATCGAGAAAGCTATAACTAATTCATAATATAGATACCAGAGCTCACTTCCGAGCTATTATAGTATAGCCTATACTAATATATCTATTTAGTAAATAGGATAATGATCTTATACTCCCTATTTCCGGATATACTAATTTATTACTAAAGGTTAAGAAGTAAGTAGGTACTAAAATAGGATCCTTATATACGGAAGTATCTAAGGCCAGATTCTCCTTTAACCTTTTAGGTGACCGGTTTTAGCCCCTATATATATAGTACTCACCCGCTTTATCTTACTAGAGCTCACATCGTCTACGTTAGTAGGCTCTCTTCTAAGATTTTATTACTAATTTCTGTATATTCTATTTACGGTAATAGTTAAGGTAAGAGTAGGTCCAAATATTAGTTAATCTCTAGGAATTTAAGTTCGAGATATAAGCCCGCTATAATAATCCGCTCTATGTCTAAGACATTGAAATATAATTTAATAGGGACTTAATTACATATTCAAATTTAACTATAGAATATTTTACTAAATAAAATATTAGGCTAATATTCAAAAGCCTAGGGATTAAATAATTTTAAATAATTTCAATTATCACAAATACTAAGTTATACTTCCTAAAATGAATCCTAGTATAGTAAGTAGTTCTATAAAGCTCATCTTAGTAAGCTCAATTAGTACACGAGTATCTAGCTATAGTAAGGGTCTAGGAAACTTACTTAGAAGATAATATAGAAGTTAAGAACTATACCACCGCTTAATATAGGTATAGTACTAACGCCCCAGAAACCGCAATTTATAATAGGAAGTCCGGGAGCGATAAATGAGACGCTTAGCTTAGGATCTATACTACTACACACCTGGAAATTAGTCTTATCGACTTAGGCTTCAGAGAGAGAGAGATACCTACTATTAGTAATATCCTCCTACTTGTTATTAAGAGAGGCGGAGTCTATATTAATAGCTCTTAATATATTAGCTACTACCTCTAATACAAAGCTATACATATTAAGAAGTAAAGAAAGCGAGTATAATAAGGAAGGAAGTAAATCTCTTTATTTCAAAAAGGGATAGAGGAAAGATAAAATAACTAAGGCTTATATAGAAGAATACTAGTAGACTTATATATCCGTATCTAAATAGCCTATAGACTAAGATAATACGAGTGACGAATACTACTAGAATAGGCTCTAGTTAGTTATAATTACGTAGGGTAAACTAAATATGTCTTACGAGCCTATTTTAGTTCCCAAACTAGTTAAGCTAATATTATAAGGCTAGACAATCACAAATACTTTAAATTCAAGTCATTGAGTATATATTTAATTAGACACTTAAATGAATAAATAAGCCAAATTTTCAGGTAAGTCAAGTTACTAATATAAAAGAAAAGTTGCAACCAAAAGTTTGGATCAAAAAACATAACAACTTCCTCCTTTCTTTATCGTATCATATTTTACTTTATCTTAGACCTCGCGCTAGGTTCTAGTAGCTTGATACAAATATGTTATTTGTAATAGTACTAATAGTACTAGCGTCTAGTACTAAAGCAAATACTATAATTGTTTCGGCTAAAGCCTATTTCTTTCCGTCTCTATAGTATCTAATAAGCTCTAGAGACTCTTATTAACTTAGGTAATATATGCCTCTACCTATTATCCTAACTAGTAGAGATAGAATATATAAGCTTAGAGTGAGTACCTTAGTCTCTTTATCTAAGTTAGCCATTAAGTAAACCTAGCCTAACTCAACCATACTAGCTATATCTTAACTATAGGAGATAAATATAGTAGCTATAATATTAGTAGTATTAATATTCTATCTTATCTAACTATTCCGAGTACTATTATCTTCAAATTTGGAAATAATAGAGTATAATCTAGTTATATTATATCCGAGAATTACTTAATAGACAGAATTAGAGAAACTACCCTATACTATAACTTCGACACTATATAGGTCTTTGATATTTCCCTATAATAATTTCTTATTAGATGAAAATTGACCCTTAATCTAAAAGTCGATAATTCCTAAGTTATTACTAGTAGTAGAAGTAAGGAAGTCCTAATAAGTACGATATATAGCGATAATTACTATATTCTACCTAGCTATAGTACTACAAGTATAGCGAAACTTAACGTATATAGTCCTACTAATAATATATAGGGTAATCTCGATAAGTTAAGTATATTAGCTAGTCTTTTCAGTACTAGTATTAAACGAAGACTAGAATATTAGTACATAGTAATAGAACCCGAGGGCATCGTCGACTATATAGAAAGTAAAAACAGGAGCCTGTAATAAGCCTTTACTTAAGGCTTTAACTTTAATATTACCTATAGCTTCGAATACTTTATATCCTCGAGAATAGCTTATAATAAGTATTAGCTCTACTATAGCTAAGGGACTATATACTATTCTTTTAGACTTCCCGTAGATAGTTAGTAAGCTAGCTAGACTAAAGGGGACCTATATAAAGCTAATACAGTTTTCGATCTTAATACCTTTTATATCCTTATTATAGTAAAAAGGTAACGCCTCTACTACTTTTTCTAAGTTTTGTATTCGATCTATCGTATATACTATTAGTATAACGAAATATAGAGGTAAGAGAAACCTAATAGAGGTAGAGAAGCGGTAAATTATTAATAGGCGATCTAATAAAGAATTCAAGAGTAATACTAGATCTATGATTTCTCTAGCTTTATAGATTAAATAACGTTATAAGAATTGAAAGTCGCTAAGTTTCTTAACCTATCCTTCTTAATAATTCTTCCTAAATAACTATAGGCCTAAAATATATATTAGATATAGATCTTAGGGATTAATTTCTCTATTCTAGTATATATAAATAGGGTATAGAAATAGGGTACAGAAATAGGGTATAGAAATAAGGTATAGAAGTAAGGTAAGTAGGGCCCTACTATACTATGTTCTATACCCTATACTATAGAGCTGGGATATTTAGTCTACCTATTAGGTAATACACATAGTACTAATCTTTCTATTATATAGCTACCTCTACAAAAATTACGAATGAACTCACGTTCTAGCCTCCTAATTACTTATAAGGTTATAGACTATGTTTAGAGGCTCAAATGAGATCTACTTTCTAACTAGAATTAAGATAGAGTATTCATATTTGGTTTATCTCGTATATAATTAATAATCTATTATAGATGAGCTAGCTGAATATAACGTAATAAAAACAAGAAAAATCATCTATATAATATATTCTAACTCCCTATAGCTCTATTTACTCCTCCCGGTCCCTATAACTAGTATACTCTATTATTAGTTTTAGTACCTCTATACAAATACTTATAAATTCTTAAATATTATAAGCTCTTACCTAGAAGTACTAGAACTCGGCTTAGCCTTATAAGTCAATGTCTAGTAAGTAAAGACTACTAACTAGATAGTATAGAGATAACTATCCTAGATAATTCTAGTTATTACTAAAGTTATCACATAGTAAAGGCCCCTAGATATCTTATCGACTTTCTAGAATAAGGGATCGATAGACTTAATAGGGTATCTATAGTCGCGCTAGCGCGATAGTAGTAAGGACGATAATAGTATAGATAATATTCTAAAAGTGTATTTTATAGTTAGTCGATAAGATATCTATATTTTCTAGTTATAGGTTATAGATCTAGCTAATTATTTGCTTGTATTATTTTAATAGAAATTAGTCTAAGATAGACATAAGAATAATAGTAGATGTGATAAGTTTAATACCTAACTATTAAGTCCTATTTCATAAGAATTCATAATAATTATAGGTAATCTTATCTCGAAATAGAACTTCTATAGTAGTACTAGAACAAGCTCCCTTTTCTAGAGCTAGAATTAGTTCTAGAGAAGCATTTTTTTTCTTTTAGTAAACTATATTTAATCTCTCCTCTAAGAGAACTAGTACTACTTAAGTACTATATAGCCTCAATTAATATTATACTTCGGTTAGTAAGTATTATATAATTTTGTAGATAACGCGGTATTTAAGAATATAGAGAGTTACTATAACTATATACTAAACTAGATAAGTAAAATAGAAGTAGAGAGAGCTATATATAAAATATTTATCACAAAAGCTTTACTAGATTTCTATTAAAGAGAGTTTATATATTAACCCTGAAAATTAGAGCGAAAATATCTGAAACCCTAGTAACTTAATCTACTAAGAGAACTAACCAAAAATATAACGCTAACAAAAAGAATAAGGTTTTCGTACTTTACTACTATATAAATATTCTTTACTAAAATACTACTTATAGGCCCTCTAATAAGGTTCCTTATCCCCTACTAGAATTCAAATATACTATATAACTATAGCCCTATAGTAAGCTTATTAGTTAATACTATAACGAAATAGTAATATAATACACTATAACTACTAGTAAAAAGCCTATATAATAAGTAAAATATAAGCAAAGAAGTAAAACTTTTACTAGAGTACTAGGTATAGAGAACAATAGTATAAGAGTAGAGTATTGAGCCGATTATAGGAGCGATTAGCTCTAAATAGTCTAAGAGGTAGCCTATACTAATTTAGCTAATTATTTAGGAAACATTAAGAAGAGAGAGTATTATAGTTCCTTAGCTAAACGAGAGACTAATCACAGATATATAAGCTATATTATATTAGTATTTCTGATATAAGATTATTCTAGTATAACTTATATAAGAGGTAGATACCTAGTAAAAAGAATACTAGCCTTTGAAATATATTTGATCACATAATTATAAAGAAAATAGGTTCTTTAAAAATTACGAGATTGAGTTTATCCTCGGGATTAGTTCTAGCTTATAGTAAAAGGCGACTATAAAAGAGAAGAAGTATCGGTCCGACGAGTATTAACTAAATAAAGAATACTATTAATATTTCCCCCTAGTTAATAGGTTAAGATACATATAATAATAACCGTATATATTCTTAATATCGTGATATACCTATATTATTTCAGTATTTTCTTAATCAAAAATAGTAGCCTAAGGCCACAAATCCTAATAGAACTAAATCTATATATAGATTAGATAAAATTAGAAAGACTAAAGTGAAACTTATAAAATACTATAAGCTAGTCCCTACTATTTAATAAACTATTTATTTAATATATTTAAGAGTAAGTAATATATAGTTAAGAAGCTAAAGCTATAGAGAAATCCTTATACGACTATTAAATACTATATCTTTATAGCGAAGCTACTACTAACTAATATAAGAATATAAACTAATTATTTATTCTATATTATATATTATTAGTATATAAGATACTTAATAGTAAAGAATATAATTAATAGTATACTAAGATATAATATTACCTATTAAGTAAATATTAGTTACTTTTTAAAAAGATCTATATATTATAAAGAAGGAAAAACAGTAATATATAGTAGTTAAAGTCCTAACTAATAAAAGGTATTAACTATTAGTAAAGATATTATTATTTTAATAATATAATTAGAAGACTCTAAAGGCTAATAGGAAACCTATTAATATTAGTTAAGTAATTAAGATATAGAAAGTAATATTAACCCTATATTAAGCCTTTGATTATAAAGGCTCCTAGTATAAAAGCCTATACTTATTAACTACTATTAACTAGTAGAAGTATAGTATCTTTATTAATGTTTTTAATATACTCTATAGAGTTTTCTAAATACCCTTACAAACTATCGCTATTAATTATATCAAAAGTATACGGTTTTGAAGTTTTTCCGAGCTTAGACATTTTTTTAAGGTACTAAAATAGGTAAAGAAGAAATCGATAAAGTTATAAACTCGAAAAAGGAGTAATAGGAAATAATATAGAGGATTAAGAGAAATTGATTTTCATATTTGAAATTTTTTATATTATATCCTAGCTAATTAATAAATAATAAGGCTCTTCGATAGTAATTATCGACTAGAGACTAGACTAAAGGATAGATAGAGGCAATATATTAGCTTACCTCACATACTCGTATATTAACTTCCTAAAACAGCTCGGCTAACTTGATATAGTTATAGACTCTACTACATACCGCGATAGTAGTAAAAGCAACTATAATCTAACTAGTTGATATAAATATAGTATATAAGACTAGGGTAGTAACTACGAGAAGTGAAGAGATCGTATAGAAATAGAGTATAGAGCTAGGGTATAGAGCTAGGGTATAGAACTAGGGTATAGAACCAGGGTATAGAGCTAAGGTATAGAGCTAGGGTATAGAGCTAGGGTGTAACTTAGTATACTTAAGACATATATAAGATTTCATCGCCTCTAACCCTTTCCTAAATAAACTAGTTTCTAATTAAAGTCAAAAATAGCTATCAAAAACTATAAACAAATTTAAGCTACAAAATTTAAACTCTCTAATATAACCATATATAGGGCAAGGATTACTACTTAGACTATTCTAAACTATATAAGTAAAATTAATAGAAGACTATATCCTATAAATACTCTACTTAAATATTCGATTTACTACTTTCAAGATTATAAAACAAATAATTAGACTAAGTAATAAAACCCGGATAATAAGTAATTACGGACCTTTAGAGCTTCTCTCTTAAGCTAAGTATAGCTATGACCTTATAACTTCCTAGATAGAATCCGAATAAGGAGTACTAATAATTTTATTATTAAGTCAAAGAGTACGAGAAGGGATATAGCTAGATATTTTCATAAACTAAGAGTACTAATACTCTATAGTATATACCTCTATTAAGATACTATTAAGGAACTTTATAATAGTACGCTTACTACTTTATACTTATAGGAAACGTAGAGTTAAGAGCATTATTCGAATATAAGACTTAATTTATTAGGAATCTCTTCGAGAACACTTGTCTATCTTTTCCTAGTAAAGTAGAGTTATTTTATCTCACTATACCATATCGTATTTAGCCTATAAGTTTAATTACTAGAGCTAGTAAAAGTATTATAATAAAGGAAGGAGATCTCAATACCTAGACTTAGGGATTTAGAGATTATATAATAGAGGTAATATAAAGCTATAGATAAACGATCTATTATATACTCGAAGTAATCTAGATAATAAGCCCTTTCATAGGAATTATTGGATTCTCTACTAGTACGACTATAACCTATATACTAGTATCTCTTATAGAGCGTCGAGTATCCCCTAAGCTTATATAGAACTTCTAGATCGATTCAAATATATATTCTTTCTATACCTCAATTCTCGCATAGATCCAAAAGTATAAATACGATAAGTAAAGACTAATATAATATAATAACTACTCCTATTACTATTTCGTTTTACTATTTACTATAGTAGCTTTGAATTAGCTCACCCTTGGTACAAATCTCT
This sequence comes from Hyaloscypha sp. PMI_1271, assembly GCA_021399465.1. NCBI lineage: Eukaryota > Fungi > Ascomycota > Leotiomycetes > Helotiales > Hyaloscyphaceae > Hyaloscypha > Hyaloscypha sp. PMI_1271. Next base: position 201,946 of record JAJTUS010000023.1, on the reverse strand, counting down.
CTACTATCCGCGAATTCAAATACTTATTTTGTATTTTATTAGGGATCTTAATCCGGTTATACCCGAGGATTACACATTAAAGTTTATAGGGAGGTATAAGAATAGTTTAATAATATATTATCTAGGTACTTACTTTATACTAAAGGGTAAAGTATTTTAAGAGGCTATACTAGATTTTATAATAGAATAGCTAAGAATAGATACGACAGACTATCTAGGGGTTCTTCGGGTAGAAGCTAGTACTAGCTTTATATAAAGTAATATAGATCATTAGTTTAGAAGATATTAAGAGAAACACTAGCTTTAGAACGACTTTTAGTAAGAAAGAGAAGTGAATTTTCGTGTATTATTATAGGGGCCTAGGGGGATTCTCTATTTCATATTCCTATTTAGTATTACTACTTTCTAATTAAAAAAATCATCTAAAGGGAAGTTTTCTATTAAGTTAGTTCCTATATATATATATATCTGAGCTACGTCGATAACTTTAAGCTAGAAATATCTAGTACTATTCTATTATATCTTTCGTACTATTTATTAGGTTACTACTAGATTTACCTTAGCCTATAGGCCTCGCCTAAGGGCGGCCCATAACAATATAAACCGCTACTACTACCTATAAGCGAAACAAGTAATTAGCGGTAGACACAATATAGATCTTATACTAGGGTATAATAAAGGTATAGATAAGGGTATAGAAATAAGGGTACAGAAACATAGTAGACTTTTGTTCTATATTATATTAGAAGTTTATAAACTTCGAATAATAGGAATACATAAGTATTAATACGAGTTTAGTATACGATTTTTGGGAGAAGTTCAGTTCTCCTCTAGTTTAAAGAAACTAGACATAATTCGGTATAATAATAATTAACTTAATATATAAGCTTTCTTCAAAATTCTAGATCAAAGTCTAATATATAAGAGTCAAAATATTTTTTATTACGTCTCAAATCGTCTATTATAATATATTTAATATAGATAAGATCAAGGATATAGCTTCTTTCCTCTCTATACTAATCACTTACCCGGAAAGAAAACTTTAGGTTTTCATATAATTCATTTTTCGCTATAATAATATCATAATTCGAAACTATAAACCTAATAATAAGAGTATTTAGGATATTAGTCTAGTGTATTCTAGTACCGCTAGTGATATATATACTAATAAGTCCAAGAATCCGATAAATAATAGATTAATACTAGAGGGAGCTAGCTATGACGAGAAGTTAGAGTAAACCGACTTGAAAATTACTATAGCTAAGGTTGGCTTTTAGAGCACGATAGAGAAACTATATAAGGAATTGACTTTAGTAAAGGAAATTTGAGGTTTATTCTAATTAGCTTCTTTGAATCCTATATATTACTACTTTCGAGCTTTTTTGTCTGATTTACCTATTATTATTTTTTAAGAATATCTTTAATAAATTAATACTACTATTATTATATAGGAAGTTACTATAAAATTTCTCTTTAGCTTCTTTACTTGATTTATAAATACTACTCCTTTACTCCTTCTAGTATAGCCTATTTTTCTATTACTAATAGTTGTAATATTATAATATTAAACTCATAATAAGTAGAATAACGATTACGAGTAATAAGATAATAATACTACTAATTAAGTATATATATCCCTTAATATCCTTCTACTATACCTGTTTACGTACTTCACTAACCCTATTACAAGAACCGTAAGGAGTTATAGATAGTCTATTAGTTCTATTTTCGAATAAATCTAGATATTCCTTCTATTCTAGTAGATTATTTATAGTATCTCATATAGTACGAATAGTAATATCGACTTGAGCTTGCAAAGCACTTACTATTTTATTATAAGTTAATAGACTAAAAGAAAGTTACTTAGAAGAAAATATCTAATATTATAGTAACTTAATTAGATAATATAAATATAATCTATTCGTATCACGTTTAGATATAGGGATATCGGGAGGAGAAAACAGCTCCTCTAGAGCTATTTAAAGTCGCTACTATTTATAGAGTATAGTATTATTAAAAATAGAATTATACTAGATAAAAATAAATGTATTAATAATATAAAGTATCTAGGTTTACCTTTAGTGATACCTCACCTAGTATCTTATTTATATTATTTCAATTCAAGCTACTCCTATATATAACTAAGAACTCGAGTTATAACTATAAATCTTATTATAGTCTTCGCTCTTCTAATCTCTATAAACACTTATCTATACTATAGAGAGGTTAATAAGACACTCGTCCTAGAGTTCGGGGTCATTAGAGAAACTAACCACGATACCCTCTAAATAAGTAATTATACTAGATTTAATAGGTAATTTGTCCTAATTCCCTATACCTATCTACCTAACTATAACCTATTTATTAATACACTAAATAATACTCTTAAACTAGGTAATATCGAGAGAGAGCTAATCACGTTTAGTAATAACGCTAATAACTAGTCTATAGCTATAAATAAATAACGAGCTACTACTTATATAATTATTCTATAAAGTTTTAATAGCGAGAAAGGAGATAGATATCTAGTTACTTCCGTACCTAACTTTAAGGCTTAATAAGACACAAGTATCTAGAGCGATAAGATAATTATTAAATAATCGTAAAACTAAATATATAATATTAATAAAGGAAAGCTAGGTAAATAATCTTTATAAAAAATTATATATAGCTTATTAGATTATATATTTCACATTTAACCCTTTCGAAATTACACTCTTAGACGTCTTAAGAAAAACCTCATATAAGTTAAATATATTGAAATATTTATTCTTTATAAAACCCTAGTAATAGATCATTATAGTCTTACTAATACTAGTACTCACTAACCGATCTTCCCTACCTTTAGTATAGAATACTCTTTTCTACTAAATATGTCTTTGAAAATAGACTTTACCCTAAGTTTAGTAAAATAATCAATATCGTAGTTATTTAAGCTAAACCTCAAGGGTCTATTAAGGCTTCCTAGGTAATATAATAAGGGAGTACGAAATTCCTAAGCCCGAGAACAAATCCGATAAAATTCTACTTCCTTATATTACTTCACTTTCTCGTCCTAAACAAAGACTAGTATTACTATCCTTATAGCTTAGTAAGCTAGAAAGTACTTAGTTAACTATTCTAGTATCTACTCTAATACCTTAGGGATATAATATAATAAAGATATATAAACTACTCTACGTATACCTAAATAAATATATTAAAGTAAAACGTTCGTAACTAGATCTACCGGAATCTTATTAATAATATTACTACTATGATTTAGTATATACTAGATACTCTTTCCTCTTATTAGCTATATTAAGCGGGAATAGAGTATAGAGATAAGGCATAACTCCTATAGGCTATATATCTCATAGGGCTAAGTAATAGTAAGTCTAATACTAGTAAGTTATAAGAGTAGAATAGGCAAGTTAAGAAACCGTACTATTATTAGCTACTCTATTAGCTACTTCGAGTATATATAGGCCTAAGGGAAGCGTTATAGATACCTTATTATACTAGTCTATAAAATCTCCTCGAGCTCTCCCTCTATATTATTAGGGTTAGATAGATAGTATATCTTTTCTTCTATAAGGCTATTAAGGAGGAAAGAGTTCATATATATACTAGAAACTTAGACAAAATACCAAAGTCTAGTTATCTTTATAGCTAAGGCTACTAATTAAAGTATAAGTAAGTAGTTATCTAAAATAACTTTTTGTAAAAGTACTCGAAAGCTAATATTCGTAGCTATATAGATAATTATCGTGACTTCTTCCTTAATTTTAGAAAGAGTTTTAATAGTAATACTAAAGTACTCCTTTATTATATTTCCCGGAATAAGAATAATATTTCCGGCTTTTATCTAACCTTCGATAATTTAGTATTACTAAGGTATAGTATATTTCTATTATTCTATTATAGTACTCTCGGATCTACGAATTAGGACATATAGCTACTATATATTAAGTATAATACTAAGCTTATATAGGAGATAGCCTCCTAGGCCACTAGTCGCCCTAGTTAAGAAGACGACTTATTCTTTATAAAAATCGTAGATTGCTGTTATATTCGACACTAGGAAATAATTCAAAATATCTATAGAGGTTAAAAAATATACGCCTCTCTCTATATAAATAAAAGCCTAAAGGTTAATTTAATTAATTACTTTATTTATACTTTGATATTACTAGTACTAGATTAGTATTATCGATATCAGCGAATCAAATGCATTCGCCTAATCACTAGTTATACTTAGTAGTTAACTTAACCTCTAATTTTCGCTTATGTGATCGTTAAGAACTAAGCTAGTCTCTATACCCTTATTCTATACCTTATTCTATACCCTTGTTTTATACCCTTACTCCCGCACCTTCTCGTCGTCCCTAATTACAGCTCCCTATCTAATACGTTCTCTTCCTATTAACCTCCCTTATCTATTTTCTATTAAACTAGTAACTAGATATATAAACATACTAGTTTTTATTATTAAAAAATTAGCTAATATTATAGACTAGTTCTAATTAATCTATAGATACCTTATAACCGCTACCTCTCGGAAATATTCGCTAGTAGATCAGATAAAATCGTACTCGGTTAGTCAAAACTACTTCGCTAAGCCTAGATAAATAATTAAAGTAATAACCTATATTCTTTAATAAGGCTTCGCTTAATACCCTAGAGATTACTACTCTATTAATCAAGGTCAGATTATCGATAATACTTGAAATATTCCGGTTTATTTGTATATCTCTATTCGTGACTATAAAGTAATTATAGGCCTAATTAAGGTAGAAGATCCTCTACCTAGGGATACTAGGGATTTATATAGTAGTATACTTTAAAATGCTTTCCCCTAGAGACCGGGAGTAGTAGTATATATAGAGAGTGACAGGTAATAAGAACTAGACGATCTTACTATACTACTACTCACGGAAATAATTCTCCCTACTAATCGAGCGTAGCTCTAATAAAGTAATATTCTATATTATATCCTAGAGCTCGAAGGGTAATTTAGGAAAGTGAACAAAACTACGAAGTACTCCTAGTAATAATATAATTAAAGTTTACCTTTAGATATTGTCGTTACAAAAATTTACCGGCCTTCTAGTACTTTAGTATATAACTTAGTACTAGGGGAGATACTCCGGAAATATTTTTGGTATCAACTATTTAAAGACTACCTATAAGTACGAATAGCTCTTATAGTCTACTAACTTTAGGCGTCTATTTGCGGACTAGTCACGTGTTTCTTTATTAGCTTACCTTACTAGGAATAGGCTAACTACTACGAAGGTTTAGAGGGACTAGTTCTAGCTCTAAAGCCCAAACTTAGAACTAGATGATTAGTAGTATTCTAATTATAGTACTACGTCTATTTTGAGCTCTAGTCTTATAATTTGTAACCTTTTCCCTTAGAGAAGAAAATACATATAAATAAATTATTAGTCTCAAATTCAACTCAAAATTATTTGTCCTCTAATAACTAGATATCGAAATACCTTTCGAAAACATAAGGAATACTAATCCCTCTAACTCCTTCCTAAGCTTCTCGAAGCTTCCGCTTAAGATATAATCGAAAATCTAGTCGAGCGCCCTTATACTAAGAATAATCGTAGTTAAGCCGAAATACCTTAGTCACACACTACTAGGTACTCCGGGTATATAGACGAACTAGGAAGTACAAATAAGAGCAACTCTAATAATTATCTTACGAGTTTGTTATATAGCTCAGGCTAAGGTCTTATAAAGGTATATAAAGCTAGGAAATAACGATAATATAGCCGCTATTTATATTAATTTTTCTTATAATACTTTGTATTTAGCTTAGATATATAAATATCCCTTAGATCTCTACTTTCGTATTATAGTAGCCTTTTTCTACTACTATCACCAGAAAGTTCGATCTTTAGCTATAGATATATTTTACCTAGTAAATAGTGTCTACGAGGCTCTTATCGACTTAGAGGATTTCTATAGCCTCTAAGACCTAGTCTTCGTTACTCCAGGTCCTAGAGACTACCTCACTAAACCCTAGTCTAAAAGAAGTAGTATTATACTTAAAGATATTAAAGCGCCTTATTATTTAAGTCATATAGAATTTGATATTCTATTTGAAATAGTTTATAATTTCTATAAGAAATTCCCAGGCATTTATAATTCAGTATATCTTATAGAGTCTCACGAGATCCCGAATCAATTAACTAAGTATTATAGTACTAATATTCATTTCAGGTATAGCCTTAACAGAGATATTCTTAATATTAAAAGGGCTAAACGCCTAAATAGAAGTCCCGGCCCTCGCTATACTTGGTTCAGAGAGTAAATAGGAATAGGGACGTAATAGTAGAGAGATTTTAGGTACTTACTAACAAAATCGATAGAGAGTAGAGGGGCGGTAATAGAGAGAGGAGAATAGTAATAGAGAGGATATGATATAAACTATATTTATGCTATTCAAATCAAATGAAATAACAAAGCAAAATAAAACGTATTAAATACAAACCTCTTAATTTAGGTCCTATAGGGAAGAAAGAGCCTCGATACAGGAACGCTTTACTTCTTAGCGAGGTGCAGGGCATTGTTATAACGGGATTGTAGCATAATTAGCTATTGACATTGTATGACTTGTAAAGGGTCTAGTACTAAGCTAGAGTGAAAGAGAATTGCTTGATTCGGGAAAACTAACGTCTATCCCTACGTGCCGAAAAACCCTACGTGCCGAAAAGACTATATGGTTTAGGGGTCTTAAATCTCTACCACATAAATATATAAAGTTATAATTAGTTTACTATTGTTCTTTAGCTATTTCTCTACAAGGGCTCGACTTATAGTCAGAAAAATACTATAGTTTAGCTATACTATCGATCGTCCTATTAAGAACATCAAAAGCTACTATAGCTATTACCCCTTACTCTATCATGACTATCGACCTATCCCCAAAATTTGGGGCCGTAGCATAGAGCTTCTATTGATTTCAAATATAGCTCCAAGGTTTAAAGACACAGAGCACAAGGAAACCTGCCTGTCGGATTTATCTAGATAAAAGTAGGAGGTACATAAAATACCAAGCATCTTAATAAGCGAGGAGGATTTATCGCCCTTACCCTATATTGTATTCACAGCCACGCTAGTCGTATTTTATTATGCATTTTATAGATGTCACGTGAAAGTACGGCGTTCTTCCAGAAGTTTCCACAGGCAGTCACGTGTCTAGTTCTGCACGGAAGTTGCCACAGTCGTTCTAATCCCTATCCCCATCTCTATATAAGGTAACTTACCAATACAAAAAAAAAACTTACTCAATTCAAAATCAGCAATTCTATAACATCAAGAGCTGGCTGCTAGCTGGCTGAGGGTCGTCCATTGCCCTTCAATATTGGAGGTTACAGAAATGCGGCTGTGCAAGGCTGACTCTAGGCTCACACCGTCCCTTATTCAGCGAATCAGAAGCGTGGTTCTCCAAAGCCTCGCCAGCTGCGCCACCACAAGTTCGGTTGCTTGGCGTACGACTGAGCCACTCTTATCCATCAGCTGAATAGACCTCCATTTATTCACGCATCTCGGGCGGGGTCATCACTTCACTTTGCCAACCGTCAAGCCGTTGAACTGTTATACCATAGCGGCGCTCATTTCTTCCCCACATGCAGTCAATGGGTTTTCCGATCCTTTGTTCCATCGATCCGGTATTGTGCCAGTGGTGAATCTATTCGATGACGGCTACTGGCGCCTAATCGCGCTCACGCGTATCTGGGTCTTTTCCTTCATGCGCTTAGACATTCTCTACTATCTCTGGTTAGCAATTAAAGTGTGGATATAGCTTGGGACACATGCTGTTCGGCTGCTTGGCTTCCGAAATTTCAATCCAGGAGGAATACCTAGTCTGAAACATATGACCTTTCGAATTACTATTGCCGTCCTGAGAAAATGGCCCAATACTATCATAACTCAGATATGGTGGCAATATTACCAATTGTTAGCCGATGAAGGTGACTTTGAGATGGACTATGTGGTAGCATGGCGCCACAAATTCGAGTAGAGCAACAATTCCGGTCTAGCACTACACGACGTATATCTTTATGTGGAGAATTCCTATCTGAAAGCACCGATTCCGACTAGGCCAGATAATGTAGCTACTTTCCGAGCGTTATAAATGTGGTACTACCTGATACAATTCAGAATGGGACTAGGTGAGATATTGTTACCAAAACGTTTGACAAGAATCGATAGAGTTCATATGGGTATCCCGGATTGCTTCGAGATAGTCGCGACTAACACTCCTAGTAGATCTATAAAGTCGAGCTTCGACCTATCGGACTTAGAAGCAAAATCGAATCACTAGTCCTTAGAAGATCGAAGAACTCCTATATAGCCTTTTTCGAGGACCCAGAAAAGGTCAAGGGCCAGGTGACGGTCACGCAAAAACTGATAGCGAATACCGAAGATGAGGGCCTAGAGTTTGTGCGATCATAGAACACAGTGGCTATATCTGCTATTATTCTGCTTCTATTCGTGCTATCACTTGTCTTCTACGGTGTCTGGATTAGATTATTTGTCAAGATAGGTACAGATGTACAAGTTACTGTGTAAACTATATTCACTATAGCATCGTATATTGTCACGGCAAGTACGTCACAAGTACTCCGCTTTAGTGGAGAAATGCACTAACAAGTCATCCAGGTGCTCTTTTAATTACACTAATTGCTTTCATCGATAACTAGGCTTTAAAGGACATGTGAAGTAAGATAAGATTTAGATAATATAGCTTACGTGATAGTAATCGGAGGGTTGATAGAGCAGGCGTCATCGAGTTTCTTTGTCTCTTGAAAGTTCATCACAGGTATAAGGATAAATTTATAGAGTTTGATAGATAGAAGCACAATTTCCCATATTTAGGATTTAGGAATCACGTCTAGCGAATCACTTACTTTAATATCGCTATAAAGTATTGACTTAACCTATAGGTAATAAGATATTGGCGCTGATCTTGTGTTCGCTCGCTGTTAGTCAAGGCCGCGGTTTAGCCTCATGTCAGCCATAGTCCTAAACAGCCACAAGCTTAGTAAATGATTACATAAGTGAAATTACGTCGCAACTTAAGTTACTGTAATTATTATAAAGACGTTCGGGGTCGGGTACCGAATCGCGTGGCGACCCTGTGTAAATTTGCGTGCTATAGCAGCTACAAGGCTAATAACGATTTCCTAGCAAAGTAGTAAGGCCTTAAAGCTCGGATACGACCCTTTTATAAGTATTAGGAGTAATAAAAGCTCGGTTATAGAGTTGTAGTAAAGGAACTCTATTATATTATAAACGGAGACCTTTCGCAAATCAGGCGCGAGGCGACGATACGAACATAATTTTCTAGTAAGAGGGGGTTACATTATTTAAGAGTAGCTACTAAATATAACTTATATAACAATATAGGAGATATCGATATGTGTATAGAATTTGAGATACTTACAATCAAAGTACCTATTCTTTTTTCCGGCATAGTAGGTTTTTCGCTATATAGGGACAGACGTTATATTTGATTATTACCCCTTACTATTCTCTAGCTAGCCGAGAATTATGATAATACGCTCTATCTATTTCGTCTCTAGGACCTAGCCTCAAACCTCTCGCTTTCTAACACCTTACGGTAAGAAGCATACTAAACCTCGCGTAGGTATAAACTCTTTCACTTCGTTTTAGGGTAATCCTTGTATCAAAGTTGACTTAGTTATCTACGTTTAGTAGGGAATTTTTACTTATATTAACTAGTACTATTTAATCAAAATTAGGGGTACTAAACTACTAATATCTAAAACAAGTTCTTTTCAATAAAATGAAAAACCATTAGAATCCCTTAAACAAATCTATTATCTTCGAAATAAGATATTAAAACAACTATTTGAAAGTCTCTAAATATATTCTCAAGACAATATCAAAACTACTAGTCTTACTAGTATCGCAAGAGTAAGATCGTCGGTATTATCTAGTTATTACGTTATTACTACTACAAATACTACCCTATTCATTCCTAGTAGTACAACTACTATTCCTTTCCCCTTTACTATAATATTCAATAGTATATATACTAGTATATTAAGCTAGTTAACCTAGCTAACTAGTAATTCCTTACTAGCTTCTATAATAAACGTCATCTACGCCGGATCCTACTCAAACTCTCGAAGGGGTAACTTAGTAGAGTTAGTTATAATTAGGTCCGAAATATTTAGGGTAGGTAGTATAAGTAATAGAATCTCAATATAGTAAGATCCAGGGATAATAAATGAGAGGGCGAGGTTATATACCTAAATATCACTAATACTAGTATTAAATAGTACCGGATTAGGTATTTTCCCCTCGAGATACTAGAAGAAAGTATCTTAATAGGCCTTAATAGTGAGTATCGATGATATAGATTATATAAGTAATAGATCCGTGACCACGAGACCTTAGGTAAGACTAATAATTACGCTAATACCGATAGAGGTGATTATATTAGTAATCTCGAAAAATTCCTTAGTAGAGTTAACTAGGAAAGAGTAGTTATAAGGGGGAATAGGAGCTATACTATAAGTTTCAAGTAGATTAATAATAGTAGTAACGTGAACCTCTTCTTACTATAAGGGGACTAGGTTAGTATTTGCAGATTTGGGAATAAGGCTACTTATAGTAGTAATACTAGTAATAACCTCAATAGTATCATTCGGGTACCTATTTGTACTCTACTATATAATATTAGTTAAACTAGTCTAGAAGAATGACATTTCCAAGTTTTCGAGAAACAGGGCTAGTTAGAAAGCCTTAACTATACTTGTTGATACCTATAGTAGTTTACTAATATTAGGCAAGCTACCTCCTACTACGTCTATACTATTACTACAAAGCGGTACTATAGCGACAAAGCTCCCTATAATAATAGCAGATGCGTAAAGTAGGCCGTTTATAGTAACGAGAGAGTATATATCTATATTCGAAAGAGAAAATAATTAACTAGAATAAGAGAGGTTAGTGATGTGAAAGCTTATTAATAGCTTCCTTCGAGCTAATTTAATACTTGTAAGATAGTGTATTACTAGGATCCTGTTTCTAACCCTTTGTATTAATCATTCTTAATCACTACTAATAATAGACGTGGTACCTGTTTCAGATCCGAATAAGCAACCCGATCTAATTCGAGAGTATAACTAAATACACGAGGTGTAGCTCCTTTATAAGTAATATAATGAGATGGGTCTACTATAGATACCTTAAAGCTACGGTAGCTAATTCTGGTCCCAATTACCCTCTCTAGCACTTGTTTCATAGAGGTGCCTAATAAGTACAAGACTTATCTAATATATAAAATATATCTAGCTCGTAAAAAGGTTATAGAAAACTACTACTCAAACGCCTTAACTACTCTATACTATAGTACACACTACTAAGTAGCTACCTTCTATTCTATTATTATAAGCAATATGTTTTTGGGATATAGAATAATAGTAGTAGGGCTAAGGAGGTCTAATAATAGGCCGAGGGCAAAAGGGTTCTATAGCGTCGGTATAGAGGTTTAGAAACTAAAATAGATATCTCGTTAGAAGACATTAAACATAGTATTAGATAATTGTCCTTCTTATAGCGAGGGTCCTCTAAACTATATATTAGGTAAGAGTAGATTCGAAGATTATTTACCCGAGATTATCGTATTATATCCAGGTGAATTACTAAAGCGATACTAAGAAAGAAGGTCCCGTGAAAGACGATCTTATACTCTATTACTAGAATCTGTGATAAAAGAAGAGTATTATGAATATAGTAGGACTACGAATAAAGAATAAAGTTGACCTACTCTTATAGTAGATATAGGTAACTATAAAGGAGGTTAAGTAGGTTAATCCGAGAGTTTCTAGTTAGGGAAAAAGCCATTACTCGTTATAAAGATTACTTAAAGTAATATTTCCTATTAATTTATCTAGTTATATTATTAAGTTAATTATATCCGATAGGGTTAATTAAATAATTAAAGGACTTCTATTAAGGGGAGGGGAAACAACTATTCGGTTTAAAGTCTATAAAAAGCGTAACTTATACTACGAATTGCGATTTAGGACTAAATTTATAGTCACTAAGCTTTAAAATTTTCAAGTCTATTTATACATCTATCTTTATAACTATAAATTATTAGGCCTAATTAAAATAGAAGGTTTTCTACCTAGGGACTCCGGGAATTTGGATAAAAGTATACTTTAAAGTACCCGGATAAGAGATTCTAAATCCTATAACCCACTTCTAACTCCTAGGAACAGATCCCTAGGAGTAAATATATAATTTACTTATATAATCATAATTCCCAGTTTCTAATACATAATCCTATCTCTTATCCTCCTATTAGACTCCCTCTACCTTTACTCACTCCTCACTCTATTATCAAAACCTAGCGAGTAATATTTATACTATATTTTATCTATCGTAAATAATAACCCCTAATCCCTAATCCGAACATAATAAAAGAATATATAATATTTAGTTCTAGCCCCTTAGTAATCTAGACAAGCTCTTAATCCTCTACTCACTTATAATAGCTTACCCTCTATTCCCGAACTACTAATATTACAGTTATACTAATCCGGGAATTGAGAGTAGTGAAGTATAGGCGCCTGGAATAGGCACGGTATCATAGGTCTACTCGCCACGTATAGTAGATATATACTCTATCCTTCTCTTAATAAGTGAGAAAGGTACTCTCTCGAAGCTATTTTAAGTAACCTTAGGTATAGCGGATTAGATCTTAATAGGGGGAGATTAGAGGGCAAACGACTTAGTATTAAGAGCCGAGTTTGACTTAGCTTTAACGGACTAAGTACTAGCGAATCCTTCTTCGGGATTTAGGCTATTATTATAGGTAGACTTAGTATATATAGAGTAGGATAGAGATATAGGATCAAAGTCAGGTATATTCGGTATAGATTAAGAGTAGAGTTAAGCGAGGTAGAGGTTAGAATAGGCATGGTCTCAGATATCTATAGACTTATATAAGTATTACTTAGAGTAGTATCTATAGAACATTATACTATATAAGATAACTATAATATATTCTAGGACAATTTCGATAAGGTAGTAAACTAAGGACTAATTCTATAATATTTATTAGTTAGGTTTAGAGGGTACTTAAGGAATAGCTTACCTATATTTTATAAACTAGTATATAATCTACTTCTTCTTAGAATAGCTCCCTTCTATTATTATTAACACATAACTAGCCCCACATGTCCTTACTATAGCTAGAGTTCTTAGACTAGTAGAGAATAATAGCTATAATAGCTTACACGATAATACTAAAGATAAAGAATCCTACTACGAAGAGCGTGGAATAAATAATAACCTTCTCTACCTTCCTATAGCCCCCTCTCTAATAACTCTAGAAGATTAATAAACAAAATACTAACGAAATATAGGTAATTACTAAGATAGTGATTTGTAGCTATGTCTTCTACCCTTGAGCCTAAGGTAAGAAGCTATTTCGTAGTACTAAATATTTCGTTATATTAAAGATCGAGAAGGTTATTAAAAGTATAGTAAGAATAATAAGGCTATAACTGAAATTTATACCTCTTAGAATAAACTTTGTTACCCGGACTCTAGTTTTGATTTTCTATAATACTATTAGCTACTTCTATAAAATATAGCTAGTATCTATACTTACTAAATCTTTGGCTTATTTCTTCTTAGTCCCTTACTTATACTTCTCTAATAGTTATTCTTCCTAGAATATTAAGCTTAGTAGATTATCTATTTTCCGCTCAAGTATACCTAGTACTCTTATAGTACTCTTTAATAGAGAGGCTAGTAGGGCTAGGATCTCGATATAGTAGTACTTAGGGTTATTAGAGGAGATATAACTAAAGTTAATATCTAATAACTCTACTTATACTATATAGGATTATATCTTCTTAGAAGGAGGGTCTACGAAGAGAGATTAATAGTCCTTATTAACTTTAATAAGAGAGTATATAGGGGTAAAATTATAGATAGAGACTAGCTATTAAAGAAAAATAAGAAAAATGAGATAAGTCCTCGATAAGTAAGAATATTAGTAGTTTTAGTAGAAGCACCTAGCCTAAAAATAGTAGCTAATTTAAGACGTCTTTGAGGCTATTATCTAAAATTAGTAAAGATATAGGAGGCGGTGAGGACTACTAATAATCAATTTCAGGTCCTATAATCACACTAGGACTAATTTCAGCTCCCTATCACCACGTGAGCTATATATAGGACTTGTGGTTTGATATCACTTTATAAGCTAAGATTACTTACTAGTATAGATTATCGCCTATTAGAGGACAAGACAAGGAATGAGATTAAAACCTAGAACGTGTTTTACTTTAATTAGATAAAAGCTATATTAGTAATTACTATACCTTCTACTTCGTGATTATACTAAGATACTACTATAATATAATATAATAAAGGAAATTTTCAAGTATTCTAAAGAGAAGTATGAGAAGTATAAAAAACCAAGCCCTTATCTAGTCTACCTATTAATTTACTAATACTAACCTTCGCTAGTTCTACAAATACTACTTTCTCTATTTACTATCTACCCTAACTATTTTAATTATACCCGTATTCAGGAGCACGCCCTCTATAACGATTACTTTACTAGAGATAATCTCCTCGATCTCTTTATATATAATCCTTAAGACTATACCTCTAGATCTCTTATTACTATCCCTAAAACCGAAGACCTAATTAATTTAATTAACTTTATAATATAGGTCTAGTTTTATATAGTACTCGATACAAATAGTTAAGAGCCTTATTAATAGTTCATAGTCCATAAATAGCTTATACTTGTATTTAGCTCTAGTAAGAAAAGCGCTAAGAGATCCGTAAAGTCCTCTTCCTATAACCCTCCCTTACTAGTCTCTCTCGTTATCTTCAGGATTATCGCACTTAATATAAAAGACTTTCAACTTCGCCTTAGTTTCCGGATATAGTAAAGAGGGGTAGGGTAGCCAAATTATTACATTCTCACATATCTTTACTATTATTACTAGGTCAAACTTTGCTTATTCGCAGGTTTATTACATCGAATCATAAGGAAGAGTAGTAGTTGAAATTTCCTTTTCTACTAATTTTGGAAACTCTAAAGTCAGAAGCAATTATAGTAGAGAGGGCATTTCGGTTCATATATATAAATACTTATAGGAGATTGAAAATCTAGCCTTAACTTATAGGAAACTAGGGCAAGAAATATTCTTTATAGTATTAAAATATACGTCTAGATCCGCCAGAGCTAATTAAGGAACTAGTAGAAGCCAAAACAGGATCCCCGCTTTATAGTATTAGAGGCTTAGTTAGCTCCTATATAGAAATAGGTTACGACAAATAGCTTAGGGTACAGAATAAGGGTATAGAATAAGGGTATAGAGTAAGGGTATAAAATAAGGGTATATAAGGATCTATAATTTGAGTGTGAGATGAGGTTATCATCTATTAGTTCTTCAAAGATCATATACCGAATATCTGGCCTATTAATTAACTATAAGTAATCTAGGGCGCTCCTCGCTAGGTAATAGGCATCTACTATTATCCTTAGCTCCCTACGCCCTTTGAAAACTCCCGACTCCCTCTAGCGAGTATCTAAGCCCTACTAGAGAGCTTTTATAGTAGTAACTCCCCAGCTACCTCTCTATACTTATTCTCTATTTCAACCTCTATGAACTCTATTTATCTTTAATTACTTCTATATTTTACTTCGCTTTAAACTCCTAGGTCTTACTTATTATATACTTTTATAAGTTTTGTTCTCTTATTTTAAATCATTTATTATATATTAAAAGACAGAAAAGATAACTCTAAAAGTTGAGTAAGCTAGTACTATAGGGGATATTACCGGAAATATAACCCCTTAATAGTTATCTATCGATATCGAAAAAATCTCATTTCTTAATCTTAATACTACTAAAGAAGAAACTATACGATTTGAAAGACTAATTAGTAGTTAGGTATAAGCGTTAGTCTATATTAGTCTATCTCTAGGATCTCTCCTCTATAGTAAGGCCTTTTAAAGTAGTCTATATTTCCTAAATTAATTATAAACTTTTAGGACTAGATACTATAATTACTACTAATATATAAGGGCCTATTCTCGAATCCCTAGGAGAAATCGAGAAGTTAGCTTAGGTTAGTATTAGATTTCCTATAGGATTTATTACTACGATTCTACTCGTTAGATAGTATTATACTCTCTTTGAGATCAAATACCTCATAATTAGTAGTATTCTCTTCTTTGAGATCAATAGTATAGTTTATAGTATAGTACCTACTATAAATACTATAATTATCGGTAGAGTTATTACTAGTTTAGGTAGTATAGGTATATATCTCGGGTAAGATCATATTCCTCCTTTATATTATCGCGACACGTGTCTAACCCTCTCTAGTACCTTAATATATAACTCTATCTTCACGAGTATAAAAGAATATCCTATCTATAATATAGTAATCGGTTTATACTAGGGAATAGGAGCAATTCTCGGACCCGTTATCAGTAGAGGTTTCGTAGAAAGTAGAGCTATATAGAGATAGGCCTTTTATATCAACCTTCCACTAGCCGCTTTAGTTATACAGGTCTATATCTTCCTCTTTCCAAAATATAATAGTAAGCCCGACGTCTCTAGCTCTACAAAGTTAAGGTATATAGATTAGGTTAGAGTCTTCCTCAATACTAGTACTTAGACCTTCTTCTAGGTCGTATACACCTTCTCAGGATCTATATAGAAATAGAAGTCTACTAGACTAATTTCTCTCTAGGCTGTCTTCAGAGTCTTTCTCTTCGCCTATATCTTTTAATAAGTTTACTATATCTTCACGACTACTGAAAGACAACTATTCCCCGTTCAGATCCTGAAAAGTAGAACTATCGTTCTTCTTTATATTACCTATACTATAGCTACTACTAGTATATTCGTTTCTATCTATTATATTACTCTCTTCTTCTAATTCACAAGAGGTAACTCAGCGATCAAAGTAGTAATTCACCTTCTACTATTTATCTATATTATAATCTTTTTCGTCATACTCGTAGGTAGTCTACTTCTAGTACTCGGACGATATATACCTATCTATATTATTACTAGCGTCTTTATAATAATTAGAGGGGTACTCATATACACCGTTAATACTAGCACCAAAACTAGCGTAGTCTATAGCTACGAAGTCCTAGTAGCAATCAGAGCTAGCCTTGTATTACAAGTTACTTACTTAGTAACTATTATAGAGGTTAAGCTAGAGGAGATCTTCGGTACTACTAGTATTATGAACGTCTCATAAATCAGAAGCGCTGTTATCGTACTCTCTCTCGCGAATATCATTTTCTAGAACATAGGGTTTATTAAGTTAAGGGATACTCTTATAGGACGAGGTTTCAGTACTAAGGAGCTCAGAGGCGCTCTTACGGGTACGAAGTCTATAATTCTCGCTAGTGATGATCCAAATGTCCAGAAGTTAGCGATAGATACTATTATAGATACTATAGGCGTGATTTGGATCCTAGTTATTGTTACGGGTACTATTAGTATTATTAGTAGTGCTTTCATGAAGCGGGAGAAGTTGGCCCTTTAGTAGAGGGAAGAAATAATTGAAATAGAGAATACGGTAGTATAAAAGATAGGTTAGATTTTGTTTAAAAGGAATAGAGTAATAGTACCCGTAAATACATCTTGAAAAGCTTGATAGTTCAGCCCTACTCAAGAAACGGATGTGATAGAAGTCTCTCAAGTATACTATCTATAATGAGCTTTTTCAATCACCAAATTCGTCACTCGCTGGTATGTTCGAATTTTAGCATTAGTAAATTCACTCGTTTA
Source organism: Hyaloscypha sp. PMI_1271 (assembly GCA_021399465.1). Lineage (NCBI taxonomy): Eukaryota > Fungi > Ascomycota > Leotiomycetes > Helotiales > Hyaloscyphaceae > Hyaloscypha > Hyaloscypha sp. PMI_1271. The sequence continues at coordinate 184,124 of JAJTUS010000023.1, read as the reverse complement.
TTCAATGTTGATCCGGTCCTCTAGTCTCGAGACAGCTATGACTCAGGTACCGGAACGGGATCCGCTGGCCAACCTGGCTCCGCTGCCTTTTCTGCAAGAGTACACAAACATGACTGATAAAATTTGAACGAGTGTGGTTGGGCTATTACACGGTCACCTTCATGACTTCACAGTATCACTTCACTTTGTGCACTTCAGAAGCGTGGCGTAGTGTGGCGATCTTCTAAAAGGCTGTACAAGCCACGCGTCCAAGTTGCCACTCCCGTTGTACCAATCTAAAAAAGGCCCCTTCCAACTCTCCTTCGATACAATGACTCCAGATGCTCCAAATCAAGATCTAGCTAACGTCCCATCGCTTCTCGAGGAACGAGTTTGTCCAAATCCCTCATCTGCGACGTCCTCCCTTAATGACGCCCCCCCAAGACTTGTATAATGAGATAGCGGCCTCTTGTATCCTTCGTGGTAGCTTGCTCACCAATCTCTCCATAAGCGTGGAAGACATAGATGTAGAAGACAGGCTCAGGACCAAAGGACCTTCTTCACCTTCATTAGGTGGCCAGTTCTGAAGGTACTCTAGTACGAACAAGTCCTTCTGCTTCTGAACTCTGACACCAGGCTCTGCCCAGGAATAAAAGGACTGGACTTCTAAACCTTCTAAACCTTCTACAGATTTAATTGAATCAGGACCCATTTTTGTATATATATCAAAGTATCTCGCAGTCTGAATACGAGTAGAAGGCAGAGCACAGAGCATACGATCATCTTGAGAGCTATAGAGCCTAAGTCGTAGTTCATAGGCCCTAAGAGCAACATCGCGGGATCTGCGGCACACCTTCAGCATCGTAAAAGAGCCAATACCCCAAAAGAATATGTTAGGTTGACTATCGACTCGAATTTGAAAGAGAGTAGGAGCTGGTATAGCAAACTGCCATATCTTGGATTGAATTTCTGGTGGCAAAGTCTCAAGTGGGAGTGTATTGACTTGATCGAGTTCGTGGAAAGGCCACGTAGATCGCGAGAATATATCGTTGGAATTGAGGCTGCTTTTCAACTTTGAAAAAGTAAATCGGTCGGAGGGCACGGCCTCAGCCCTAATAATTATTAGTAGCGGCAGGTGGGTTTGCGACATGACTTACATTTCTCATCAGCCGCCTCTCGGTTGTTCGTCGACGTTATCGAATGTAAGGCGTTTTACTCAATTCGTGGAAGGTAAGGCCGGTTACCTACGGCGCCGTCTGTACAAAGGTCTGCGAGGAGTGTGGGAAAAGTAGGAAGACAAGCAATCGCAATTGACGAGTGTGCTTAGGGCTGATATATGTTCCAGCCAGAATTTTTCGGAGTGCAGCTGGAGCATTTTGTTAGGTGTGGTGAGGCTAGTCAGAAAAAGGCTTAGCCTACGGCGGCCGTCCTGGACCTAATCTGGAACTTCCATCAACAACAACGCCACTTACCACCAACATCAATCCAGAAGAATTCGAAACATTGAGAACCAACTCAACGAGTTGGCCGAGACCGTTAGGACTTCTCTCCCTCACAAAAGCTCTCAAAGGCGCAACAACACTGGAAGTATGGCCGGAGACATCTTTAAAGGCTTCCAGGAAATTTGTGAGAGGCTCAAATGGCAGGGTGGTACGCAAGCAGTAAGCTGGGTGGTCACGGGCACTGAGCGAAGCTTGACAGCGGGTTCTCGCCCAATTGATGCCTTTCTAAAACCTCCTTTTTTGCCACGTTTTATATTCCCCAGTACTACGCAAGGGCCACGAAAGCGTCCGTACTGGGCTTGGGCACGCATTGGCCATGCCTTCACGTGATCTGAGTTGTGCACGTCACACTTAACCAGAACACGTGCATCCAGCCGAAGTGAGAGTTTGGGGCAGAATTACCACTACAATCTCAGACGACAGTAGAGCCCAATAAAGTCCACTTCCGTCTTTGGACCTGAGCAGTCGCTGCTCTAACCTGAGCTGAGCCCTGAGCCCTGAGCAGGCTAATGAGTCAGCTGGATTATACTTAGGAGGACCTCTTCTGGCTGCCTGGAGAATCGGTTACAGTTTCTATGTTATCTGGATATAGATCTTGCTAATGCCTGCTAGTCTAGAACACAGCCATGTTTCTTTACAAGGGCCCCTGCCGGAGCCGATTCTGCATCCCAGTTGCACGTGACTAGTAATTTAGCCTCATCATACAACTTTATCGCGTGTACTGCATCTCAGAGCGGTCTCGTCTGAAGTATTACATTTGAATTTCCTGCAGGATGACGTACTCTATACATTTGTACTCCGGGCCTGAGTACTCTCAGTCATAGTACTATAAATACAAGCACGCTAGCTTGTAAGACTATACCTTAGAGTAGATTTTTCTAGAGTATTACAACTTTATATAGTATATAATAAAGTGCATCGTTTAGTTATAGTTAGTTACGAGCGCTTTACACTTACGGTTGCGTTACTGCGGAAGCACTGTGAATTAAGGGGCTAGTACAGATTAGGCTTAGCTAGGTTTAGGAGGGTATAACTCGACGCTCTTACGACGAGTTCTACTCTCCTTCTCCTTAATTAACTACTAACTTATGCAATTATATATCACGTCTGATTTTCGCGTCCCAGCTAGGCAGTTTAGCCTAGCTGGGACGCGAAAGTCAACAGTCTCCTGCACCGTCGCCCGCAGATACAATGAGCAGAAGCGTCTGGGAGCCAACTTCTTCTTCTTCTTAAAGGGTGGCGGAGATGTGAGCCATTCCGATAAGTTCTTTATGAGTTTAGCAGTGCATCTCGCTTTCAATATGCCATTTCTTTGACAGTACATCTGTGAGGTCGTTACAAAGCGGAATGATATTACGAGCCTCTCTCGGAGCAGTGGCATTATCTTGTTCTCAGTCCAATATTGAATCTACAAAGCGAATCATGCCTGCCTTATATTCTTGTCGTCGACGCACTTGATGATTATAAGGAAGATGAAGATGTCCGGATTATTCTGCAGCTCCTAGCTAAAGCTAAGTTATTGACGACGGTATAACTTCGAGTCTTTCTTACTAGCAGACCCGAAATTCCACTGGTTTAATGAGGCTTCTGGGACAGGCATATGGGAGGGCTCTCATCAAGCAAACCCTTTGCGACGGAGGAAAGCTACGCGGCCGTCTGTTTACATTGCCCCATCCTGGTCATGGGCCTTAATTGACTGTCCTGTAAACCACAAGAGGCTTTTCTCTTACTAAAGGACGATGGTGACGAATTTACTGAGATCGTGGTGTGCGAGTTGACGACATTCTCGCCTCATGGTCTATACATAGAAGTCACAGCAGCTACTCTTGTTACTGCTGGACATATGAAGCCTGCTTTATTGATTGATTGTGGTTCAAGAAAAAGGCGTTTGTTGGGAGTTGACGGATATAAAGGCCTCCAATTCAGCTCCCCTCTAGCCACGATCCTCGCATACATATCTTAATGATTCTGGCAACGTCGGTAGTGACGTATAGTTATTGCTACTTTATGGCAAAATGGCATGGAGTCCGTAGAATGGAGATTTTGATACTAAGCTTATTGGGGCGCGAAGGGTTGTTAGTTTTCAAATAAATGAATCTCTTTACTATTTAGGGTCGACCTGACTAGTTTAGCGACAGCTTGCCTACAGCAATTACGATTATATAAAAAATCCAAAAATCAACATGCCAATAATTTTGACCGTGCAATCCCGACATGTGAGGGTGAATCGGGCAAGGAAAGCTGAGCCAAGGCTTTGATGCCAACGACACTTTTATATTGGTCTCGCTCTCTCCTTATCACTTCCTGCACTGTATAACTCACCGTACAATTACTTGTCTATCCCCTGCAATTTATTACTGGATACAGTTCCTAGGATTCGACGACTGTTAGTTCATCTCCAAAAGTACTTGACTTCTTGTGAGCTCACTCTAAAAGAGGAAAACCTCAGAGCTGTCTCCAACAAACTTCTCCACAAACTCTCCATCCATGACTCCGTGTACGTAAGCATCACCAACTAAGATACGTTCATTGATAAATTTCGGCCCACTTCCGTTATCTATTGTCCTTGGCCTTAAAACGAAAGGATAATTTCCACCAAAGAGGATCCAAACTTCGTCTCCCATTTCCACATTTGGTGGTCCTAGGCCAATATAGCCGCTTTCTGTAAGAAAGAATCTTTGGTTCACTACCATGTCAGCGATGGTACTGTGCATTTCGGGATTGTCGCCATTAGCCAGGAATTTATAAAACACTTCTCGGTCTAAATGGGAGGTTCTTCGATAGGGAAATTCTCGAAGCATGCGCTCTCCCAACATTGTCTTCCAGAAGGCATCATCCAACTGGCCCCCTCCTGTGTAGTCATTTCCATCGGTTCCTGTTCCTGTGGCATCAGGATCCATACACTGACGTCTCCAGTCTCTTACTGTTTTACTGAGAAGTTCATCGGTGACATTTTCCCAGGCCTCTTCGCCAATGATAACATCGCTGACCTCAGATATTTTGTCCATATTAAAGCCCTTGACTGCCAAGACGGTGTTATCCATTGTTGACTTGTAGGTCATACGACGTCCCCCATCAGCTTTATACTGGCTGTAGCGATTGGCATAGCTCCACCAACTCCAAGTATGCCGGGTAGAATACTTGTGACAGGTCGCGTCGATGGCCCAACTGGGCAAATCAGGAGTCACTCGCGGCTCGCCTCTACGACCACCTATCGGTTTGAGTCCAACTTCGTTTTCGATGAGGTCTAGAGTAACACAGCTATAAAGCTGAGCCGGGGAGATTTCATAGCTGCATGACTTGACCGTTGGAAAGGGATTGGTTGAGAAAAGGCCAACTAGGGCGTAGACCTTATCCAGGGGATCCGTTGCGTCTCGATAGCGCCATCTGTGCAAGACATTTAAAGGAGTCTCTCCGGCTTTCGATAAAGTCAGACCACGTACTCCATACATAAATCCTATATGTGCATCGTGATACTGATGCACTCTTTGGAGAATCTTGTGCGGGACATTCTTGCCTCGAGACAAATTATTTGCCGCATTCTCCACAGTGCTCCAAGGAATTTGTAAAGAGCCCCATACCATGATTGCATCAGGCGGCAAGAGAGCTTCTTGGATCGTCCAGATGCGAGACCACCATGGATTCCCGTGAAGCATCACAGCTTGGAAAGCATTTCGAGTCGTTTGGCCATTATCATTACCCAAAAGTAGCACGGGAACCTCGCTATCGGGATATTTGGAAGAGTCTGAGATGAAGCGCAAATAGTAAAAAGCAGCTGACGCATCTACAACTGTGAAATTGGCGTCCTCCGGGATTTCACCAAGCCAAATGAGACACCTAGAGCAATTTTGATAAATGCGGCGCATTAGAGTGACCTGATGCGCCTTTTCTGTTTTATCCCATTGATTGACGCATATTTGATCGATCCATAAGGATCTTCTTTGGTCTGTGTATCGGAGCCTCTTGATTGCATCGTATAGATTTCGCGTAATGGGTCTCTCGCTCCCCGAAATTGACATTTTCGTGGTGCTTGAAGTTGCAAGTGCACCCCATACATATGAAAGTGCCTCATATTTCTCGCCATCTTCAAGCTGCGAAACACGGATTTCACACTCGATACCATCATCGTTGTGTCCCGGCAACAGATCCAGTATACGAAATTGAGATTCTCCGGTCAGCCTAGACGCTGGGTCCACACACAATTTGCTCTTGCTTATCTGCGGAACAAGGCTCTTTGAGATACTGAGGTGTTCGTCGCTGGGGCCGCGGTTTCGAGCGGGACTTTCATGAGATTTGAGCCAACGACTGAGAGACATCGTGCAGCACGACGCATGAATGAATAGGATAGAATATTGTTGATGGCGAAGAAGGAAGAATGGTAATGAGGACCGGAAAGAGGGACATCGTGAGGTTTCCTTCCTTTTTCCCATGGACTTCTCGTTCTAGTGGTAGAGTGTTTCTGTGGCTGAAACAGGTGGTTTCACTTTCGTTGGTAAGGCTCCATTTTGGTCTTCTGCCAAGAACAATAGGTGTGGTAGGGCTGAGTGTGAAGCCCGATTTTGAACGTCAGCTCTGACTTGATAGCTCTGATTGTAGGAAGAAAGGCGCTTTCTAAGGTTTCAACTTTCTGTATACGTCTTTAAACAATGAATATATCTAACTTCATAGCTAAGCGTCAACCAATCTTTCTTTCCCTTTCACTTCATGTTGAGTTGGGTCTCGAGATGGCTGAGATTGTAGAACGCACGTTTCACCGAAGTCAGCCACCGAGTTATTTGACTGGCCCACGTATTCTCGTAGCAACAGGAAGCGAAATTCAGTGCCACGCTTTCTTCGATGCCACCTGTGTGTCGTCGGGTAACTTCCACACTCGGGAATCTGACGAGAGACCATGCCGAGTAGCGGTTACATTGAATTCCAGTATCCGTAGTCTTCCATTCTGCTTAATAGTCAGTCCTTCCTCCTTGTTTCGCTTCGCTTACAGTCGGCGAAAGTAAGTGTCCCTCGCTAAATTTGTATACAAAAACCCTGCCAAATTTCATTATTTTGATTTTCGCACTAAAAATGGGCAGAGAACTATGTAAAAACAGACTATATTCATGAATTATGCCTGCACAATAAGGTAAATATTTAATCTAGCTAAATACAATTGTTTATTTATATAATGATTAGTCTATGAGCACATATTAGAGCATGCGCTACAAGAATGGTAGATTTATTCTTACTCTCGGAATCACTTTGCGATAGGAAATCGAGTTTTTGGTGGGGTTTCCCCTATAAAATTTGGCGTGGGACACTTGCTTTCGCGGGACACCTCTTTCGCGGGACACCTGCTTTCGCCGACTGTGAGCGAAGCGAGCTAAGGAGGACGCACCGACTATTAGTGAAAGAGCTAAATTTACACCCGGAGTCCGCTGAAGCCCTGAGTTTCAAAACAAATAACTCATTTTATTATTCATGTCCGCAAACACTGAGAGTCCTTATTACGCCAATGAGTCAACTGGATTTTGCTCAGGGGTCCTCTTTCGGTCCCTAGCGGATCGGCTATAGTTTTTATATTTTTTAGCGTTTTTGTGGAGGGGAGGGGGGTGATTTCTGGGACCCTATCTATTTTGGTATTCGAAGTACTATATTTACGATTACACCAGGGTTAGAAAACTACGCTTCGGGGTACTTGTCTCTGTCACGGACTGGCTCAGATGCCTGACCAGATGCCTAGCCAGATGCCAGAGGCTCAGATGCCAGATGCCCAGATGTGTTGCAATCTCAGGCTCTTCGGGTCAAATGAATGTATTCCATCAAGGAGAAGATGACCACCAATTTACAGGTGGGCTTCCAGAGCTCTATAATATGGGCGTGGCACCAGGCCAAAGCGTACCCTGAAACAGATTCCAGGACCTAATCGCAACAAGATGCTAAGTTACCTACGGGTCACGTGCCGCGGGGCCGCCCATAGTTAGTACAGCCCTAACCCTAGCGTGTATCAGACCCGTGGCCTTAAGCTGGGCCACCTAGCATTCTCTGCTTCCCTTCTCTCTCCCTCCCTAGCTTTAGATCTTGAATAGAACCACCTCTTACTCCTCTGATTATTCGTTTCACCCGTGCTCGCCACAGGTAAGGATAACCACCAGAGGGCTAGCAGACTGGGTTCGTCACAATTATTATATGTGCAAGTATTATATCTTAGAGACTGTGACGAACCCAGCATCTGAGGCTCTGGCATCTGGCCAGGCATCTAGTCAGGCATCTGGTCAGGCATCTGAGCCAGTCCGTGACAGTCAAGTTATTTATCTTATATTAATGAATTTATTTTATTATACTTTATTTAGTAACTAGTCCTGGTTATTACGAGTAGAGGAGACAAATTTCATAGTACTAGAAGCATAAAACAAACACTAAATATATGGTTAGCTCACTTAACCCTATTATAGTTAATAGGACCCGTTCAGAGTACACGGCATGACAAAGGTGCTGCCGTGTCTGCATAGTGGGTAAGCTGGGCCAGGATCCCCAATCCTCTTTTGGAGCCTAAACGACAGGCATACTGACAGCCCTGTTGCAATGGGTGCGCCGTTCTAGGGTGCCAAGTTCTGCTCCCCTTTCAACGCTACCATCGTGAATGCGCTAGCGTCAAGGAGCCGAATTCTGCCCCTTTCCCAATGCCAGTACCTTGGGACCCAATTCGGCCCCTCACCCACTCGAGCGTCCCCCATGTAAAGCCGCGTCATTAATTCCACCCGAAATTATTTTTAGACTCGGAGTACTACAATTGCGACTACATCGGTTTAAAACAATATACCTCGAAGCAGTTGCGTCTAAAGTAGGATACCTTAACATACTATAAGATCGCGTATGTGCCTTATTTATACTTCAAGCCAAAGCAGTCCGAATTGCACTATTACAATTCGGACTGCTGTGGCTTGTAGTAACCGAATTCAGCCTAATTAAATTTAGAGCAAAATGAAAATTTGCATTGAAACCCAAACTATCCCGGCTAATAAATATAAGTCTAAAGCATTCCACAGTCGACAATGCACTGACTCCAGATTCTAATCAAGACGATTTGAACTCACAATCTTAAAGAACTTCCATTATCCCTACAGTCCTCATTTTCCAGTCGGATCCGTGACGTACTATATTCAGGAACATTTGTTTTCATTAGTAGACTTCGAAACCGGCTTCACCACAACACTCTCATAAAATGTCGGCCCCGCTTTTTATGTCTTACTATTTCCCCCCCCCCCCCCCCCCTTAACTGAGGTTAATTCCACCCATTTGCAAGGGTTATTTACAAGGACTTAGGCTAAGTTTTCCAGGGGCAGTTCTAGCTAATAGTAATTATATTATATATCCGCAGAAGGTTCTAGCATATCACATATAATTAAAAAATCCGGCAGAATCGTCCACTGTACGGTTGAAGCTATTTGCACTTCTATAATAGATGTCTATCAACTTCTCAATACTCCTACACGAACACGGTTGCCCTCTGTAATTCCAGAGACTCCTTTACTGTCTGTACCGCTTTCCCAGCTATCGACACAATCCTAGGACTCACAGAATAGCCCTCGTACCTAGCAGTCTACAAAACCCTGGGACCTTCAAGACCTTCGCCCACTGCTTATACCATCACCTCCGCGTACTCCTACTAAAAGCAATACCCCCGCCACTACATGGAGGGATCGAATAAAGATTAAGATCACTTGATTTTGGCTACAAACCACAAGAGATTCAGTCCATATATCACTATACTTTACGTCAAATCCAATGGGCTAAAGAGCATAGGAATACTTCACAAAAACACCTGACTGGCCGACGAAAGCCTAATATTAATACTCCTACTTGCCGCCGGCTTAAGCAATGGTTCCTCTAATCACCACCTCGCCGGCATATTACATTCAGACACATAAGAGAGTTCACACCAGAGCTCGGCTTACAAGACTGTAGAGAACAAGCCATACGTACTGCTTTTAAGCTTGTAGGGTACGGCAGACGAATTGTAAACAGGAAAGGGTTTTCTAACGATCCGGAGGTAATTAAAGAGCGCTTTACTTTTGCAGAGGAGGCTATAGCCTAGAGCCCTAGGAGACTCTTCCGCCAGATCTCTTCCGACGGGGTGTGGGCTATAAGTGCGCTGTAATGTAACGGCACAGGTAATCACGGGCTACAGCAGAGGCATATGGTAGTGCAGTTATTGTACACTTGAATCGTAATTAACCTATAGGCCTGATACGGAAGAAAATAGAAAGATACAGGAGTAGGTTCAGACCTGTGTCTGGAACCTCTATTTGAATGCCCGTAAGATTACCATCCATATCGGTTCCGAATGCTACCCAAGAGTAATTGGCAGCCTGGCAGGGCAACGTCAATGAAGCCTAAGGCTCGTACGTTCCTAAACTACAAGGCAGGTCGTCACATGTAAGAGGTCAAGTCGGGGAAAACGCCGAAAGCTTGGTTTCAGATTAAACTGTTAAGAAATACGTACAGAAGCGTAAAAGTACAAGTTCGGTCTGCGTGTAAATAAACACACAGCCTAGGCCTACGCTAGCCAGTGGCCCAGTAACCAGTCTATGTCACATGATATTGGATCACGCTAACATAACCGAGCTGGTGATGCTTGTTCAAAACTCTCCTCCCGCTTATAAAGTACTCAAAAATACTTCCACCTGCATTAGATATATAAGGACCTTCGCTAAAGTTGCTAATATTCGTGTGGTGAGAGAGGCTGATTTGGAAAATGAGTATTAATATCTCTACTATCCGACGTCGAACTAGTCTTCCGCGAAGACAAGAATCGCAGAGAAGGAAGGCATTTGCCTAGATCCGAGCATTAAAAAGCTTAGATCTCTTCCATTGCCACTTAGCCGTTGATTCAGAAGAATGTAGTAATATCTACACGTGATCTTGGTACTAGTTCACGGCATGGCGTATCCAGCTCTCAAACTTTGCTATTACGACCATTAAAGGAAATTGGATAGAAGCTAGAAAATTCGGACTGTATTTCTTGCCGGGAGACGACGGTGGAGAACTTTGAGAGAGTTAGTCCTGATCGATTATACAGCTAAGATGAAAATAGTTAGCCTTTGCGATGTTTCCTTGAGGATAGAGATATTTGTGCGAAAGTGCCTTTCCATATAGAAGAGTGGTAAAGAGTAGGTAAGCTACGATGTTTGCCACCGTAGTATGGCGAAAGGTATGTACGGGGTGCCTGTACAGCCTACTAATCGGCATACCGATCAACATTCAGTTGGGCTGTACAAGGCGCTGCTTAGGGGACCTAAGGAGGCAGTACTGGCTGTATTACAGTAAATGATGTCAAGCCTCAGGGCTACATATACAGGCTACCTCCTAACCTCGTAATGTAGTTTAGGGATCAATTCAGCATTACTATACCGGTTGCATGTCGGCTACCCTGCCCCGATACAGCGCTTTCAACAATATCGAATTCAATGTTGAAATTTTCAACCTTATAAGACAACCATCAGTAACGCTGCATCTTCCTTGTCTATTCATCGCTATTATTTCACAAAAATGCCTTTAAATTCATAAGAACTGGACGACGAACCTGTGGAGCGGATGGAGAAGTAGTCAAGTAGGTCTGGGAAAGAATGTATGGAAAGAGCAAAAGATTGGGTGCGAGTGTATATTTCATTTGGAAAAGAGCTAGGGGCACGCCATGTTGCGAAAAGAATATAACTTGCAAGTAAACGATGTATTTTTTGAGGCGATCCTGTCTGGGCTCCCTTGGGGCCGACTTGGCCCCCCTGAACAGAGTCGTGTAGAGTTGACGACTTTCGCGCGGCCGCTATGATTGGTTTCTAGAAGTGAGAGTAAGAACATGACTGAGAAACCTGAGCAGAAGGTGAGGCGAGGGTGAGTAGCGCCTGAGCAAAGCGGCGATGTTTACTAACCGCGTTGGAAGCGAAAATAGCTGAAATGTCGTCTGAGATTACCGGAAATAAATAGGGCCGAAATGTAACACCCAATATTATACGTAGACGACTAGTCTTTCCTCAGTTTATTATTGTAATTTATAACAAAAACTAAACTCTAATCTAATCTAAACTAATAGGGCACCTCTTCCTATAACACCCCAAAGGACTTACTAAAGCTCCGTCCTCACCCAAAAGTACTTCTAAGTCTAATCCCGCTTAGCTAGCGCTCTATCCCGAGTTATCTTTATTTTCTCTAAAATCTAGTAGTTATAAACCAAATATAGTATAGTCATATTTCTAGTACATAAACTAATTACAATAATCGTAATCTTAGTAGTAACGGACTAGTGCCTACCTTAAATAGTATAGATATTAATAAGGGTAGTAATAAGGCTAGTGAGCGAGTAGAGTAGCTTAGGTCTTTGGATTATCTAGTTAGTATTTCATCTTTTATAATAATCTCAGGAAACTTACAAAAATATATTTCTAACTAGCTAAATAGTATTATTCCGCTATTTATACTATAACTAGCTTATCTTAACTATTCCAAAAAGGTAATAGGCTCCTATAATCGCTAGAAGTCCCTTCTTAAGCATATATTAAATAATCCTTCTACTAGTACTACCTATAAGAGTCTACGAAGTTTTGAGAGAAGTAAAAGTCCTAGGAAATACGACATACCCTACTAGTGTGAGCTATAAGAAGAATACGGCATAGATATTATCCTAGGTTAGTACTTAGTTCGCCTAAGTAGACTTAGCTATATAGGGAGTCTCTATCATAGATATTACTTAAGGATTATACTCTACTTCTTCCTTAAATATCTCAAAAGATCCAGGTATTATTCTTATTAGATTAATAGAGGTAATATTAGGTAAAGCACTTATTATAGTTATTAATAATCTATCAAGTATCGAATATACCTTTTAATACCTCTAACTAATACTATTTCCGGAAGGGGCTGGTTTGAGTCCCTATATTATTACGTATAAATGCCGACTAGTTTCGTGGAGCCCTATAAGCTAGAAAGTAGCCTAGTAGTTTACCTATTATATGAATTAGAGAGAGAATAAGTCATACATCGATTTTTATATAGAAAAAGCTCACAGGTCTTTAATTAGTAGAGTAATAGCAAGATATCGAGAGCTAGTACTACTAGCTTTTCTTATTTGTAATAGATATAAACGCTTATATAAACGTCCTCAAAGCTTTAATAGTCTCGTGTTTTTTCCTCCCGAGGTTCACCTATATCTCTCTATAATTATACTTCTCGTCGCTACTATTTACTCTATAGGATAATTCTATGTTTTCTTATACTATAAGCTCCCCTAAGAAAAAATCTCTTAACCTAACTAGACCCTCGCCCCTTTCTATTTCCTTATAAAAACAGGGCTTAGCTTTTTCTCTTTAAAGGAATCGAATTATAAGCTTTACCTTTTAGTCTTCCCTTTCTAGACGGATTCTCTCCTCATTTATCTCTATTATAAAACATTATCTACGAGACTTAGAGGGAGTAATCCTAAATACGTATTCGGGTATTTGGATTCTCGCTAGTACTATAATAACGATTCTAAGAAGTTTTTATAGTCTAATAGTAAGGTATATTAACTAGAGACTATCTATTTGGTATTTAAGTCTCTTATACTAGAAGCTATACTATTAGTTCTATAAATATGATTTTCTAGAGGAGTTAACTCAGAAATCATAATATAAAATTATTAGAGGTAGTATAATACTAACTTTCCTTATTAGCTATATATATGATCTCATCTGAGAGGGTACGAAGACAAGGGTATAGAGACAAGGTATAGAGATAGAGAATAGCTATTACAAGGTACAAACCTTATAGTAACGCTTACAAATATTAATTGACCTAGGGATAGACTACACAGGTTTAGAGAGCTAGTTCTAGCTCCGAAGCCTAAACTTAGAATCAATAATTACTATACTATATCATAACTTTTTTATATTAGACTATATCTAAACGATTCTAATATAAGCCTCTATTCTATTACCCAAATTTCTTAGTAATATTTAGAACTCAGCCTCGGGCCACATATTATCTATACTTATTTAACTTAATTATCTTTAAATACTTATATCGGAAGTTATAGGGCTACGAAAATTTCACGGTCTACTATAACTCAAATTATCTCTAAACTATATATCCGAATCTATAGAGCTATAAAACTATTATCCGTATACTAATCTTCTTCTATCCATAAAGACTAAAGTTAATATAAGTAGAGGGCTAAAGGGTTCAATAATAGCTTTAAGAATAAAGCCCTATACTCGAAAGAAGTTCAATAGCCTCGAAGATAGGTTTAAAGAGAAGAAGGAACTATACCTCTAAAAGCAGGCTAATTTACGATAATAAGTAGAGGAATAATTAGGAGAGAACCTTAAGCTCTTAGAGGAGCTAGATATTAAAGAATATATATTAGAGATCTAATTAGTAATATTAGGAAAGCTTACTACTAATGAAAATCACCTCAAGGGTTTAGTAGAAGTCTCTAGAAAAGTAGTTATAAATTTTAATAAACAAGTAAAAGAGGTAACTAAGGCTTTAATAATATTGAGATATTAAATACGTGTTTCAAGCTTTTTAAACAAATAATATAAGTATAATAGTATTATTAGGCACTAGTCTATTATATAAAGATAAAAGACAAGTATAAAAGGCACTATAGAGGTTTAGAGCTCAATAGTAGAACTAGCTTATTCTAGAAGGTAGAGGTAAATTATTAGGGGAGAGTCCTTCTAAGTACTACGAAAGTAATCTTTAATATTAAGACAATTCCCCTTATAGTTATAAGGGTAGATACCTTTAACCTTTAATATATAGAGCCTTACTTTCGTCTCTATTAGGCTATAGGTGATATTTCTCACCGTAATTATCTAATTATTCCTATCCTAAATTGAAATTTGAATAGGTTTACTATTACGTTTCATAATCTCGTTAATAGTAAAACTAGGTTAAGGTTCCTTATAATATAATTCCTCGCCCAGTTCTTCGAAATCTTCTAATTAGCGAATTACTTCCCTAGTATCTAGCTTCGAGACTATGACTATAATATCGATCTTCTAGGCATAGGCTTCCTCAAGGATAGTTATAGGAGTAGCTAGCTTAATTCGCTTACCTTAATTACTCGTAATAGCAAGGGTAGCCTCGGACTATAGTTATAGAGTATTAACTATAGAGGCGGTATTAGTCGGATTAGCTTTATATACACGGAAGTAATCCCTACCGGTAAGAGAGAGTACCATGAATGACCTCGCTAATATTCTTATCTAACGACAGAAAATTAATCATAAAGCATCCTATAAAGAGATAGTTATATCTTTAATTAATCGTTCCTACCCAAATATAAGTAAAGGTATTATAGATAACTCAGTAGCTAAAAGTATAGAGATAGATCTATCTTAAATATTCTATATAAGTACAGACATATTTACTATAACTAATTAAGTAAATATAAGGGCTAAGACAGTTCTACTTTAAGCCTCCTAACTAAATACTATAGAGGCTATAGTCTCCTCACTAAACGTGAGTATAGGTACTATAGATAGCTAGATATCTAGAAGTATAAAGAAGGTTCTATCTCGGATCTCTTAACTAAATATAGGTACTACCAATATTTAAGTAACTAGAAACATAGATACTAAAGGGATAATAGTAGAATAGCTATACTATACAAGCGGTTTAGCTATAGTCTATAGAGGGAGAACCTATTAGATAATCTCTATGTCTTCTAGAGAAGTACCTAAGCCTCGACTCTAATATCTCTCGCGATAAGATAAGGTTAATTATTCTCTTCGTCGCTCTAAATAATATATATTAATAGTAGGACTTATAGAATAGCCCCTTTAAGTGATCTTATAGCGTCTATCTAGGCTCCTTAACCTTAATGCAATAGCGGTATACGCTTTGTTTACTAATTATCCTACTAAAGAGGGAGCCTATAGGACTATTTCTATGTCTTCTATTAATACATCTTCCGAGATAGTAGTAGCCTAGGTACTTTCTATAAGTAGACTTACTAGAAGTAGTTACTATATAGAACCTAGGAAGATAATATCTCTAATATAGGAATCTCTACTATAAGTACTAGTTAAATCCCGTTTATATTATTTATTAGTCAAGTCTAAGCACCCTAAGTATTACGATTAAGTAGTAGGGCTAGTAGAGTAATCTCTCAAGCAGATATTATAACGTCTATTAAGACTTCTTAATCTTAGGACAATAGTAGTATAGGTATTCTCTATAAGTAGTCCTACTAAAGGGGGAGCTTATAAGATAATCTCTATATCTTCTATTAATACATCTTCTAATAAAATAGTAGTAGCTTAGGTCTTTTCTATAAGAAGTAGTTACTATATAGCCTCTAGGAAGATAGTATCTCTACTACGAGGGCTAGTCAAATCCCGTCTATATTATCGGCTAGTCGAGTTTAAGCGCTCTCTTAGTCATCCTAAGTAGTGCAAATAAGTAGTAGGGCTAGTAGAGTAGCCCCTCCGAGTGAACCTATAATATTTATCTAGGCTTCGTGAATTCTATATTAGCGGGATACCGGATATAGTAATAACACTATCCGTATTTTCTATAAGTCTTATAGGATTTAATAGTAGGGGAACCTCAGGTAATAGTAGTAGAGCTAGTTACTAGTTCATAGGTAGTCCTTCTATATTATCGATATCTTATATTCTTTCCTCTTCTTCTTAACCTCTAATATAGTTATCATATAGTAGATAAAAGAAGCTCAGTTAGTCTAAGTTATCCTTAGTAGTACTAAAGAAGCTATAAAAGAAGTCTCGTATAATAGTAAATAATATAAGGTACTACTTAGGTATAGCGTTATATAAAGTTAAATATATATAATTAAAGAAAAGGTATCCTTTATCTACTTTAAGAGTACTATTATATAGTTAGCTATATCTATATAAGATATCTAGTCTACTATTCTCGTAATCTAAGGTTAACTCTAGGGCAGCTATTATTATTTCTCTATACTCAGGGTTACTAATAATTTAATATATAAGTTATACCTTTCGTCGCCTTACTTCTTACTCTATTAAAGGCCAAAGTCTTCGTATATAGTCTTCGATCTTACTACTATCTATTACCTTAAGATTATAGTATAGTTTATATATATATCTATATCTATTTCTAAGGGCTAGTATAGAGAGCTCAATCTACTATTAAGGCTATAACCTTAGCTTCTATATACTACGCTTACTAATATCTTTCTAAGGTACTTACTTATCTATTTCGGGAAAGTACTATAGGGTAAGGAGCTAGAGTATACGATATATTACCTAGGAGGTATATAAAGTAGAGAATATTCGATTATTAAAAGTAGACTTAGTAGTTTAGACTTTAATATTCAGCTAACTATTATATAAGGTATTAAAATACTATAAGAGAGAACCTTTACTTTTACCTAGTAGAGCTTTCTTTAATATCCTTATATAAGGTTCGAGGTATTTCGTATCTTCTAGAAATATATATATTATTACGATAATATACTTTATCGAATAGATACACTTAAGTATCTACGAGCGAATATTATTATCTTAGATTATAAGAAAAAGCTCTTATAATAGTATTCGTATCTAAACGAATATATAATCCTCGAGGGATAAGCTAGAATAGAGGCCCTAGAGAAGAAAAGCTATATTAGTATTAATTAGAAGCTAGTCGTTTTTATTCTCACCGATAATATAGGTTATTATTACCTTAACTCGATACAAGTAGTATATTATTTCCTATACTCTATTAATAGGGGCGAAAGGTATTAGGGAGGGCTAAATACCTCGGGGTAGTACAGATTCGAGAGCTATAAGAAAGTCTCTATTAGTATAGCTAGCTATAGTCTAGTAAATAAGATTAGCGTATCTAGGCTATCCTAGAACTACTCTAGTAAGGCCTCTAGGCACTTCATATAGTCCTACTTACTATTTGAAAGCTAGGCGAGGAATTTCTCTCTTCGTACTATATTTCCCTATATAGTAGAGATACGGATCTACTAGAGGATATCCCTATTATAGAATTTCATATAACTAGGATTATATTCGTATAGTATATTCTTAACTTATAGACTAAGGTCTAGATTCGTTAGCTAAGAGTATCTTTTAATAATAAAGATAGAGTTATAGACTATTAGAATAGAGATTAGTAATCTACTACCTATTATTTCCTATAAAGAACTTACGGGCTACTTTAATACGATACCTTCTATATAAGAATATGAGAGGATAATCGGGATTAAATAATTAAAAGTCGTTATTGACTCCTAGAGGTCTTAAAGGTAGAGCTAATCGAGGTATTAATATAAGCACGTAATTATCGGAATCCCAGTACTAATAGCTAACCTCGGGACTCTAAAAGATACCTAATAACCTAGTAATATTCTTCTTATTAAGCTATTATAGGTTATTAGGAAGCTCCTTATATCGAAGCTTATTAAGTAGGATTTTTACCGAGCCGATAAATACCTAGCTTTTCTCCTAAAAAATTTGTAAATCTATTACTAAAAGGCCTTCTATAATAAAGTGAATTTATTTAGTACCTAAGAGGAAACTCTTTATTAAAATATTTCCTAGTAGTTCCTTCTTCTTTATATTACCCTTATCCTTACTTAATATTCTACTTATCTATTTTTAACTATAAGCTTAAGGGGGATCTAAATAGGACCCTACTCTAGTAACTAAATATAGTACCTCTCCCCTAAAAGTAACTATATAATAATAACACGACGTATTTAGGTATAATCTTTCTACTAGAAATTCCTTCCTATAATACTACTTCTAGTCTAACTAAGACCTTTGACTTTTCTGAACCAAACTATAGTATCTGAAAGTAGTAGACCCCTCTTATACTTTCCCAGTAATAATCTAGAGGGATTAACCTCTCTTAGCGATTATATTCCCTTACTACCCCCTATTCTAGTATTATATAAGGGAATCTATACTAGAGGTAACTCTAAGAAAAAGGGATCTATAATATAGGTTAATAGAAAACCGTAGCTAGTATCTTATAGTTTACCAAAGAATACTACTAAGTATAGTTTATAAAACACCTTAATATTATCTTTAAGCTCTCTAGTAAAGTAGCTTTCAAGAGATAGGGCTAATACCTACTAGTCTAACTTAGCTTATAATAGAAATAAAGTTACTAGGTTAAAATACCCGAGAATAGAATAGTAAATAAGGACTTCCCTATAAGTAGCCTATTACGAATTTATAGTTTTTAACTAAGCTAGATTAGCTATTATTAGATATAATAATACTAGGGAGTATAACTTAGTTATAATTAAGAGATTAAATATCGGGATTAATAAAAGCTTAATACATGAGATATAACCTTTTATAAGTAACTATATAGTTAATATTAGAGAGTCGTACTTTAATAATAATAATCTAGTAATTATCTACGAATAAATAGATATCTCGCTCTAATATATTACTAGTATATTATAAGCTCTATTTAAGCCCTTTTAGATTATAGTAATTTATAAGGAGGTAAACTAACCCTAACTATACTAGCCGAGCCTTTACTTACCAAAAACAGCTAGTATTAGGACTCTTATATATATACGAGGAGCTCTCTCTATATTATAGCGAGTTGAGTTACTATATAATCCTTCTTAACTATAATAGAATAGTGAAAATTAGTAAGTCTATTTTAGCTTTATATAATTCTAGCTAATATATACTAGCTAATATTAGAGAATCTTTTACTCGGAAGAAAAATATTATAGTAGGGAGTAAACGTGATAATATCTATAGCCTCAGTTCTATTATAATAGAGCTAATAGAGCCTACGACGTATATACTAAGTCCTTATTCTATAGAATTATAAAGCCCGGAAAAATAGAAAGATAGCTCTAGTATTAAGGATTTTCTAAGTACTACCTAGTACTAATCCTTAGAGTAATTAAAGAACATAAGCTTTCCTATTATAGATAATCGAGGATATTTAGCTAATTAAGAACAAGTACGATTTCCTTCCTAAGGAACTACTTATAAAGTATTTTAAGGCTCATATTTTCTATACTATAATCGTAGTAGGTATATACTAGGATATTCTATCGCTTCTATAGATTCAATTTTAACAACTATTCACTTATCTCTTAAACTTATACTAGCTAATATAGTTAGACTTTAGACACTGTCTTAATCTTCTTATAACTCTAACCCAAAATTCTAGAACCCCAGATATAAATTAGTCCTAGAATGAGTTATTATATAATAAGTAATTATATAATAAGTTACTATATAATAAGTAGTTATAGAACAGGGCACTATATAACAAATTATTATATAACAAGTAGTTATATAACTAATTATTATATAACAAATAGTTGTGTAGCCGACTATTATATAATAAGTAGTTATATAATAAAGCGTTATATAACGAGTTATTATATAACAAACGATTGTATAACGAGTTACTATATAAAAAGTAGTTATATAACGAGTTATTATATAATAAGTAGTTATATAATAGGGTGTTTTGTAACGGGTTGTTATATAATAAATAGTTGTATAATAAGTTATTATATAAAAATTAGTTATATAATGAGTTATTATATAATAAGTAATTATATAACAATTTATTATATAATAACTAGACGGATTATATATTCACATTATATTATAGTAAGAAGATTAACTCCTATAGACGACACGATTAGCTAGATTATAAACTTGGTATAAATTTCTCAAAATCTCGACTAATTAAGGAATTCATTATTTCTGATATAAATAGATATTCTCTATTTGAAACTATAGTTATCCCTATACACTATTCCAAAGTCTGACACAATACCTAATACTTGAGATACCTATAGAGTAAGAAAGAAATATTGAAATAATTCTCCTCTATAGTCCTAATATAGGTTCTATTATTAGTATAGTATCTATTACCTAAAGGCCCAATATAAGGACTCGAATAAGTTAGTAATCTATAGTCTTTGAAGTCAAGAATTAATATACTAGTATATAGATAACCTAAATAGTACTATATTTTAATATACTATTCTATATAATAAAGTATTCCTACCTAATTCATATACCTCACTAAACCATACTTCCTTAGTTAGATATTAGTAGTATACTAGTATACTATTATATTATATATTCGTACTATTATAATAAGTTATTACTATTTTACAAATACTACTCACTAATACTCTAGTAAGAATTTTAACCGCTTAAGTAAGCGAAGTAGTATTAAGTAAAGGGGTACTATTAGACTTAGACAAATTCTAAATATAAATAACGTGGTTTATTAGCGAGTCGCGCATATTAGCGAGCCACGCAAAAAATTTACATACAAAAAACGTCTGTGCGTAACCGTACACTTTAATAATTTATTAATAAAAAATTTTAAAAATTAAAATAAAATAAAATAATTATATAAGTAACTTAGATTTTTAAAGTTTTAGACACTAATTAATTTTAATTAAAAAGTTATTAAAGAAATAAAGAAAATTTAATGAATACAAGGGTCTTTTTAAGCGAATTAATAATTAAAATTAAGTAAGGTCTAAAATTAAAAATTCAAGTTATTTATATAAGGTTTCTATACTAAAATTTTAATTTGAAATTAATTTTATTAATAATTAAAGAAGTTTTCTAGGGTAGCACGGACGTTTTTTGTATATAAATTTTTTGCGCGGCTCGCTAATATACGCAACTCGCTAATAAACCACGTTATGAAGTTTAGAGAATACCTTAAGGTAATTATATAACTAACTATCTATTACTAATACTTAAAGCTCCTATTATACTACGTAACTTACCTAGCTTAATTCCAAGTATTCTAATTATTAATCTTAATAGGTATAATAAGACCGAGGCTAGTGAAATTAAATATAAATCGAGTAGTAGCTAAAGTAATATATTTATTAGTAGCGAAATACAAGATTTTATATGAAATTAGAACTCCTAATAAGCTAATAGAATAAGGATCTACTACGAGGTTTATAAAAAGCCTAAAGAGATACTCTATATTAAGCTCCTAGCTATTAAATATCCTTATAATATTAACTCGCCCTTATATATCCTCTACTAGTAGTATTAAGTTAATAGACTTTACTTAAGTAATATCTACTAGGTAAATGAAATTATCGAAGAATTTAACTTAGAGGTTATAGAGTTCGTCGAATATATAATACAGCTAGCTAGTAAGGCTAGGTAACGATATCAATAGTATAGTAGCTCTTAGGAAAGTATTAGTAAAGCTATAGAGCTAAAGGAAAGGACAGCGAATAATGACTATTTTTAGAATAGATACTAGTTAGAAATCACTGAATTAAGATCTCAATAAGGTCTTTAAATAAGTTTAAATATAAATCAGTACTCGAGGTATAACCTAATACTTATAAGATATGTAATTTATATCTTAGTACTTATCAGTGATATTAGTTACAAATCCGGACCCTACTTCATTAATTTAAGGTAAAGGAGATAAATACTTCAAATATAATTTCATCCGAACTTTTCATTCTTCCTAGACTAAGGTAGAAAGGCGAGGCAAGAGATAAGGTACAGAATAAGGTACAGAACAAGGGTACAGAACAAGGTATAGAACAAGGGTACAGAAATAGGGTACAGAGACTAGTATAGAAATTAGGACATCTAACTCGCTAGTCGCTACACGCTTAGTTCTTAACGTCACGTAAACTACATTAGAAGTTAATTTGACTACTAGACACAACAAAAGCCCACAAAAATAAGGGAATACGAGCTATTAATAATATAAGCTTATTTCCTAGCCCTATACTCTTCACAATCTAGGTCTACTAACTAAAAGTAGTCCTTATTACACTAAAGTAATTAATAATACAGAAATTAGTAATTGTTAGTAATAAGGAGCCGTATTTGGGATCTCTATCTACCTTAGATTATTATAGAAAGTATATTACCGTTACTAGATAAGGTCTAATAAAGGAAAAGCTTTCTACTAGATTATATAACTAAGCATAATCCTATTAATACTATAAGTAACTACAAGTATCCTTCTCTTCTATATACTACTATTATACTTTCCTCCTATATTTACTAAAATCTATTAAGGTTAAAGCTAAATATAATAGCTATTACCGACTACTTTATTCCAAAGTCCTTACTTACCTATACGAAACTCGAAACTCTTATATACCCCCTTTAGAACTATATAAGCTAGTAATATTTCCGAAATAGGAATAGAGGAGTAACCTATTTCGATAAAGAGAGGATAGAGGTTCTATAGAACATTTAGGACTTTAGTACTCATTAATCTTATATATACTATTAATACTACTATTCTCTTAGTAGTATTACCTATAAGAGACTACTCAACTATCCTAATACTATACTAATTATACTTTAAGATAATAGTTATAGATTTGAAAGGCACTACTACTATCTAAGCTTTCTAGGTAAGAATATCGTTTCTCTTATAAGCTCGAGGTAATTATCTTACTTCACAAGTATAAATACTTATAGAACTATAGATACTCGATAGTCTTTTAACCTTTATAGGTATCCTTCTCATATATTATCGGTCGAAAGCTAGTCCTTCTAGTAGCCTTATTATTTTTCACTATAGGTACTATTATCGTATCGATTACTAATAATATGTCTCTATTACTTATAAGGAAATATATATAAGGTTTTAGGGGCAGGGGCCTTATCGCCCTTACTTATATTATTATTACTAATATAGTTACTCTCCGAGAGTAAGGTAAATATATGTCTATGATTTCGCTCTAATAAGCTATTAGATCTATTATTAGTCTAGTTATCAGAGGAGCTCTAATAGAGAAAATCACCTAGCAATAGATTTTCTAGCTCAATATTCTATTCTATATAATCGCTACTATAGGAATCCCTATTTTTCTTAGGCTATATATAAAGGAAAGGTTAATTAGGACTAAATTACGTACCTTCGACTAGTTTAGATCTTTCCTCTTTATCGCTATACTAATAAGTTATCTCGTTCTAGTAATATAGGTTAGTATACTATCCGTACTCTATTTGAAGCATTAATTTAATATCTATAAGGTAACGTAATATACGACTAGTCCTTATAGTAAACTCTTATCTCACTTCTCCTTAGTATCTTTAGCCTTATCGGTTTTATTATATATTCTATTTATATATCTACTAAACTACTTATATACTATACCCTCTTTAATACCCCTACTATAATTATCGCTTATATTAGTACCCTTATTCAAGGCTTAATCGTTTAGTCGCTCCTCTACTATATACTCCTCTACTTCGAGGTCACGAAAAACTACTCACTTATTACCTCCGCTATTACTATCTTTCCTTTCACGTTCACTATCGTACCCACTACGGTTATAGTCGGTCTTATAATTACTAAGACCGGGTACTATAGACCCTTACTCTAGATTAGATAGTTCCTTATAACCCTTGGTATAAGCTTCCTTATCTACCTCAACTAATTAACTAATATACCCTCCTAGATCTTCCTCTCCCTTATCGCTAGTATCGGCCTTAGTATACTCTTTAGTACATAAGGCTTCGCCGCCCAAGCCTTAGCCTCTAACACCGACCTACCTTTCGCTAGCGCTATATATAGTTTCTTCTAGGCCTTTAGGTAAACCCTAGGTATTACTATCTCTAGTATTATATTCTAGAATATCTTAAAGAAGAAAATCCTCACTACTATATACTCGATATTTATAGATAAGTAGTCTTAAGATACGAGTTCGTTTATCTAGGTCATAAAAGTATAGAGCGATATTAGGGAAGAAGGGGTAATAAAGGAGGTAGTAATTAAAGCTTATATTAAGAGCTTAAGGATAATATAGTATATTATATGTTTACTAGCTAGGGTAGCGTTTATTACGAGTTTAGTATAGATGAGGGAGATTAGTTTAGAGAGGAAGTTATAGACAAAGCAGGGATTTAGGTATAAAAGTAAGAAGAAAAGGCTAGCTATAGATAAAGAGTTTACTTTAGTATCTTAGTTATTAGTAAAGTTAGAATAAATCAATGCCTCTAGGCAGGTTTCTGAAGCTATTTTATTACTCCTTCCTCGAATCATTAATTAGCTTATAGTTATTATTATCTTATTTATTAGGATTTTTCATAGCCTCGTCCGTATTATAGTTATACTATAGCTAATCTTGACTTGTAAAGCGAGATCAGATCTATAAGCCGTGGCTACGAGGAGCTAAGATTAGCTCTAGTAGATAATAATCGTAATTATAATTATAGAACCCGAAATAGATTATCCAAAAACGCGAAGAAGAGGGGGAAGGAGCTAAAACCGGCATCTAATACTTACAACTATAGGGATCCAATTTTAGCACTTACTTCTATTTCTTTAATTATCCTTATAGATTAATAGTATATAAATTTAGCATATATTATTAGATTAGAACTTTCTTACCTTAGTAATATTACGAAAAGGTCATTAATTAATCCAGATATCTTATTATTATCAAATAACGTGACTTACTAATATTTGTATCAGGCGTTGATTAATTATTTCCTAGTCCAATTACATACTATACCCCTCTAACCCTTGTACCTTATTCTATACCCTGTTTCTATACCCCGTTCTGTTCTTTGTTATTATTTCGGAGAACAGCGTCGCGGGTCGACTAACTAGTATGTCTTTAACCTTACTCTATCTCTAACTCTACCCTAATCATATACGATTAAGATCTATACTCAGTCTCGTAAGCTCGAATAAGACCTCTATAAGCACATAGCGACTAAGAGGATACCTTCTCTATATCCTAGGATTATTCTAGTAACTAGCTTAACCGAATTCTTAATTTAGTAGTAGATTTGGGTTCCTAATAATATACTAGGGCTAATTCAGTCTCCTCTATTACTATATCAGCCAAAGTAGGTTATTAGGCTCAAATCGACTAGATATATAGTTTCTTAAATAAAGATTCTTATATTCTAGAAAGGAATTAAAAGAGAAAGAAGGTCAAAATTTACTATAATCCTAAAAGCGGAGCGTTATTAGAGTACATGAACTACTCCTATCTATACAATTTCTAGTACTGTTCAAGTCTTACTACTACTATTATATCCTCTTCCTCGCTATACTTAAGGACCTCGATACTAGGGTAAAAGTAGTCTTTACTATAGTTAATCGTGATCTCCTTTTTGATCTTGATATCTTCTTTCGTAATAACTTAAATAAATCGTCCTCTTATCGAAAGTCGAGTATTGAATTTATAGCTATAATTTACAAAACTTACTAGTCCGAGTATTAAATAGGTACTAATATCGAGCTTTAGGAGACTAAAATCCTACCTATTATACTTTATAGCTTTCTACTTATTCTTATCCACACTAGCCTTTATTCCTTAAAGATACTTAATCTCTTAGCCCTTCTTAATAAATATTCGTATAATAATAGCTATATCCTAGGCCTTTAGCGCAAAGCGATTCGTATTTAAAACCTTAAAGGGGTAATCAAGTAAATATATATAGAGGTATTTACGAAGATATACTTAGAAGGCGTATTTCGTACTAGAATACGAGGTAATAAACTACCTAAACTTATTAAGCTAGAGAAGTTATAAGACTACTATAGGTATATCTTATTATTCGATAACTAAGTAATATAATATAATAATAACTTAATTATTCCCTCTAGTACTCGGTTAATAATTAAAGTCAAATTTTCGTATTAGTAACTAGTATACTTATAAAAAGTTAGAAAGTTATAGAATTTGTAATTAGAAGTAAACTCACTTAATTAATAAGTGTATCTATAAGAAAATCATCAAATTCTCTAAGTATAGTACTTTTAAGGTAACCTATAGTTAATAAAGCTTTAAGCTTCTTATTTATTAAAGGGCTCGGGAATGAAATCTAGATATCTTCCTAGATATATACTCTTCGAGACATAACCCTCGCCCCTATATTAATATAGCCCCACTACTAATTCCGCCTTATCTCTCGCTAGTATAAACTTTCCCCTATTCTAAGGTATACATAGCTACGGCGTGTCTAGTCCCGTGTATAACTTAGTTAGTGCATGAAACCGGGACTAGGGAGCTAAGATAATACGGCGAATCCTCCTATATATAGGTACTATAACTTAGTCTAGTTATAATAGGTGTTTAAGTAGTATATGAAAGGTAAGGCAGACTAGCGTCACTAGTAAAGCTACACTAATAGAGGAAGTTGAAACGTATATAGTAATAGAGCTATATTATAGGAAAGTGTCCGAATTCTTATCCCCTTAAAGAGCTAAGAACCTATTCAGATCAATATAGCTATACTACTAGAGACACAAGGTTTAATTATCCTATAAAAGGCTTTTCATGCGAAGGAATAATATAGAATACTTTCCTAAGGCTCATTTACCCCTGAATACATACACTTATACACTTCCCAAGCCACCCCTCAGAGGTACACTCCTATAGCATAGTGCCTTCTAGGGGAAACTTTAGCTATATAGTAGATCTATTAAAGTAGTTATACAGAGGGTTCGGCTCTACTTAAGGCTAACTACTTTCTATACCTCAGCCCTAGACTAGCTTCCTTAATTCTAACACCATATACCTTTCTTAGCTAGTTATTACCTTACCTAGAAGGCACTACCGCAGGAGCACATTTCCGCGTAGTAGCTTAGGCGATATATGAGTATAGGTACCTTCTTCACATATATTCCAAGTCTATAGTACCCGAACCCGGCTTTCTCAAACATACTCTTATAATATAGCTAAGCTTCATTTTACTAGCACGTAGCCTTACCCCTTCAGGTACTACCCTACGCTCATCTATAGATTTGTCTGAATCATCGTTTTAGGGCCTTTGGCTATACTACTCTAGCTATCTGCCCACGTATCTATATTAATTATCTTTCCCTTTTAATATCTCTAGGTATACTATACTATAACAACTCCACTCAACTCAACTCCACTCAACTCAACTCCACTCAACTCAACTCAACTCTACTCTACTCCACTCAACTCAGCTCAACTATCCGCTTGACTACTCTAGTTCGTAAAGCTATAGGGCAATATTAGTAGGTTACATGTCCGGATCGATAATAGTAATTAACTAATCTTACCTAGGGCAAGCTAGGATACATTCTACTAGATAGATATATAAGCTATTATTTGTAACAATAATTAATAGTATTAATACGTAAGTAGTAAAGCTATACCTTCAGATAAAATACTATTATATAACTAATTCAAATTAGAAAAGATTTTCCTTATAGAAAGAATATTAGGGAAACCGAAATAAAGTTAAAGCTTCGAGATTACCTAGCTAATATTAAAGGTAATACTAAAGAGAGTTCCCTATAAACCGAAAAGGATACGAAAGAGGATCCATTATTACTACTTATTAATATCTATATTAAAACGAGATTTCCTAAAGAGGACTATCCTCTTATCAGAGATTACCTTAGTTAATACGATATCCTAGTACTAGTAGAGATACTCTTCGATAATCTCTTTAGAGCTTAGGTAAATAAAAGAATTATTTGTATTAGTAACTACTCTAATACCTTACTACCTGAATATCAATTAGTATCAAAAACTCTATATAATATAAACTATATAGAAGTATTATTACTTAGTAATTATACTAAATAGTTCCTAGAGAACCTGAAATCTAACTTAAGTAAAGTAGACATATTTCGAGTAGAATACTCTTAGCTTCTTAAAGAATCTTTTCTTTTAGACTAATAATATGTCTTACTTAACTTAACTAGCCGAGAGTATATATTCGGAGAGTATAGTAATATAAAAGAGTTAGACCCAGACAGGAATTCATAGAGCTTTAGAGATATAGTAATATTACGTATTTATTAGTCTTAAGATATATTAGTCTCTATAAACTATAATAGTAGCGACCTTATATAAGGCTAGTAGGTAAGCTATCGATTCAAAATTATCCCGATATTAATACTCGATAAGATTACGAAAGGTAAATAAGATTAGAGGGATACTAGTAAAGAGGTATATTAGGTACTTTACGTAATTCGGAAAGTAGAAAGTAATTAATAGGACGAGTCTCCTTTATAATTAATCTATAAATATATCAGAGTTTATATTATAATTCTGGGTATATTAAAGTTTTATATAAACTACTTTGTATTTCGTTTCGAATTATCTATTAAGAAGGTTAGATACTCTATATGTGATACTAAGCTAGGATGAACTCTACCTAATACGGCTCTTATTAGAGCTCGGACTAATAGCTTAATCGAACCTAACTTCGTCTTCTTATCTCAAGGCAAAAGGCGAAATTAGTCTCAATAGAGCAAGTTTTTAATTAGCTATATCCTTGAACTTCTTCGGAGTATATATCAATTCATAAGAACAATTATTTAACTAAGTATAATACGTATCCTATTATTATATTCTTAAATTTCTACACGCCTATATTTCAACTTCAGTACTTTCTTACGATACTCTCCTACTTTCTAAAGGGTATTCGTTATTACCTATTTCAGCGTCGCTCAAAATTTCTAGGCTACTTAAGATCTCCGAGGGGCTCTATATATTATCGATCGTCTCTATATCGCTTATTATTAATACTATAAATCAATGGACGGAATGCTCAGGGCCAAGTTTTTATTCTCCTTCGCTGCCCTCGAATTCGATAGTCAGGATCCCAAACACTCCCTATAGAGCCGTGGCCTTACTATCTTACTAATAAGTTAAGTAATATATTACTATACTACGCCCCGGCATAAATTTAGGCTCAGGTAAATACTTCTTTATTAGTAAGGCTCTCTATTTAGCCCTCTAGGGTATTCATAGGATCACGGCGCTATATAGCTGAATTAACTTAGTCCCTAGATACTTAGTATAGAGTAACAGGAAGAGCTAGCTCCGAAGTCAAATCTATCGGATCTATAGACGCCCTTTCTTAGCCCTTCTCTATAGCCAAGATTATAGTATCCTTTATCCTACACTATTATTAGCTATATTATCTTTACTACTATATCGAAACAGGAACAAGCCTCCCTACTAGTATTCGCGTACGTAGTGTAGTAGTCGGCGTTTCCTATTACGTATTAGAATATAGCTCAGCCGTCAG
Source organism: Hyaloscypha sp. PMI_1271 (assembly GCA_021399465.1). Taxonomy (NCBI): domain Eukaryota; kingdom Fungi; phylum Ascomycota; class Leotiomycetes; order Helotiales; family Hyaloscyphaceae; genus Hyaloscypha; species Hyaloscypha sp. PMI_1271. Next base: position 154,660 of record JAJTUS010000023.1, on the reverse strand, counting down.
TTTAGGGATATTACTAGGGGGCCCGTATTACGGCTATATTATTATATATAGAAACTTAGATAGTACGAATTATGCCCTAGAGCTAGTTAGTACATATTAGTATATATTAGTAATAGAGCTACTATACGATTATACTTAATAGGACGAAGTTAGGCCGATCCGTATAAAAATCCTACTTAGTACCTGAGACTTAGTAATAGTGCTATGATAGTTTAGGACAAATAAAGGCCCACGGCAGAGTCGTTCTCGTTTAAAAGCAGAACACTCGAAGCGGGCTAGTTATAGTAGAAGAATAAGAGGATGAATAATACTATTAGTTTCTTTCTAGAGGGGTTATAGGGCTACGACTATTAGGGTATCTCGTTAGATAACCCCTTAGGCACGATAATAATAGTATTAAGTAGCGTTAGCTCACATTATATAGGTCATAGACTAAAAACCCTAATACCGAGTTATTAGCATGAAAAAGGATTTAACTAGCTCGATCTACTACTCAGAGGGGACACTGAGTAGCTAAATCATATTTACGGGGATCGTAAGGTAGAATGTCTATAGTCTACTACTCTATATAATATATATCAAGCCACTAGGGATAGAAGCTCAGCTAATGATCCATATAATATAAGCCATCCTTCGGCTAGTATAACGAAAGCCAAGCCGCCATTATATATTGGAATGGGCTTCTAATAGAATTCAGTTCATAATCGGTATAATGAGCTATCCCTAACCCGGTATAACGCAAGTCAAGCTGCTATTATAGGTTGAAAGGAGCCTCGAATAGTGGGATTCTGAGAATCTGCCTTAATCCTCCTCACATCTACTTTAGCTAGCTGGCGTTTCTCATACCGAGCAGTAGGGAAGCTGATAATCTGCCTTGATTCCCCTCACACCTGAACTGAATATGTCTAGATGAGCTCGAAGGGGAGTATTCTACATCTTCCATTCCCGACCCCCAGAAATAGCCTGGATCCACGACTCATTCACTAGGGCCTAGGCTAGGTACTACTATATGGCTCTTTAGCCGAAGCTCGAGCTAAGTTAATATCGACATACGAAGTAATATTCTGAAACACTATAAATCATTAACTCCTCGATTAAAATAGTATATATTCTTTTCAAATACAGCTAATTAATCCTACGTATTACACCTCAATTATTCTTCTACTTCCTCTCCAAAAAAATTCTCGCCGTTAATCTAATTCTCAGTTTCTATTAAACTTTCATACTATTCCTCTAATAACGAATACTTATCTAGTAAGACTACCGAATTATAGTATAGTACCCTATTACGAAATTCCTCCTCTATCTTTTATTATTTTGCCTCATTATCGTTTATTAGGCTACGAAGAATCTTAGAAGGATGAAAGAGGCTATTATTAGAAGTCCCTATATAACGCTCTAAAATCAAAATAATACTTTAAATATCTACTAAATAAACACGTTATCGTATAAGCTAATTCTAATACTCCTAGAAGCTATTAGCTATCTTCATATTACTACTCTTATATACGAAACAAAATACTTACCTTCTCTATATTCACTTCTCTTCTTCGGTTACCTTAATAAGGATATCGATAGTTAAGGTTAATTCCTTATACTTCTTAAGTAGAGGTTCGTCGTCGAAATCTGCGATAATAATCTCTAAATCTACTAATAGTTAGTAGTATTAATATAAAATAGAGATAAGGGTCTTACCTATATCGTTATTATTAGTAATAAGATTATACTTAATCATTTCCCTAAATATCCTCTTAGATCGAGACTTATCTTTTGATAATTAGTCTAAGATATTTTAGAGAGGGTCCTTATAATATATAGGACAACGCTAGCCCCTTATCTTAGTATAGGAGAGATATAGTATATAACTATAAATCTAATAAAGGTATATATACGAAATCGGCTTGATATATTTCTCATAAATAGAATATTCGTCGCGTCTATTTATAATATCTTTATTCTTAGATTTCTCACTACCCTCATTAGAGTCAGTTAGTCGGCTAATTTAATAACTACCCAAAGGTTACTACTATTAGGATATATACTCCGTAGGCGGTTCGGTAGAGATACTAGAGGTAAGTAGATCTTTGAGAATTTCTCCTAGTACTAGGCCTATCGAGAATGAGCTAAGGAGGGCTATACTATAAAGTGTTCTAAGTAGATCTAGTAGTGATAATTACACGAGGAGTAATATTAACTGAAAATCAGAATAAAAGCTAGGAAAGCATTTAGTAATTATAGTAGCCTTTATATAGTATATACTTAGTTAAAGCTTTCAGCTTCCTAGTAAAGGGGGGCTCAGTGAGGGGTATTATAAGGCAGAATCTTAGTATACTATCACTTTGTATAATACAACAAACTACTAGGATAAGAGCTAAGAGAGCTTAGCCTATAATCCGCATAATACGAGCCACCCTCAGCATGATTTTAGCGCTCTCGCGGGACGGGTTATCACTCTTAGGTAAGGCTTTCTCAGCTTCCCCCTGAATTCTCGATCCACATTATCGGGAAGGAGCGTTTCGAGCTCCTCATAGGACAAGATATCTTAGGCAAGGCTTTCTCAGCTTCCCCCTGAATTCTCGATCCACATTACCGGGAAGGAGCGTTTCGAGCTCCTCACAGGATAGGATATCTTAGGTAAGGCTTTCTTAGCTTCCCCCTGAATTCTCGATCCATATTATCGGGAAGGAGCGTTTCGAGCTCCTCACAGGACAGGATATCTTAAGTAAGGCTTTCTCAGCTTCCCCCTGAATTCTCGATCTATATTATCGGGAAGGAGCATTTCGAGCTCCTCATAGGACAGGATATCTTAGGTAAGGCTTTCTCAGCTTCCCCCTAAGTACTTGATCCACATTATCGGGAAGAGAGAGTTCCGAGTTCATTAGGGGACAGGATATCTTAGGTAAGGCTTTCTTAGCTTCCCCCTGAATACTCGATCCACATTACTAGGAAGAGAGAGTTCTATACTCACGTAGATCGACTACCTCGTTCTCAGAAGTATTACAAGTATGAAGTTTACTTAATATAATAGGTAGGTAACACTTTATTAAGTAGAGCTTATCTCTACCCTAATCTAATAGACTCATTAATATTAACGAGGGAGCCCCTATATCTGTTTCGAGAATTAACCTTAGCTAAGAATCGTATCACGACGATACTTGTTTCCTATATAATATAAGCTAAGCCACGAGACTATAGGAGTATACTTAGAGATAGTTACTACTACCGAATATTACTACTTTTAGTCGCCTTACACTAGTATAATATTAGGGATCCAGAGATCTAGGGGTATCAGATTCTACCTATATTTAGTAATCTTCGAGGAGAATAATAGGAAGAGCTAACTCCGAAGTCAAATCTCTCGGCCTCATAAGCCCCCTCTCTATAGCTAAGATCATAGTATCTTTCATCCTGTACTAATATCAGTTATAACGCCTCTATTCCTATATCAAAGTATAAATAGATTACCTAGCTAATATTCGCCTAAGTAGTACGATAGTCGGCGTTTCCTAGAACATATAGAAGATAGCTTAGTTATCGGTTTAGGGACATTAATAGGGATAAGTCATAGGCTAAATCCTACTAGAATATTATTTTAGTATATGATAGTAGTTCGACTATCGTTATACTCGCCGAAGGATGGCCTAGAGTATACAGATCGTGAGCTAAACCTTATTAGAAGCTATTTTTAACGTGTAATAGTAGCTTAACTTATATTACGCCGGTAGAAGAATAACTCATATTATATGGATTAGGGGCTAAGCTTCTATATCTCGTTCTAGAGGTTTAACATATATTACATAGATAGCTAGTAGATAATAGATAAGCTAGGCTAGATCTATAGCCTAATATATAGTAACGAAGCTATAATAGAAGGTATATATTATAGGTACTAGTGTTTTTTATACTAAGTAGCAGATCTACTAGGAATCTACCTTAATCCCCCTAATACCTACTCTAGCTAGCTAAAGATTCCTATACTAAGTAGTAGGGCTGCCAGGAATCGACTTTTATCTCCCTCTTATCTACTTTAGCTAACTAGCGATTCTTATACTAAGTAGTAGGGATATTGAGAATCTACCTTAATCCTCCTCCTATTTGTCTTAGTTAGCTAGTATTTCTTATACAGAAAGGTGGGCTAAGCACTACTACTCAAGTCGAGGATTATAGATACTTCGATTCTAGGAAGATAAGTATTAGGAACCCTGAGGTCTACTTCGGTTAGTTTAATTATTATATATAATCTTTCATCTTTATTACTACCTTTATTACTTTATTACTTTATTACCCTTTATTACTATATTACTATCTTTATTACTATATTACTACTATATTACTCTTTTTATTACTCATTTAATACTACCTTTATCACTATCCTTACCTATTTAGTATACCTCATAATATAGCTTCCCGTAAGACTAGAGTATAATCGAAAACTTCGAAAGCAGTAATTACCGCTACTATACTAGTAGAATCTCTAACTATAGAGAGTCTCTCTAAAAACTAGTAAGCTCTGTCATTTATTATAGTGTACTTACTAGAAGTCCCCTCCGAAGTTCTACCAATTTTAGAAAGCTCCTCTAAAGATCAACCTACTCTAGAGAATCTCAGAGTTATCCCACTTACTAGAGAAGCTCCCTCTAAAACTCTACTTATGAGAGAGTTACTAAAAACTCTACTATAGTTAAAAAGCCCCTCTAAAGAATAACTACCCACAAATAGCTTATTAGAAGACCTAAAACTAGTAGAGAATCTTATAATTATTCTACTTACTAGAGAAGCTCCCTCTAAAATTCCGCCTACGAAAGAGCCTTTAATAACTTTATTATACTTAGGGAGTCCCTCTAAAGACTAACTAATAACGGAAGTCTAGGCTAAAGATCAGTAAACTACGGAAGGCTCTATAATAAACTAATAAGTAGAGAAAGCTCTTGAAGATACATTAGCTTCGGTAAGTCTCCCTAATAGCTGATTTGCTATAGATAACTATATAACGAACCTATTATATAGAGAAATTCTAAAAGAGCTAAGAGAAAGTTCTTCCTGAGTCTAATTAATAACTAAACGCTTATCTGAAGACTACACTACGAAGAGTCTTCCGACTATTATACTAGTTATAGAAGCTCGCCCTAGCTCAGGGAACTAATTAGGTAAAATTCCCTTTCGTTACTTTCCGCGTATTCTCTAATATTCTTCTAGACGTTTCTATAACTAATTTAGATTAAGAGCCTTAAGAGGACTTACTATCTAATCTACTAAGTTCTAATACTAGTAAGGATACCTCCTAGCGTACTAACTATAAAGTAAATAGATAGAAGTACAAACCTAAGAACTTAACTAAAGGTCGATTTCGACTAAGCAAAAAATATAGTAAGTTATACTTACTATATTTAAGAGAATAAGCTAACTAAAATGTATTCAAGTAAATTATATCGATTTGATTATTGAATCTAGAGATGAATCTAAGTAATTACCTAGACTAGATATACCTATAAACTAGGACACGAGTACTAGTTCAAATGACTCTAATAATGATTTTATCGAGGCTATATCTACTAAGAGGCTATTAAACTCCTCTAAGCACTCGTTTAAAACCGCTAATAATAAAGTCGATAACTAAGTAATATCATATAAGCGCTTTAAGGTAGATAAAGATACTACTCTTCCCGATAACTAGTTTAACTTACCTTAAGATATAGGGGCTTCTAGTAATAAGCCTAATACCTAATTAAAACAAAAGACACGCTCTAAGTTTAGTAAACGTTCGTTAAAGGATTCTATTAATATAGAATCTATATAGCTAGATACTACTCTATAAAGTTCTGAAAAGTTCTATTAGTTATCCTTAGAGAGAATAGTATAATTCGTAAAGCTTATCGAACTTAAAGCTAATATTACTAAGCTACTTAATAATATCTTAATTAAGGATCGATTATAATAGTTCTATAAACTCATCGAATAACTTCGTAGTATAGAGGAGAGAAGATATAGCTTTATAGGTATATTATATCGAAATATTACTTCTAAATATAGCGAGTATAACTATATGAAAGAAACTATTAAGTAATAGATCTTAGAGGAAACGAAGGTCTCGAAGCGTATTAAAAGATCTAGTTAGGATATTAAAGGATTAATTCTATCCCTAAATATATCTAGTATTTATACGAACTTATAATAACTAACCTTAAGCCTATTACTTTAAGCGAACTAAACTAATATCCGAGTAACTTCTAAATAGTTCTATAATAAGTAAGTAGTTCAATAATAATACTATAGTAGTATACCTAATAAGGAGAAGATAGTAATAGTTCACCCGAATACTAATTATGGGTTCCTAGTTCTTATTATACCGAGTTTAAAGATAAAAGTACCTATAACTTTATAAGTAACTAATCTCCTTAATTATAGGTATAATATTACCTTTTATTTTTCGTAACAATACCTGACCTATAAATAAGAGTCTAAGCTACTATAACTATTAAGTCTAATAATTCTAGACTAGGTAAAGTATCTCCGGAGATAACTAGTAAAGATACTAGTATAGCTATATATAAATCCCGTAGTAAGACTTTAATACTAATACAAGTTAAGCTTAGTAATTATAATCGTAGAAGAGGAAGTAGAGTAGATAACTAAGCTATAACGATATAATCCTTATAATATAGTAAAGCGTTTATTTAAAGACTTCGTTAGGAATAATAATCTATAGATAAGCGAGATTTCGGAAAGCCTTAATAAAATTATACTATAGACTAATTATGTCCTTACTAAGAGTAAAAAGGTTATTAAGAGAGCTAAAATCATCAAAAATCAACTAATTAGATCCTAAAATATATTAGAGATTATAGAGGTAAAAAGATAAAAGTTACGGACTATTTAGAGAAACTCTAAGTTATAGGATTTGAGGAGAATTTAATAGCTAGGGACATCTATTTGTACTAGGAATAGTTACTATATCTAGTCCTATTTTTTCTATATAAGGTACTTCTTGAACTTCTCTCTATTTAGCTTTATCTACTAATATATACTTCTAAAGTTACTTATAGTAGTTACTTCTAGAGCACGATTATATATTTATTTAGAGATAATATTTCAGGTAATAGCTTAGGTAAGTTGAAACTCGATTATTAGTACTATACTATACTAATTATTTTTTGTAGCTTATTCGGGCTAGCTAATATAGGAAACTAGAGTAATATAAGGGGGTAACGAAAAATAAAGACTTACTAAATAAAACTTGAGAACGTAATAAGCTCAATAACGAAGCTATAAATAAGCGAAAGGTGAACTTCCTAATCCTCTACTTCTAGATCACCCTAGTCTACTTATCCACTAGCTGTATTCAGCCTAGCTTATTTCATTAATTACTAGACTAGTAATGTTATATTAGCTATATTAGTACTAAGTTCATTAACTTTTACTAATTTCGTCTCTATTAAAGCTATTCTCTCCTCTATCTTCTTAAGTATCGAATCTAAGGAGCTTCTACTAGTATTAATCTTTTCCTTAGTATTAGCTTTCTTAGTTTTAATCTCTGAGTTCTAAAGTAATACCGAATTAAGCTACTCCGATTTCAATTTATCTAGTAACTCCTTATCTTCGGTTACTATAGTCTAAGAATTCGGCTTAATATCTTATAGCGAAGTAATCCCCTTCTTTTTATAGTACCTACGAATATAGCCCTCTTTAGCCTTCTTTCTAACTATATTCTCAAGTCTTATCTTAGTTAGGACATTAAATCTAGCTACTATCACAATACTATAGAGCACCTTAGGATATATAAGCTTAGTCCTAGTTCTTAGGTCTATCCTCCCTCTCTTCCCTATAATATAAAATTTAAATTCTCTGAAATCCTTTCTATTTACTTTCTATTACACTTTTACTAGCTAGCCCTTTTTATCTATTTCACCTATTAACTTTATCCCTAGTATTATAAAGTACTTCTATAGCTCAATTATATTAATATCGTCTCGGAATTCGAAGTTTAGGTCCTTAGGGTTAGTATATAGGAGCTCTATATAATAGAGAAACCCTAAGACGTCGTCCTTTATCCTCTATTGACTAGTAATAATCTACTCCCTAGTAGGGAGGGGATATATTACTTAGGGAAACTCTATATTCCCAAACTTCCTCGCTACTACCTTATTAGCTAACGCCTTATTAGCTATCACCTTATCCGCCGCTACCTTATCTACTACTACCTTATTAATCGCTACCTTGTCTACTACTACCTTATCCGCTACCGCCTTATTAACCGCCGCCTTATCTGCCGCCGCCTTATCCACTATCGCCTTATTAGCTACTACCTTATCTACTACCGCCTTTTCTGCCTTCTTCTTAGCTTTCCTCTCTACCTTCCTTTTAGTTAATGTTTCCTTTACCCCTTTTTTAGCTTCTTGAGCCTTTACTATAACTTCTTCGCTTAGGGGGGTTATAACCCAATTCTAGGGATAGTAGTATTTAGTATTTATCTCCTATAGAGTAGTATTTATCTTATTAAGTTTCTTTATTAACTCCTCGTTAATAGGCTCGCCTTTACCTCTCTTTAAAAGATAGTCTATATAAGGCTTAGCTATCTCGAAGTTTGATACGAAAAATAGAATATCGATAATTTATCTATCTAGTAAGTTTTCCTCTTTCTCGTTTTATTACTTAATCTTATCGTTCAAAGCCTTTAATATACCTAGGGTAGTTAGGTCAGTAGAATCGATCATAAGCTTCGCTAAATACGGTACAGCTTCTTAGTATATCCTATTAATAAGTTTACTTAGCTATAGTATCCCGTTATTTCCTATTATACTATTCATTTCGTCTTTAGGGAGGATAGGAACGACGTCTCTATTACTATTAGTCTCGTAATTACTCAATTCGCTATCAGATTCATTACTACTATAATTTGCTATTTCTATCAAATCCTAGCCATTTACTAAAGTCTCTACTACTACTACTACTACTACTACTACTACTACTACTACTACTACTACTACTACTACTACTACTACTACTACTACTACTACTACTACTACTACTACTACTACTACCGCTTACCTAGCTTTATTAGTATCGACCCTATTATCCTCAATCACTAGGGTTACCTTTAGAGTAACTAAACTATTCTTGACTTCTATCCCTCCTTACTTATTACTACCTACCCCTAGATTATTACTCATATCTATCTCTACCGAAGCTATTTTCTGAGGTAGAATAAAGGTCTACTCAAAGTTATAGGTTTATTAAGGATCTAATTAGTTTTGGAAGATTACTCGTTTATATAAGAGTACTTGAGTACTTGAGTACTTTTTAGATTTAGGTTGTGACTTGATTTAGGTTATAACGTGATTCTAAGTCTACCTACTTATTAGAGACAGACTATTATTTATATAGTTCATCCGGGAACTATTTAAGGCGCCATTTATCTATCTTAGGAGTCGATTCCGGTCCTCGCACTTCATAGAGCTATAATGGGCCCTACTGAATACTAAAGGTATATAAAGTCTTTTAGGCACTATTTCTAGTCCCCTTTTATTTAGTAGAGACTCAAGTAGTATTAAAAGTACGTATACTAGTTAACCGGGTCACTTTTCAGATACCTCTATCTACTCTAATAATAGAACATTTTACTTTTAGGCTTAAGATATAGCTTGCTCTCCTCCTCGAGCTAGAAGTAGAGAACTTTTTGAGTTATATCTTCGACTATAGCTATATATATTTCTACTCTCTCTATAGTAGTTTTCTTACTTGGCCTAGGCCTAGCTTATAATAGAATAGGTATAGGAATACGTTTCTAGAACACTACTATAGCTTAACTAGTTACTATATCCCTATCCTTAGGCCTCTCTATAATAACAAATAGCCCTTTCATTAAAGAAACAGCAACTATCTAAATCTAGATTAGTAACTTGTCTAGATCTAGTATTATCTAGCTTAGTAATATTTCTATAGTATCTGAAATATCCAAATTAAGCGACTTACTTAACTCGAGTTCTTTTACTAACTAATCTCATCTAACTAAAGCCTCTTCTTTATAAACGACCTTCTATTCGCCTAATATTACTATAGCTTTTCCTTACTAGGTTACTTTAGCTCGGAATTTTAATATAACTATAAGGGGCCTAACAGGTCAACTATCCGTAGGGCCTATACTACTCACTTCGCCGATATTTACGAACTCGGGATCTCCTAGAAGTATAGGGCTACCAAAACTTCCTATTACCCTACTCGCTCTTATTATTCAAATTACTACTATATTACTACTTTAGGGCTACTCCTAAAGCTCCTTGTATTTCATTTTTGTACTTAAATAAGCTATTAGTAACCGGCTATACTATATATAAAGGTTAATAGTTATGAAATTAATATAGGTTATTATACTTCTCCTCCTTAATAAAACTAAGGGTTAATTTATAAAGATAGTATTCTATCTCAATTAACTATAGCGAGTAATAGTATCTTATATTTCTGACTTTAATAGATAGTAGTATAAGTTAGGTTTTATATTATATTAATTATATAGTATTTAGCTTATATGAAAATGTAAGACATCTAGTAGTTCAGATTTATAAGACTATTATTAATAATAGTTTATATCAAATACGTATATTAACGAAGTCTATTTTAGTTATAATTCCTTCTCATTTATATTACTAGAAAAATCACCCTCTACTTCCGGATCTCCTCCTAATTCAATTTATATTAGAAGTTCCTTTAGCCTAGATAAATATATAATAGTAACTATTTTAATAGTAGTAGTAGTAAAGTATTAAGACCGATATATTATAAATAAAGGAGAACTATCTCACTCTTTCCTGGTTCCCTTTCTATATAAGCCCCTCATCTCCCTTATTACTATTAGAGTAAATCTAGTAATCTTTTTATAACAAATTTCACTCTTACTCTTCTTCGATATAAAAGTGAATCCGAAAATTATATTAATTAATTTTATCTTTAAAGTTAGTAGTTTCGGGAGGTTAAGACGAGAGTACTATAGATTCGAATCTAGAAATATTAATGAAATTAAAATCGTCTTTATATACCTAAAGGGAAGCTCTAAGCTAGACTAGAGGTTAATAGGAAACTATATTTAGACAGAGCCCAAATAAGCTCTAAGGGTCCTATTTTAGAGTAATAATACTAGTATATTTAGATACTTGAGTCTTTACTTATATACTATATAAATACCCTATAATTATAGTCTTTACTTTACTAAAACTATATAATATAGATATTACCTCTAGTTAAGAAGTCGCCCTAGCTCCCAACTAGTAATTTGATTCGTAAGAGCTAGTAGACTTCTCTATTAATAACCTACTTAAGAGAGTCGAGGAATTTCAAAAGCGATAGTAGCTAGAGATACTAGAGAGAATTACTATAGAGAATTCGTAGCTAGAATACTATATTATAAGATATTAGTAAAATTCTACTTAAACGATAAATCTACTATAAGAGATATATAATACTATAATACTAATATAGGATATACTTAAGAAATATTATCTTAAGGAGGTAAAGGTAGATTAAGCCTAGCTTACTTTCTAGGGAATATGTGAGTATCCTAATATTACTCCTAGAACTCGCTAAATTAGCTAGATTTGATTTAAGTAAGGTACTTACTAATTTAAAGAGTTCAAAATTATTAATTATTTACTATAACCTAATATAAATAATACTAGCCTATTGAATTTAATAATTATCTCTTATAAATATAACTTTCTAGATCTAAAATACTTGAAATATAACCTATTTCGATACTACTAACTTAATAGTCTTTTTCAAATCCGTTATTAGACTATCTATAGTATTTTTAGATTCCTTCGTCTATACTACTAATTTTTTTATATAGGCCTCTATATCCGCAAAAAAACTATCTTTAGGGTTAATATCGTTCCTAAATATAAGGGGTAAGTATTACCTCATTTTCTCTTATAACCTAGTAGTATAGTATTAGTAATAGTTTATAGGTCTTTACCTAAGGAGGGTACTTACTTGTTCCGAAGGTCTTAAATAATTACTTCAAGCCCACTAATTCTACCCTCAAGTAAGGTGAATCGATCTTTAAAGCTTAGACCGACTTCATTAGTTATATGATTAACTATAGTGCTTTGTAACTAAGCACTTATCTATACCTATAGTAGATCTCTTAGATCTACTATAGTATAGTTAAGTTCACTACCTTATACTAGCTATAGGTAGTCTTCTAAAGCGTTTTCTATTAGAACTAGTTCATAACTAGGATAAGGGAATATTTGAGAAATTTAGTAATTAGGAATATATGAGAAAATATTCTAAGCTTCCTAGTCTAGAAAGTCTCTAAGAAAGAGAGGGTTTAGTTCTAACTTCTAAACTATAGTTTAGTCTATATACTATTAGGAGTTTTAATAGTCTATCTTAAGAATTCTAGAAGGTAATAAATACTATAATTCAATTCTTCTAGTCCTTTTAAGTACAAGTCGTTCTTTACTATAAATAGAAGTAATATAGTATAGTAGCTTAGATTAATCTCACTTAGTAGAATGTTTTATACCTAAATAATAGAAGTTAGTTAGATTTTTCAATATGAACTAGCTTATAACTATTTACGGAATAATAGGTACTAATTTCTAAATATCGACTAGCTTAATCTTAGTATAGAAGTCTCGTTTCTCTTATTATTATAGTCGATTAGCTTATACTAACTCGCTCGTCAGGTTCAAATATATAAGTCATTTACTAATTTCCTCTTCAAAATCCTATATCCTTCCCCGGTTTTCTTTCCTAAGCTAACTCGCTATTTCTTCTATAACCTTATATAATATACTCTAATTCTCAGATATCTCATTATCTACCTCTACTACTAGTAATTAAAGATAGTACTATAAGTTATAGTATGTAATAAGCTTCTATAGAGATTCTTCGTCTTAGTATAGCTTTTTAGTAATCAGATACTAAAGATAAAGTACTTATATATTAGATATTATTGAGGTTAAAGATAATATTAAAGATAATAGTATAGTAATTTAAACCTTAGTATTAGTATATAAGTTATACTTTTAAAGAATTATAGTAAAGACTAGGGAGCCTAATTCTCTCCTAAGGGAGCCAAAAATAGTTATATCTAATACTAGGAATTTATAGGGTTATTACCCTATATTTATTAACTAAGTATTTAGAAATAGTATCTAAAAATAACCTCAGAAGAGTACTATAATATTTCTAGAATATTATATTAGGCTAACTATAGTATTTTAAAGTCCTAATTAAGGTACTTAGTAGTAGATAACTACGATTAGTACTAGGCTATAGAGTCGTCCAAGCTTATACTATACCTAACTAAAGACACTAATAAGAAAATAGCTTCTATATATTAAAATATCTAAGTACTATTAAAGGATACTTTGAGAGCATTTTCGACTCACTAATTTACTAGTTAATTCTATTTAATTATATATCCCCTCTACTATTTTAAGGACGAAAGCCTAATACCTACGAAGTAATAAATATAGGTAAAAAACACAAAAACCATTTAATCTCTACTATAAGAATAATCACTAAATCACAATATAGTGTCTTAATATACTACCCAGGTAAGCATAGGTATATATAATCCTCTGAAAGCGCTCCTACTAATACTTATAGGCTAATTGCCTCGAATATATTAATACTAGTAGTCGAATATTACCTTCTAATTCTCGTGAGGGTACTAGGACATAACCTCGGTTACTTAGTAACTAAGACTTTGATACTATAACTAAGTAACTCCTAATAATAGGTAAGTCTATCGAAGTATCTTACTAAAACTTGTTCGAGATACGGTTTATTACCTCTTCTATTCTATAGGACCTCGAATAGGAATAATAAGTTCGATAGAGATACTCTAACACTTATAAAGAACTATATATCTAGTATAAAAGGAAAGTTATAGAGATATACGAAATAATAACCAAATTCAGCTTACTATATAAGGAACTTAAGGAATCCTAGAAGACGACTTCTAAATACTAGTTAGCCTTCGAAGAATATAAGTATTATACTTCTAAGAATAGAGATAAGGTTAAGGACCTTAAGGGGAAAAGAGTAGAGACTATAAAATAAATCTAGGTTATAATTAATCGGGATAATTTAGCTAGGACAAGGATCGATAAGCTAGAAAAGAAAAGAGAAGATTTAATATAGGGATATTAAGTAGTAATTAGTATAATAGTAGCTCGTGAGTATCTTATTAAGTAAAGGATCGACGAGTTATAGGAAGGAATAGATATATTAATACTAGAATATTAGGTAATAATGAATATTATAGTCGGCTATATGAATTCTACTAAGTAGAAAGTCGAGGAATTCAGGAAGATTATTAGTATATTTAAGTATTAGGAGATAGATTTGACTTATCTAACTCCTAAATAGTCTCTAGGAGCTATAAAACGACTAAGGTTAGAGACCAAATAGTAGTATAGCTACCCTTCTAAGTATAGAAAGTATAAGGATATAATAAAGATAAAGGATAGAGATACGATAGTAGTATAAAATTAAATTAATAAAATAATATTTTAGGATAACTTAGTAAGGTTCATATATTCACGCTTAATTACTCTATTCTATAGGAAATTCATTTATACTTTATACTAAAACTATTTTATATTATAAAACGTGAATTACTCTAGGTAATAAAATATTTCGGAAATAGTAAACTAACTACTAAAGCCTCTATAGCCCTATAGAATAATTAAGTATCCTAATATATTACTTATTATCGTTAGTATTTACTAACTCTAATATAGAGATATTCGGATATTAGATTAGTTTAGTAAGTATAGGTCATTAAATTAAGCTTTTTTGCTTATGTTTACTTATACTACACGATAACTAATAAAGCCTATTCCCTACTATATAATCCATGTCTCTATACCCTAGTTCTATACCCTAGTTCTATACCCTATCTCTATACCTAGCTCTATACCTAGCTCTGTACCTAGCTCTATACCCTAATTCTATACTAAAGGTTTCTAAGTAAGGTTCTCATCTCTCGGACTTTTTTATAGATATCTTATAGACTACCTATAGATAAGATATCTAACTTAGATACTAGTACTTTTTTACTACGAGGGGCTTTATAATAGGACTTAATCACAAAATATCCTAAATATCTAAGTAAAGCTCAGACTCGAAAGCTACGATATTAAAGTATAGTACTAGCTATAGTACTATTAGTACTTTTAGTAGCTCTATAAATCTAAATAAAGACTAGACTAAGATCTCGAATTTAGTCGAGTATAAGAGGATTCAGAATAGAATTACCTAAAGGAATTACTATAAGTAATTCCGTAAACTCTATAGAGACCTAGTAACTAATCTAAAGGGTAGGTAAGAAGCTCAAGAGACGCCTCGAAGATCTCGAGAAAAGAATAGAGTTAGCTTTAACCTTATTACCTTAGATACCTATAAGACTATAATATTAATAAGATTATAAAGAGAGTACTTAGAAGGAAAAGAGAAGCCTAGAGATTATCGACTAATAGTTATCTCCTAGAATCTTATAAAACTAGTATAAACCGCTAATAGAAGACAACTTGATATTTAGGGCCTTATTAGAGTAAGAAGGATCTCGAATACCTCTATTCTTTATATACCACACATATTATCTATACCTATAACTATATTATCTAGATTTTCCTATAGGGTATTAATATAGAGATTCCCTCGACCTAGTTCTATTAATACTATATTTACGGGAAGGAGATATAATAAGCTAATTTAATATAAGCTACCTAGATTTTCTAATAATCGACCTCTATATATCTTACGGATATAAAGATTCAAACCCTTATAAAGATAATCCTGAGCTAATACTAATAATAGCTAACTAGATTCCTCTTTCATATTCCTACAAGCCTTCGACCTAATCTTTATTAGGACCCGTAATATGAGGTATATAGATAAGAGGTTATTTTTCTTGTTTTAGGGTTTATACTAGAGTTCAAAGCGCTCGATACTTATTCTAGAGTGATTTTACAAATTTGGTCTAAAGAAATGGAATAAAAACATAACTATTTACTATTTATTTTTATTTTTTATTTTTTTTCAAGCTATGTATTTTGTCATATGAAATCAATTAGTAGTATTAGTTAATTTTTAGGCCCTAGAAGTAAGTAAGTATTTAGGCTAATTTATAGGTATTCACAATAGTTTATTTTCGTAAACTCAGTATATTATCTATAGCAATTCACCCTTACTACCTAGTTAGTCCTAGTGATTTCTAATATCTTAAATATTACTACTTATATATTTATTCTATTTAAAAGTAGATATTAGGAAAGATTATCTATTACTCGACTAATATCTCTATACATATTATATTAGAATAGCCTAGAATAATATATATTAACGTAGTATAATATGTGGGAAAAAACCCGAAACACTATAATTCTATACATACTTCACTCTATATAATAACTACTTCCTTTTACTCCTGTAATTCTTTATAGATTCTAATATATAGGCCCAAAGACTATTATAGTTAACCCGGACCATATCCCCTAGTATATAGGAAAATAACAAATCTCTTAGACGATCCGCTTCACCTTCTCGGTTAGCTATAGTTACCTTACCTAGGGCCTCGATCTATTATATTATTAAGATTAGTTCTTATATTTAGCCTCCTAAGATAAGGTAAACTAACCTCGCTATTAGCTCTCTATAATATCGACTTTCGTATATTACTATTTAGAGTTTTTATTATCTTAAAAGATTTCGTTATACCCTCCTAGTCTTTTCCTTCGTATTTCTAGTATACTAGATATATCTTCTTATCCTAACTCTCTTTCTACTTCTAAAACTCTCAGGTTATTAATTCGTCGAAGTTAGGGAAGATCGGGTTTTGAATATTAAAGGTATTATCCGTAATAGTACTAGCCAAGTTTAGTATTAATAGCTCGTCACTATCAGGGAAAATTTGGTTATCCGCCTCGGTATTAAGTATTAATAGTTTGTCGCTATTAGAGTCGCATACTTCGTTTTCAGGGAAAACTCTATTACCCGCCTTAGTATTAAGTATTATTAGGTCATCGAAATAAGAATCACAAGGGCAAACTTAGCTTAGAATAATATTAAAGTTAGTTCTCGCTATAATACGGTCTACCATAGTATTAAGAGCTATTAGTCCGTCGAAATAGGAATCATAAGGTATAGAATCTAGATAAACTAGGTTACGAGTAATATCAAAGATCTCGTCCATTATAGTATTAGTTACTAAGTCGAATGTCGTTATTTCGTTGAGGTAGGAATCGAAAGCTATATAATCTAGGTAAGCTTGATTTTGAAAGTTATCTTCTGCCATAGCGTCGATTACTAGGCTGAGCTTCTTATTAAGCACAACTTTTAATAGCTTATATAAGGATCGCTTCGGCGACTCTCCTACGAATGCTACTAGTATATCACAACTTTCGGACCTATAAGCAATTTCTTCTCCGCCAAGGAGATCGGCACGGCTAGAACATTCTATTTTCGGGAAGAGTTCTCACCTGGGTGAATCCTAGGTCTGCTCACGGCAACTAAGGAGATGCTAAAGTAGTCTCCCCAACGTGCTGACAGGCACTATTTGCCGTGCATGTGAATGATACTATTTACCGGTAGATGGCATGATTAATCATCTGCTCCAAACGATCCTAGAGACTGAGTAAGCCGTAATCCAGGGGCTAGCAAGTCAGTCACTATACCCCTCTAGAGATCATCTAGGATCTCATCCGATGTGTCAAACATAGGAATTGAGCTATTTTAAGGACGCTCATGGCCTCTAAGTTTTGATCCCATCGCTAATGCTAATTCATAACGAATTTTCAGACGTAAGATGTCAGTATTCAAATCTATCGGATAGGCTCAATGTATATAATCGAAGTCCCCCGTCCCTCTTACGGGTCGGCGAGCTACCTAACCCCCCCTATTCAATACTAGTAGTAGCGAGCGTCAGAGCGATTCTGTTGATAGTGAGGGGTACACAGGGAAAGATGTATATGCACTTAGTTCGAATTCTAGGTCACCGTACTAATAATTACCTAACAGGTATCGACTTCAAGCGCGATCTGCACTTCGATTTTCCGCGAAGACTTCGTTAGCGGAGATTCTGCAAAAGTTAAACCAGCGTATAGCCGCTTTCTTGAAACTATCCACGAGGAGAATGAAGAGGAGACTAATACAGCGGGAGTGGTGGAGGGGCGAGCTCATGGGTAAGAAAACATTATCGGTAGATCCGGGCGGAGTCGCCGAGAAGACAAGGCGGGTGGTGTTTATCAAGGGACTAATCTGGTTGGACATTTTATGAGTTGTCGGGGTGATGGACTCTACGCTACGATGCTTTCCTTCGCTCTCTTCCAGTAACATCATATTCAACCATTTTTCGAACGTTGGTTTTGAGTTTGCACATGGCGTAGGAAGCCCCAAGAAACGCAGGATGTTGCTTTTTGATTCGAGTGATGCTTGCTCTCTCCGACCATGAGTGATTAAGCGAAGTAGGTGGAACCAGCTATGAGCCAAGAACGAGTGCATGGCACTAGCCCCATTCCAACGAGTGAAAGATCGACTGCGGGGCGTCTAGCCCTGCCAACAGCTCGACAAAATCGAGAAAGCCCTTACCGAAAATCAGCCTATCCTAAGAATCTAGAAAAGATTGCGGATCATGCACACCTCTAGAAGGTGAGAAGTGGAATGTTCCTGCAGCAATGTGGCACAGTCGGGAACCCGTCACCTTCGGGATTTTGTCGACAGTCATTCCCGGATAGCGGTGCCAACCAATTTATGTGCAGAGACGCTTGACTCGAATCTGACGGCTAATTTAATGCTATGAGTAGATGTAGAAGCAAAGCCGACTCTCCTCTTCCGCGCATACGCAGTTCTTCCCCTTGAAGGCATGAATCGGCGATCCCCTACTCCATCCCGAGTGAACTCATAGCAGCTATATGGCATAAAAGAACCTTCCTTGCAAGATAACGGACCCAGCAATCTGGTACAGCCGCGGAGCGACTCATTTCCTTGCAGTAACGTGGAAGAATGACGATAGAGCGCGCGTCACAATGCCAATGCTGGCTGGTGGTTGGCTATGCTGCAGCCGCTGAAAAATTCTCTGTTTGAGTGGAGCAGAGTAAATTTCTTTTGCAGATGATGCGGCATCTACCGGGCGGGAATGTGATGTTCTCCTTCCCAGGAGGGTCGGAGTTTGGCTTGTCCCGGCACTGCCCGCACAAGGCCACCGAGAAGTGCGTCGTGTAGTCAAGCCAGGTTTAAAGGGGATTTCAATTTGGTAAATTGAACACGATAGAGAACATACTGGCGCATAGACGGAGAAGGCATTATATCCTGTATTTCATAGCCGAGGAATCTAGAAGCCTGCCTCGCAGAATATAAAATCACGTGACAATATAGAACCCTTCTCGCCCGAGCGGCGAAAAGGTCATCACTCTTTAGTACTTTGCTACGGGTTCTGGCATTACCGATTATGCTAAAAAAAACGTGCTATGTATCTCTGTGATTTCAAGATGTTCTATATGCAAAATAGTTGCAAGCGCAGGGTCCGAGTTGGGAGTGTTCCTAATTTCTTAATTAAGGAGAGAAATATTTTTTTTACAAATAGCGGGAAGCTCTATTTTGACCCAGAAGAACCTTTTTTGCTTTTGATCTATAGCCTATCTCTTTATAGCTGCAATACTCAAATAAGATACTAATTTGACTGAGAAAGATACCTTTACGTCTATTTTACCTTTAAGCGCGGGGAAATTTTAAGGTTTCCTCGCTAATGCACCTTTAAGCGCGATCTTCAGATAATCAAGATTGGCGGGTTCTCCAGACCTGCACGGCCACGTGAGACTTGGCGTCGGCCTTAGCCATCAAGGATTAAACTCGCGACTCTACTACAGCTGCAACGATTATGGCACGAGATTCTCTATTATGGGTCGAGAAAATAAAGAAAGTCACTATGTCCGGCTGTCGGCAGAATTATCCTCCGATGTCAGACTCGATTTCTTTTAAGGGAATTTTTTGTTGCGAACGATTCACCTTGGCTTTGGCATAGTGGGCAGCACGCAAGGCAGCAGAACGACAACCGGTGATCATCTGAGTCTCCCCGAGTTAGAAAGCCTCAAATAAAAATCAAGGTTGGAACAGTGAGGAGAATTACGTCACACTTCTAATTCAATTAGCTCATACTTCAAAGTCACTTGACGGCTTACGGCTCCACAATCGCAAACCTTTGCCGATCGCTGTCGCGTTCCGCGATGGTGACACCCCAACCCGTTGAGAAACGCTAAAGTGATGGGCAAATCGGAACACCGAATTGCCAGAATAGTGCGATATAGATTTTCGGCGCGATAATTCAGAGACCCATGCATGTCGGATTAGTAATACTGAATCAGGATAATCCCAGCACGTCATTTACTGCCAAATGCTAGTACCTGGGCTCGGCCCACGTGATTGACCACTGCCTCTCCCACGACTCCCGTCTCTGTTCCGGTGTTTGCCACTCATTTTTGCTCCCGGTCCTTTACACCTACTGTTGTCCCCGGTCAGCGCGCAAGTCTCCGGCGCACTCCCAGGTTCTGATTGAGGCCCTATTAGTAAATAAGAGCGCACCAGTCGCAAGCAAACCCGACCCCTGCTGAAAAGTTGCGCGAACCAATCCTCTGCACCCATGTCTTCAAGCGTGGAAGAATTCTGCTCTTGCTGACAGACATAAGCCACCTCAGGCGATTCCAACACGACTCGCTGTGAAAGGAAACACAAGGTTAATGCCGATCTGCTCCAATCTCTCACTGTCAAGATAGTACCTTTACAAGATATTACTCCTGACTTTCGTCCTTTAGATCATTCAAACTCCAACTTTCTTATTCTAAGGCATAGAGAATCCTATACAAACTTTCCTTTATTTCCCTCGATTTCCAAAAGAGCTTCGACTAAGAATCTAGGGCCTCGCTCTTCTAGGACCTTGTACTATCGAGTAGGTCTAGAATAATTCGAAGTTAAAATAGGAATTCGTCCGTATAATACTAGCCGCGCTCTAGGCAAGCTCCGAGGCTCGAAGAGAGTTTTTGAGGAATACGGATAGACTAGTCGTATCTTTCGTATATTGATATATTATAGATATCCGGCCCTTCTACTTTTACTATAAGCTAGATATAATCTATATTCGGCGTTAATATTTATTTAACCTCCCTTAAAACTAACCTACTACTTATTATGATATAGTCTATTTTAGCCTTAATCTTGTGAGTACTTATCTACGCTTTCTCTAAATAGACTAGGGATTAAAGCTATACTAGTCGCGGTAGTCTTAGTAAGTAGGCCTAGCCTTTATTCGTTTATTCCCCCGCCTCGAGACATTCACGCTTATCGTCATAATTTCAAGATAAGCTTAGGTAGATAATAAAAAGGAAATACTAGTAGGGATTATTAAGAAGTATACTATAGTATAGTTTGAGATTAAGTAGAGTTAGTATCCGGAGTAGTATATACCTATAATTAATTTCTATTATAGGAAGGACTCGATAGACTAGAGTATTTATTCTATAGTAAAGTACCCGAAAGCTATAGCGATACTTAACTATTATATAACTAAGTCGAAATAAACTAGTTAATTTGAATAATAAGACTACTCGCTAAGCTCGTGTCTTATTATTAATATGATACCTAAAATCCCACTACTAATACTACTATAATAAGAACTAAGATACTCTACTTACCTCTCGGTACGCTTACCTAAGTAACGCTAGGTATAGGATTATCTCCCCTATATATAAATAGATCCTTAATACTTCTATATACTTCTTTGTAACTTAGTATCTTAGGAAGTCTTTTGTAGAGGATAAATAATACATTAGCTATAGTTACCTAAATCACTTTATCTTCGCCCTATAGAACTAATACTTTATACTTTACCTATACCTCTCCTGAGTCATTAATAGTGAGTAGAAATAACTATTATATAGAAGTTTTGGTAATAAAGACTTCCCTTATAGGAGATGGTTTTCGAACTCTATACCTAGGTATTATAGTATTCCGCATAGCCCTCATCTACTAGAGTAGCTAGTATACTACTATAAACTAAGTTAGTATAACTAGTATAGGTAGAGTTAAGGCAAAATACTAAGATAATGATCTTTCCGGTTCGTTTAATCCAGGTCTATCGACCTACGTTAAGTAAGGCGGGCGTACTAAGTCTTTGAGGGAATATTATAATCTCCTTAAATCCTATTTCGGATTCTATATACTTCACAAAAGCGTATTTCTCGAATTAATTACTTAGTATTATTGACTTAAGCGGGCTATTTATTAGAGTATTAACTATAGTTCCGCTAGTAGCGTGTCTGAAACTTAATAGCTAGCTATCTTATTATAGTAGTTCTAGCTATTAATCTTACCTAAGAGTTTAGTATCTAGGATTTAGAGGAGATAATAAAATATACCTGTATTAAAAATATTAACTTTAAGATTTCTTTAACTATAGTATTCATATATATATAAGGATAAACCCCTCTTTATATATTAACTATAAAAGTGGAACTAAATCCCATACTAAATAGAAAGATTCGAAGCGCTCGCCATATCTTACCTAGTGACTTTTAATAACGTACCTTGTCTATACGACAAGCTATACTATTGTTTTATATTTATAGATAGATCAAAGGATAGCGGGTCTAATAGAAACGGTATTATCCTTCTTTCGGGTAGATCTTAGTCCTTTGAAACCGCGTTATCTAGAGTCACTCTATGAGATATAGCCTCTCTCTCTACTCGTCTTAATCTCTTCCTTCGTATAGAACTCGAATATCTCTTCGATATACCCTTCTCTATATCTTTAGGAAACTTATTCTAGGATTTTGGGTACATAAGCTATTAATATATTAGTATATAGAACATAACTTCTGAGAGTATACTCATAATTTAACTTATATCCTATAAAGTTTAATCCGTAGTTCTAAAGGTATAGTACTCGCCGTTTTCTAGGTTATATATAATTAGTATTACCTCAAAACTATATAGTTTTCCTATTTTGTAAGCTTTGTATTCTATACCTTATCTCTATTTCCTTTATTACGTATTATATTCTTTCTTCGTCTAATTAGCTATAATAGTCTAGAAGCTACTAAAAGAGATTCACATACCTTAGAGGATACTATCTTAAATTAATAAAAGGTAGTTATAGTAAGGCTAATAATTTGTAATATAAGAGGGGCTATTTCTGGTACTTGTATTCTTTTTTAAGGTATAACTAAAATAGATCTTACTCAGAAAATAGTCCTATTTATATTAAATATAAGAAGTACTAAAGGAGCCGAGTATGCCTCATCCTTTAAGTCTTATAAAATTAGTTATAGATATCACATAGTAGTATACTATTACCCTTAGAGGCCTCGTGGTTTTATTCCATACTTTATATCTAATAATAAAGATTTCTAGCTTCCTCAAGTATTTATTTTACCCCTAGGTTTATCTTTCTATAAGAGGCTTTTACTAATATATAGGATTTTCGATAATATAGTTTAATATAATATTAGTTATATTATTTCTAGTAAGAAATACTATTTGTATTACTATTAGGGTAAAAGATATTACAAGCCTAGTAAAACGTTCTACTTTACTATATATAATTAACCTAATACTATTAGCTTTAGGAGAACGTATAAACCCTATAGCTAGTATTTCTAGGGTATAGCTAAGCGTGTCTACTAGTATATACGAGTTTCTAGGGAGCGTCGTTATAGCTAAGGGCCTAGTCTATATAGTAGTAGCCTTATCTTCTTAGTATATTAATATATATAATACATCTAGGATAACTAAGCTAGTAGTAAGTTATCTCGTCCCTTGAATTTATCGAGAGCTAATACTTCAAGGCTAGCGCTATTAGCGCGGTCTTACTATTCTCGTCTATAGTATATATATACCGATATTTCTATGAGATCTTTTAAAAGCTTTATCTAATTCTTACTACTATACTAATAGCGGTAATATATCTATATAGTACATCAAAGAATATCTAGAAGGTACTAATAGTATACTTATTTACTATAATTTACCTTTAGATAACTATAAGTGCCCTCTAATTCAGATAAACCATTTACCGTAATATCAAGTATAGAAAGCTACTTAACTAGGTAATAGTACAAATAATAACTTATAAGACTAAGAATAGAGATATACTTGTATTAGATATTATTTATATATACGTTCAGTTATCGAGACTATAGCGATATCGAGCTAGTTAATATATATACCTTAGTATCCTAGGTATAAACTATACCTCGTTTATATAATTATACCCCTTTTTTATATCTTAGTAATATCGAGATACTAATAGGGATATTATTATTTTTATTATATAAAAGAGGAAGGGGTTTATATAGGACTTATTCTATTATACTACGAATAATATCGATTAATGTAATAATATAAGAGCTCTAATTAAAGGGCTATATAGAAAAGAACTAGATCTCAAATCATATAGTACTATCCTCTTATTCGCTACTAGTATTAGAATAGTAGGTTAGTTACTATATATTACATAGCTCTTAGAAGAGTACTACAATTCTAGAGAAAAGAATCTAAGGATTACTATCTTTTGAGAACTAGACTCTAAAAGTAAGTGCTCTAACTCTCACTACTATATATTCCTACTAATAGCTAGTAAAAAAGTATATTTAGCCTAAGTTACCGATATAATAATACAATTACTTAAAAGAGATACTAATAGGGTTTAATTTATATACGTATTCCTTGAGATACTATTATTAACTATATAATAGATACTCGATATCTAGCTTTTTGTCCTTAGTAACTATATTTCTAGCGAAATAGAACTAAGAGATATCACTCGTCTTAGGACACGAATCAAAATAATATATAATAATATAAATACCGAAACTCTTATCTAATCTGAGATTAAAGGTAAGGAGGGTTATAAAGTTATTTCCTATAAGTCTTATATCTACTCTAGTACTTATATTACTACTAAAATATGAGAATATAGTATATATAAATAATGAGACTAATAATAAGATTCAAGTAATTATTTGGTAATTACGGGATAAGATAATTAATCTTAAAGAGTTAGAATATTATTCCTACTTAGCTTAGGGAAATAACGAGTACTTAAGTAGTAAAGCTTAATATAGAAGTAAGAAAGATAAGGACAAAAACGTCTAGGTTGTGTTTTTGTACTTTTGAGAATATAGAAGTTGTAACCTCTCTCTTTTTACTTTTTTCTTTCCTTTTTATATAGACTCTAGAACTTCTTTCTATTAATAGGGTTATAATTCGGAATAAGTCCTAGTTACACCTCCTTACTATAGATTAGTATTATATCAAGTATTAATACTTAACTATCTGAGCTCGAACTAGCCCACCTCTCTATAATCTCACTACTTGATATCTATGAAAATGAGCTAGGAGATTACTACGCTCTCATAACTATTTATTCCGCTAATATTAGTATACAATTACGTAAACGCTTAAATAGAGCTAGCTCTCACAATATTACTTTAATTTTCTCTACCCTTACTATTCCATCCTAGGAGTATATAGGTTTAGTACTTTTTTAATTCTCTTACCGAATCTAATTTTAGCTATATGAGTCTAGATTAAAATTATATATATCAAAATCAGGGGAGCCTAAATGAGATCCCTATAACTTAACTAATACTAAAATTATACTAGGAGCTAGAACGAGCTCCTTTAAAGATATAGTATAACTATAGGGCGAAAGGATTATAAAAGATATTATATTTACTAAAACCAAAACTTAGATTAGTAAGAAACTTATAAGAAAAGAGCTATATATAAATTCAGGAAGCAAAAACCGTATCTTATAATCCCGGTATCCGACTAACCCCTAGCGCCTACCCCTATCGATACTGAAATTACCTGTAATAATAGGACGTTAATAGTAATTAAGACTACTAATAAAAACATATAAGTATCCAAAACCGCCTATACTCCTAGCCTCTCTAAGATTATTAATCAAAGAACTAGGGAAAATAGTCGATTAAGGTAAGAGCTTAATTACGAGTAGAGTAAGTTAGGGGTAAGCGTAGATCTCTTAGAAGAGTTAAAGATAATTATTGAGAGACTCTAATAAGCTATAATTAACTATTAAAGGTGAACGACATTATAGATTAGTGAAGTAAAGTAGTATATAGCTCAAGTATTATTAATATAATATCTATATTTGGATGTAGTATAAATAGTATTAGAATATCTACTTTAGGTACATGAAATAGGGTTACTTTAATATTATAATATAATTTAATTACAGTTTTACTAACTTATAGTAGTATTATATTAGTCTTTTATTATCAAGTTTATCAAATCATACACTTAAGTAATTATATAGTTATAAAGTAATTTTTAGATCTTAAAGAGAGTTTATAGTGAAATATATACTAGCTATTCGTCTATCTAATCCTCTCAAGCTTCCTACTATAGTATAGGCTTATTTAGGAAATTCACTAGAGGTAGTAATTCTTCCGAGATTAGAGAGAGCCTCTTAAATATACGTCTCGAGTACCTATTATCCGGTAATTCTACTCGTATAGCTAGAGAACTTTCCCTAGATAATTCAATAGTCGTATAATTTAGAGGGGTTTCTTCTAGCCAGGAACTAATAACTATTAAAGGAGGTAACTCCTCTTATATAAGAGAGAAATCCTATAAACTATTGTCGTATAATCGTAATTTCCTAGTAGTATAACTTAGCGGTAGTCCTTCTAGCCCTAGACTAGAGTAGTAATAGTAGTAGGTCTCATATATAATTACCTAATATAATAATCTTAGGATATTATTAACTACCTTTACGTATTTTGACCTTAAATAGATACTAGATTCCGGAACCTGGCCTAATATTAGTAGATAATGATTATAATATCTCTTTAATTAGGATTTACTATAGTACGAACAAATATACCTCGGAGTCAAAGAACTCGAGGTTAGAGTAGACTATTAAGAGGAACGTTAATAATCTATTAGGAAAGCGTGTGTTTTTTTTCTTTAAAATACTTAAACTTACCGATACTATATAAGTAGATTTAAGACTCTATAATCACATCCATCCGGATTACTAAGCTACTTTAGTGCCCCTAGATCCAATTTCGGCTCCTTTTAGAAGAGTCCTATTCTAGTTACTATATTTCCTAAAATAGATCAAGACTACTAGTGATCTCTAACTAGAGCCCAATTTAGCTTCACCTAAGAGCTTATTTCGACCCCCCCCCCCCTCTTTTATTATATAATTCTTTGTATTCTTTATCCTAAACGAAAGTATAATATCTTTACTCCTAGCACCTAGCTACTTCATTAACTATAAAGCGTTACAACTATAGCTACTAGCTCAGTTTTAGAATATATAGTAATAAGACTTCCCTTCTCGAATCTAATAAGCTTTAGACACTTACTCATTACTTATAGGATCTAGATATATAGTAACCTAGCCTTTTCATATTAATCGGTAATACGTCAAAGTTACTAGCTCTTCGAGAGCTATTTAGAACAAAGAAGGTTAAGAAATTCAGAAGTAATTAATATTCCGGCGAAATACATCTTTACCTTAACTTATCTAGTATTTTCAATAATAGACTAATCTTTATTATAGACAGTAACCTCTCTTAGCTAAGCTTAAGGATAAAGGTACCTTCTATAGAGAAATATCATAAAATAATAAGATAAGCCTTACTAAAACCTATAGTAAACTCGTATATTACTCTAGATAGAACTATAGATAGTATTTATTCCTACTTCCTTTTACCCTTTATAGACGTCTTTTACTTCTTTTCTATTAACCTTAATAGTTTTAGATAGATCGTATACTACTTAGCTATATAGCTAGAGAAAGGCTAGTTATCGACGCTTCTAAGAAACATATACCCTAGAGTAATTATTATAACTAAGAAGATACGTCTAGGAACCTATATAGAGAAGGAGGCTAGAAAAGCCTTTCTCTAGTTACTAAGAGAAGAAACGATATATGAGCTATCTAAGTAGTTCTCGGATATTTATATTATAGCTCTTCTCCTAGATTACAAAGTCTCTTCTAAAGCTCGATATAGATACTTAAAGGAGTATCTTTTAAACAAATCGGATAAAGTATAAAAGAATAGAGAAGATACCTATATATTATTCTCTATAACGTATTTTAATACTCTTTTCTGATATATTTACGAATACTTTTCTCAACCCTCTAAGGGCCTATTCGATTTTATTAAAGCCTCGAGGAAGTAGAATCCTATTACTAAGGACTTAGCTAAGTATTTATTTATCTTCTTAAAGTATATAAAGTTAGTAAAGGAGCTAACTAAGTTTATAGTCTCTATTATTACTTCGAGTATCCTCTTAGATAATTATCCTCTAGAAACTTATAGTAAGCTATAGTTACTTCTTTAAAGATTTATAGATTCTAATTTTCGATCTAGTATTTGATCCTAAGGACGTTTTTCGAACCTTATATAGGGACGTATTTTACTAGGTAAGTAAGTCTAGAGTAATAACTTTTAAAGGATCTCGAGATATAATCCTCTAAAGTAGTTTTATTAGTAATATCGAAAGCTAGCTATATGAATTTTTTGAGTAATCTATTTATAGTGAGGGGCTACCTTCGTTAGAGATTTATAGGGTTAACCTTAGAATTTTTGAGGATTATTAGTATAGTATTTAGAATAGTACTACTTATCTCGTTTATTTATACTACAAGCCTTAGTATAGCTTACTATATAGACATATCGTCTACGAAAACTGTGTTCTAGTATTTAGAGAATATTATATAGATAACCCTTAGATCTTTAGAGTCTATTACTATTTCCTCTATAGAGTCGAGATACTTAAGGAGGTAGTCGTGAAGATCTATCCTCCTATTACTAGAATAAGGGGGGTCTTATATATTAATAGAAGAGGGATACGAGGTATCTTACCTCTAAAGTATATAAAAAGAATAGAAGACCGTATTAAGCTATAGATCCTACTACAAAAGTTCTTCAAAGTCGTATTTAGTATTAGTTCAGGTACGTTATCTTATTAGGATCTCAGAGGACTCTATACTAATATACCTAGGGGGCTTGATTATTATAGATATATTCCTTAATAACTTATTTATCGATAACTCTATAAAAGTATTTATAAAGTTAATAGATCTTACTTTTAAACCTTAGTAAGTTTTTATCCCTATTATATCTAATATCTTATCCCCTATTCTATCCCGTATCCTTATCTTATCCTATATATACTTCTTATCTAGTATATATATACTTTTAAAAACGTTTTGAGTAGATAGTTTATACTTAATAGAAAATATCGAGGCTATATTATAGGTAATCTTCGGAAAAGAAAAGACTATCTTAGACTACTCACACGTAACTTCTATAGAGGCTCGAGTAGGTTTACCCGTTACTACTATCCGTGAATCGTCGAGCTATATTTTCACAAACTATAATAGTATAGGAACCCGAGGCCTAGATTAAGGTATACTTCTAAGAATTATTCTATTTACGAAACTAATCAATAATAGGATACTATATTATATAGCTAGAGGACAACTATAGGAGAGTACTACTCTAGGAAATACAAGTAACTACTTAATCTTTCTTCTATTATCTTAACTAATATAAGATATAGTATAAGATCTATATTAGTAGTACCTGGGTTTATTACCCTCTCTTCCCCTCTAATATTTTATATAATTAATAGTATCCTATAGGTTTTTCTCACCTAAAAAAATAGATAGAGTTAGTATATTCTAAGACATAATACCTCTCGAGAACGACCTACTAATCTCGGCGCTTTTAGAAGTAATAGCTATATTCCCACTAGCTAAAGAGCCTAGTTTTATAGTCTCACTAAGTACTAGTATCCCGTGTACGAATAATAACAAGCTATCTATATTAGTATCTAGTCCCCTTAGTCTCTAGAAGGATAAAGCTTTCCCTAGATTATATCGTATATTCTAGGAGAGAATACGTAATAAGTATATTAAATAGATCTTCTAAGCTTATCCTAGATATTACTACCTCGATACCGAGTTTGATAGTATATTACTAAGACTAGATAATACGAAGAGTATACGTGAGCTCTAATTAAAGGCTTAGGAGGATCATTTAATAACTAAAGTTATTAATAATATAGTATACTATACTATTATATCTTTATTCTACTTCGAATTAGACTTAATCCCGGAAGTATATAATAGGAAACACATAGGTACTAGCTCTATTTTCTACTTAGTATACTAAAGTAATCCTATATTTAAACTACTACTTAATAAGTTATTAACTATTACCTTTTACTTAAATAGCTATCTTATTCCCAGAGAAGTTAACGAGTAGTCCTTTATTAGTAAAGATAGAAACTTTTAAAAACAAGTAGAGTTAAGTCTTAGTAATAGGTTTAAGATATTCCTTAAGTAAGATAACTCAGAATTATATAATATTAGTAGATTACTATATCTAATAGAAGAGTTAATATTAGAATAAGAATTAGATACTTACTTTAGAGGAGTATATTATAGGAAAAGGAAGAGGTTAATAGATAGTAGCTTACTTACTAAAAAGAGGTAACGGATATGAATAGTTCATTTATATCTCGTAAAATCGGAGTACAATTTCAGGGCACGCGGCACACACCTAACTTTTAGACACTAACGAAATATAA
Source organism: Hyaloscypha sp. PMI_1271 (assembly GCA_021399465.1). Classification (NCBI taxonomy): domain Eukaryota; kingdom Fungi; phylum Ascomycota; class Leotiomycetes; order Helotiales; family Hyaloscyphaceae; genus Hyaloscypha; species Hyaloscypha sp. PMI_1271. The sequence goes on along the minus strand of JAJTUS010000023.1, from coordinate 124,027 downwards.
GAGTGAACCTAAGGATTAGAAAAGAAAAGGGGCTCGCTTAGCACGTAACCTTCCCACTAAAATGAAAAGTCGTATATTAAATTATTAGAATTCCTAGTAAAGTACTTCCTTAAACTTAATAATATAACGATACTAAAAAAGGGATCTTAGGGTAAGGGCTAAGATACTAGTATTCCTCGCTTAAGGTGATTTTTGTTGTGCTTGGATCAAAGACAAACACGTGACTTGTTTATTACCGATAGGGAACCAGATTTAGCCCTTCTTAAGGGGGCTAAATAAAGACTTATACTAAAAATAGCTATTGAACCTTAATTCTAATAATATTACTAGGTAACTAATTTGAGCCCCCTAGAGTAGTAACTACCTCTTATAATTATCTCTAATATTTTAAATATTATTAATTACTTATCTCAATATTACTACTTTTTCCTTTTAAGTAACCTATTCAAAATATAGTTCTTAATTACTATTCTTTCCGTTTTCGCTCTCGCTATTTTTGCTTCTACTACTCCTACTCTTACTATTTCTTAGTAATAAGACGAACAAATATAGTATATCACTAATTTAGTAAACTAATTAAACAAAGATATAGTTCACACAACATAATTTTTCGAGGCTTTCCCGACACTTAGTAGGTTAGCTTTAACTACACAAGTAAACGTAGCAGAAACAGCCCTCCTAGATTCAATAGGTATTATAAGTACTATTACTATAGAATTATCTAATAATACAATTAATGTATTAGTAAAGTAGTTCGCAATATAATCTATATGAAATAATTATATAGAAGGCTCGGATAATATAGAGCAAGTCAACCTTACTCTATACTATTATCATATTATCTAAACCTAGATCTAGCTACTTATCTTCATCTATTACTTTATTATAGCACGAACGACACTATCCTCACTACTCTTCGGAACATAGATCATTAGGCTACATCCTCGATCTAATACGTGACATCACACCTACGCTAATCAAAATCAACTAAGTATTACTAGCTCTTTCCCTAAGAACACGTCAGTTATAATTAAGCTAGAGAGAGAATAATGATTAGTATAATAGAACTAATTATATACTTACTTAAATAAATAAAATAGTATGACATCTAAACTTTATTCGTATAGGGTCGACAAGTCTTTAACTTATAGTACTTATACTCGAAGATATACTAATAAGGCCTATAGTAGTATATAGAATAAACCTACTAAATGAGTATTAATTCCGATTTAAGGAGATTAAATAAGTAGTTACAATAACTAGGGCGTGATCTGAACTTTATGTGTAATATAGGATAGTAAGCTAAGGGGCGGTAGTTACTATAGCGTTTATCTAGTCTTTGTTTCTTATTAGGTCTAGAAGATATTCTGATTTATTTAATATACCTGAGCTCTATAGCGACAACGTTTAGGGGATAGTATTTATAGGTCATTTCGTAGTTTATATACTATATACTAATAGTATATTAGATATAACTATAACAGAATTCTACTTACGTATAGTCACATATAATTAAAATTAATAGTTAGAGATAATAGCTAGAATTACGAGTATGACGAAACTATTTTGAAGGAATAAAGGTAGGGGAAGTTGAACGAGAGGCTATATCAAATAGTGCAGGGTATAGGCTATAGAACAGGGAAGGCAAGCTAGTGAGGTAGATACCAAAAGTGCTACCACGCCACATACGACCCCAAGGTGGGCTCCCGACGTTCCGGCTATCGATGTGGCGTGCATACTTGGATCTGGTTGCCTCGCTCTACGTATACACTTATACACGGTCCCAGGAAAATACATATGAACCGATAGCCTTAAGTAAAACTTTTTGGAGATAGGGTGCTAAGAGAGGAGCTGCTCTCAATAGGGTAGTAATTCATGATTTTTTGGAACTGCTAAAACTTGTGACCCCCTGAGATTTAGAGGACAGAAAATGTCCTTCAAATCGCAGGGGTTTATAAACTTCAACCTCTTAGCGTGGTTCTAGCCGCCCCCTGTGGTTTAGAGGACAGAAAATGTCCTCCAAATCGCAGGGGTTTATAAAACATTTAACCTTTCTTTTTTTTTCTTCTTTCCTTTCTTCTTAGGGACGCCTGTCTTAGCTACAGCTCGATAGGGAAACGTATGTGGACGTCGTATATGTAAAATAAAGGCCTTCTTCGTCAGGGAGAGTGGTCGCCCGATTTTGCTGTAAATTGCGAACTACTCGAGATGCCTTCCCTTATTTCACTACCGCTATCTCTAATTCTCAGAGGTACTAAGCATTTAGCTATAGGCGGGCTAATAGTTGCAGATGCGCTACCGCCGCCTCTAATCAAAGGTATTAATCGAGAGAGCTGCATATGGGTCACAGATGAAGTTGAGATCATATATGAGGCTAAGGCCGCACATAGGTTTAACGTCAAATATGAAGTCAAGGTCACACATAAGGCTAAGCAGGTAAGAGGCTCCCCAGGCTTTCTCAAGAGCCCCAGACTCACTATTACTAACAGAAATATGAGCGAACCCTTCTTAATATCAGTTAGCTTTTCCACATACGTCCAAGTAGTAGCCCATAGAAGCTTTTCTATATGAGAATAGACGAAATTGAGGTAGACGATTCCGACTAGGGCAAAATAGCGTCAATACTAGGAATATACGTTCTTAGGAAAAGACTCGACGGGTATTACAAAGTTATCGTTAATGAATTATATACTCCGTAGCTTCTCGATCACAATTTCCTGTTCCTCGATAAGGCTAAATTCGAATTCCTATTCGGTTACGATCCAACGTAACTAACGAAGATAGAAGTGGATTTGTATAGTATATAGGGGGCGAGAAGAAGATCCTGTGCCCGCTTCCTCGAAAACTCCTTTAAGGTAATCTGGTCTCGACGTAGTAAGGGACTCAAATTATGCCTTCGCTCAATCACCCTACTATACCTAGAAATAGTACTTGAATGGGCTATCTTGAGTAACGATATACTAGTAATCCTATTACTTACTTCGTTTGTGAGTCATAATACTGACCGTTATTAGGAATCTAGTCCTCCGGTTCGAGAGAAATTTACCTTATATCTTGTGTTGCTCACTCTAAGTTTACTCGAAGATTATAACACCCGCTCAGCTATCTACCTCCTTGAGAAAAACCAAGATAGAGTACTATAAGCGTTTCGGAAAGATTCTATAGATTTATTCAAGGCTGCGTTCGTAAAATACCAAAATCGTAAAGCAGAAGCTTAACTTATTAGACTTGTACGACGCGTGTTTATATTTACTAGTAGCCTCGAGGATATCCACTAACTCAAATTTGATAGTGAGTATACAGTAATTGATAATCTCAATAAACTCGGTTCTCTTATTAGTATTGCGGGTTCGATTTGCTTTAGGAATTTCGACTTATAAGCGATACTTAGCGCTCTTTACAAGTCCAAAGCCATCACTAATAAATATATTAATACCTTAGATATAACTGAATTAATTAGTAAGTTAATAACTTTACTTCTAATTAGGTTCTAGTTAGACTTGGTATAATATTCTAGATTACGGCCTGAAATATTACTAACGTTCTTTAAGGTCTTCCGACTAAAGTACCTATATAATTACCCCTCTATTACAAACTCCGTAGCCTATTAACTATCTATCTGAAGAAGAGGTTCAGCGATCAGAAACTAGTTAATAGGGACGTAGTGAAGCTTTAACTTAGTAGTGTCGTGATAGGGTCGACTTCCCAGAAACTCATAGGGGATACTAATGTGTAGTGAGGTATTCCTGATAATTATCTTAAGTAGTTCTAATAAATAGTCTTAGCCTACTACCGCCGCTCGACTATAGCTTTGATGAAAAGATTGCTTCTGATCGAACCAGCTTGGAGGAGAAACCGAAGTAGATGAAGAGGAGCGTCCGCTAGTCTATTAGGGAGAGATTTACAAGCCCTCGAGTAGAGTCTAGCGTATGTAGTCTTAGGCGTATCTTCTCATCTATATGTTGCAAATTCCTAGGTAATCGTGGCTATGTGGCATTATGAAGAATAGAGATACCTCTATAGAATTGAGAGATTTGGACTAATAATCGTCTCGCTATTATTAACTTATTATCTCATACAAGTCACGTTGGATCTAGGATTTTCTCTCCGAATATGTATAGAAGATCCTACTCCGTAGCGAATTTGATTCTATAGATGCTCAAAAGATACCAACTCCGTAGGAAACCCCCACTAGCGACTAAACTCTAGTCTCTAAACCTTCTCCCCTCAGCCGAAGTCTGAGACACATTTTGCCATTCCCCAAGTGCCTAACAAAGAGGGGCAGAGAAAAGCAACTCACGTAAAGCGCCACTTGTCCCCACAATGTCAGACTATAGGGCCCGTATACATACGAGTAAGGGGCCTTACCGAGGTATAAAGACTCGGAAAGAAGTAGCCTCGTCCCGTATAGTAGAGCGGTGAGCTACTAAGAATAAAACGATACGGACTAGCTTAGTTGCTTTTTACTAGCCCCCTTCATATCACACTAGACCTCGGGCTATATATGTCATGAGTACCTTTCATAAGTAGCGGTTGAATCTCAATTAGCCTTAATACCGATACTACCCAGGTAATATTCGTGTCAAGATCTCATTATACTATTCGTGTATAAGCTAGCGGTACTAGGGGATAGAGGCATTAGGAAAACTACTTTAGTCTTACGACTTAAATCCAAAAACTTCATAGAAGAGGTAAGCCTACAAGTTCTATAGAATGTTTCATAATTGAAAATTTCGTACTAATATTTATGAAGTATGATCCTATTATCGAAGATTCCTATATAATAAAAGTAGTAGTTAATAACTAATAATATACGCTAGAGATTACCGATATAGCCGGCGTAGACGAATATTCCTACTTCAGAGATAAATAGATTCGTGCTAATAAAGGATTTATACTAGTATATAGTATTTCGTTAATACTATCTTTTACACGAATCTAAGGACTATACGATTAGATCTAATAAATTAAGAAGTCGACGTATCCTCATACTAGTTCCCGAGTACTAATAGTACTCGTTAGGAATAAAGTCGATATTACAAAGCGGAAGGTGTCTCTACTAGAAGGCGAGGGTATAATACGAAAATTAGGATAGAAATTTCTCGAAGTATTAGTAAAGGATAATAGAAACATTAAAGAGTCTTTTTATACTATAGTGAGGTAGTTATAGAAACCAAGTATAATAATAGGTATAAAGGTATTAGACGATCTTCTAGATTTATAGCCTAAGTAGAATAATCTTATTAGTTATCTAGAGGACGAAATCTCCAAGTCGGCTATAGTAAACACGAGACCTCTTATCCTAGTACTTCCTCTAAAAGAGAATATGGGTCCTAGTCTCTAGTAAAGATTTGTAACTCTACACGTCCCTCGCTTCGTAAAACGCCAACGATTATTTCCGGGTATTAATAGCTTCTAATCTCCCTCTAGACCTTAGTCACTAGTCTTACAAAAACGAAGGGTAAGTTCTATTAGCCGTAGTATATTATAGCTATCAGAGAATCTAGACTACTCTGTGCTTAAGGGTAATTATGACCTTTAGGTTCAGAACGCTTTGGGAAATATTATAACCTTCCTCTCGAAGTTCGGGAAAAAATTACAAGATTTCGAAAGGAAAGAGAAGCTCGCAGAAATAATAGCTAGAATAGAAGCCGAGATTAATATCGAAGATAATTGTATTAGCGGGGATATTTGTTCGGAAATCAGAGATAGCAAAGAAACGCCTGATACAGAAGAGGTAAACAAAGTAGGCGTAGTATAGTAGGTCAAATCAGCGCTTGTAAAGTGTTATAACTTGTGTAGAGATACTAGCTATGAAGTTATTAGGCGGGGAGAATACGGAGAAAAAATTCAGGAGATAAAGAAAGAATTTGCAGGAATAATTGAGATAGTAGCAAAGCTTCGCTCTAGAGGTGAAATAGCTTAAGGGGTATTATCAAGGAAGTTGGGGACCGTACTAGTGTGATATCAGGCCGTAGTTTCTCATTTACGGTGCTATAAATTTCTGGGCAAGTCACCAAATCGTGGCTATGTGGCGTTATGAATCCGAAGGATGGAGTCTATGGATACTCAGAGATATCAATTTCGTAGGAACTCCCCACAATCGAATAGACCCTAGCCCTGTATTTGAACCTTCTCTACAGCCGAAGCCTGAAACATATTTCGTTGCTGAACACTACTTGTAGCGCAGATCTGCTTCGGCCAAGATGTCCCGAGACCAGTGGAATCACTCCTTGTTTCTCAACATCATACATCTCTAATAGATTTCACACGTCGAGGATTTTGATATGCTTACTTTTCTATGGATTTTGACCCTCTTTCTCGCCCAGTCTCCCCAAACCACGAACATATCACTCCTATAGCCAGCTCATTGCTCCACTTCCCTCAACTTTCTCCCAGATGGTACCCTCGAATGTCGTTGTCTATCTGCTCCGGAGAGACCTGCGCACATCGGACAATCTGTTGAAGCGTCCATGGGGATTGGGACAGTCGAAGGAACGAAGGTTTGGAGAGAGTAGAGCGTCCAAGGGGATTGGGAGGGTTGAGTGGGAGTCTTAACGCTTGTGAGAGATAAGGTGGGGACGTAGAGGCCAAGGCAGCAGTGGGAGTGAGAACAAAGATGGGGAAGGCAGTGGTAGGAGACCTTCTTATTCTTGATTTAGCAACTCCGACGCTTATCTTCTCTGTGACTTGGAGTTGTAACGTTTATTGATTGGCATGAACATCTACCTGGAGCTATTTGGGGCCAAATTTATTGGCCACAAATGCAAGTCTGCCAAGTCCAGATTTACTTCTCTCGATAGGCCCACTCATTTGAAGTGACTTCCTCCTCGACCAAAGTCTTCTCATAATTGGTATCCAGGGTCAAAACCGAGGATTCAAAGTCACCCTTGTCTTCAGCCGTCTGATTGTACTCCTGGAAACCTAGATTTTGAGTGGAGCTAAATCCAGCTTCTTTCGATCCACCGCCTTGACCCTCATTTGTGGGGAATACAAGGCTCGCCGGCTGCCCTCTCATCGTATTTGTAGGAAATTCGGGTAAGATTTGCTGCTTCCAACCCAATGACTTGAAAATTCGTCGAAAAAGGGCTTTTGGGCGCAGAAATGGGAATAGCTGAGCAAGATCAACCCGGATGGAAAAAGTATTTAAACTTGTGAAAAAGATCTAAGCTCGGTATTAGGAATACCACGTCATAAAATAATAGATCAACTTGCCCAGAGATGTAAGACCAGGGCGCCATTGTGTGTTTTGTAGCAATGTGCAAGTAGGACAATTGTGGGAATCAATTCCACTAAGGGGACACTACCCAAAGCCAGGACGTTTATTGTCCGGTCTGCGCGTGGCGTCTTGAGGCTAAGAAGCACATATCCTATGAGTATAAAAAGGCGTCCCCAAAAAGTTAAAATGAGTTGAATCTTTACGATTTGGGAGAATTCAGTGCTTTTTGAGATCCTGCGAGTACGATCAGTTACGGATCAAATTCGTGACTTGTTATATCATATAAAATCCACAGCCCGATAGCGCCGAAAGACGTAATAATGGCATTTCCACATATATACTATTAGAACCAATAATCGTGTGTCCTGCTGAAATACCACAAATATTCAATCTACCAAATATTAGTACAAGATTTTACATTAGTACAAGAAGATGTACCTGATAGGCTTCTGAGATCGCACAATTCAAGACCACAGAACATAGAAAAACTTTTCGAAGCTTCTCATGACCCAATTGATTAGCGATAGAAACGCCGAAGACATTCATAATTATGGCTACTACGAGAGCGGCGATTGCAGTAGCGAGAACGGCCACAAATACCCACATTTGCAACCTCCTGCAGTTTTCTTGCCACCAGCATACTCCAAACTTAAAGGCTGTAATTGTGGTATTGAGTACAGCCAACGCAGTAACCAGGGGAAGTAGATGAACATGCATCATGCGGAATTGAGCGAATGATCTCGAGCAGACTCATGTCCTGGCTAATATATATTGGTCCCAAACAAAAGCATATCAAATCCATCCTCTCCGCATTTCCCATTGAGGTTAAGTCAGCCCGGCACGGCAACCCAGGGTCCCGGAAGATGGGATATGTCAAGGTGGCTTCCCGGTGGCCTCTCCAGATTCCGCGCTGTCCTGGTTGGAGATGTCCCATGCACCTGAATCGTCCTCAGACCACGGATGCAAACTTCCTCATACGAGTTAGGTTGGTGCTCTTTACCTATCGAAGCTGCAGCCAAGGGAGCGCCAACCCCGCCCCCCTAACCCCCCCCCCCCCCCCCCCCCCCCCCCCCAACAAAAAAGGGGGCGGCCGGAACCCACGCTGAAAGGTTGAGTTTCGAACCCCTGCGATTTGGAGGACATTTTCTGTCCTCCAAATCGTAGGGGGCGGCCGGAACCTATGCTGAGAGGTTGAAGTTTTACGAATCCCTGCGATTTGGAGGACAGAAAATGTCCTCCAAATCGTAGGGGTGTCTTGCTATCAGATTCCCCCTTCTCAGCGCTCTGGCTCAAAGTTTCTCTCTAGCAAACTATTAGCTTGACAACTTTCTGATAAGCTCCCTAATAACATTAACCTCAAGCACGCCCAGGTCTCTTCTGTTTCCCTTTAACCCCAGACATGCCTGTCCTTCTCTCGCCCATTATCGCCACGGCTACTATAATACTATCGATTTACTTATAGAGCAAATATATGCAAAGAATGAAGTATCACAGTACCTCGCTATCGCCATATCCCCTTTAGTTAATAGTATCTCTCTTCCTAAGTATATTATTCTAGATCTTTGATATCGATAGTATAATAGTGAGAGCATTTTTTTTCGTAGAAAGTTTTTGCTTAATCTTTTACTAAGTAAGTAAGTTACTTAATCCTTCTATAATAGCTATACTAATCTCTTTTTTCTTAAGCGCTTCTGGATATAGTAGTACGACCTCTACTACGAGCTCCTATACTCTACTAGCACGGATTAGCTCTATTCCTCTTACAAAATTATAGTTAGAGTAGCTCTAGACTTTCTAACTACTAAGAGATCTTCTACTAGAGAGGCCCACGCTCTCTATTACGATATAACGCTCGAGTAAGGCATTCTTGTTATGTAATAGGAATTAAGGATAATAAGTTAGAGGGAGTGTATATTTGAATAGTACTATGCTATTTAGTGATAGAAAGGATAAGTTATATTTTAGTATATACATATCGTAGATATAATATAAGTACTAGGAAGAAACTAATAGATGATAGTGTAGTAGTGATCACTTTTGTTCTTACTAGAAAGGAGGTTATAGACGAGGCAGATAATCTAAGCTCACTCTTAATCCTCTCTTAGGATATTCTCTCTTCTTACTCGTGTCGTAAGAAAGTTTATTCACGGTAATGATACCCTAACCAAATAAGAACATGTCGCGATTAGCACCTACCTCTGCTACTAGGTTCACTAACCGTCGTCTTATCGAATATTATAGCTATAGTAGCCGTTGAATTAACTCCCCTTCCCTCTCCGCCTATATTATGTCGTACTCGTAGTCCCACGACGAAGACGATTACTACTCACATTATTCGTTTTTATTAAGTACTAGACGAACCTATAGAGGTAGGGAGGTTGTAGTAGGGTGAAGTCCTTTAGTCGTCTTTTAAGGATTCGAGTTTAGAAGTATATAGATATTGTATTCTATAGCTATCTTATATATTTTGGCAATTTGTGTAGGCTAGTAATATATAGGGTTAATATAGAGGGATAACTACTATTAAGCTATATGAACTTCTATTACGAGAATATCAAATTATACTAATTTTTTTCTTACTAGCTAACTCCCGGGCTACTCTTACAAATTATATACCGCTCCTAGTATCTTTTGTGCTTAATACTATATTTAAGAAACCACTCAACTATTTCCCTAGTTTTCCTATCCATAATCTTTATATTAGGGTAATCCTAGCTTAGATCTATAGTTATCTCCCTATAAATATTATCCCTTACTAGTAGTATATACCTATCTCTACGATCATATATCGCCCTTTCCTCAAAAATGAGTTCTAGCTCTCTCAAACTTAGTTATATCTTCTTTAAGGGAGTTGTGCTAAAGTGCCTAAACTATAAGCTATACTTAATATTTATTATTATCTTTTGAATCCCTTAACCCCTCTTATATATTTGAGGACATTATCAGAGACTATGATTATGTCTTATGAAAATACGACATATATAGGTAATAATTTAGTCTAGAAGAGGGGTTTATAGATATCGAGGGCTTCGGAGCGCGATTTATAGTAGACGTGAAGGAGAGCAGGCAGTCGGTCACTAGACTTGAATGATTTGGTGAATCCGTTACCGGGCTAACAGATTATATTAACGTTCCGTGGGGTCGAGAGGTCGATGCCCCAGATTTTAATACGGAGCTCGATAGGGAGAGAGGAGAATAGGCGGAATTCATTGAGGGCTGACATGTCGCGTCGCTCGTTTCTTGACTCCGTTGATATCATCGTGTGTGGAGTGTAAGGTGAAGAGTCATGAAACAACCTAGATAAGGCTGACACTGACGCCTTGAGCGGGAGGTTGAGGGTGACTTTGGAATTATTTTAGATGATGGGATGTAAATTGAGCGGGTGGCTGGCGACTCATCGGACTCCACGTCGATTTAGGTTTGAAGTGAAGACGCTCAGCGAGGCGATGCTGTACTTCTAACGCCCTACCAGTGCACTCAGCCTCAGTAAACCGTTCTCCAGAATCCCGTATGACGCTAGTGTGCGAAATGCGCAGTTTTGCAGCCTCCTTCAGCGGGCGCAACCACAATAGCGATGATGCTTGCTACTCATGGAAAGGGCAACATAAGCTATGGTGAGGCCTAACGCATGTGATGCGGCTTGGGCTCTAATTACCGAGCGGATTCGGGCATTCCATCAACCGCCGTGAAAGGGTGAGCGTCTCATTTGCTGCTGGAAGTCTGAGTTCGTTATTAAATTATTGAAGAGCATATGGCAACGGCAATAGGAGAAGCGCCATGAAGCATTGCAGATCAGAGTGTTCAAAGATTAATGAGTATAGAGATGGTCACGGATGTCGTGTACTTCACAGAATCTCCTACTAAACCATCGATTAGAGAAATCATACAGGAGGAACCTTATTGTATTACTTCCACACCTCAATCTTGAGACCCTTATTGGTCAAATGCCGCTCGAGCAGGCTGAGAGCTTCTAAATATAGGACTCAGGTGACCGGTGATAAATTGCGATATGTAACAAAACCTAGAGGAGAATGAAGTGTGGCAGAGTTGAACTTGGAGATCTGGAGGCTGAAGTTGATTTAGGTTATATAAAGTGGAGATTTTAAATCTTGATACAGAATTGATCAAGATCGAAGACCTCGAATATATAATCAACTTTAATAAGATGGAGTTGAAGGAACTGAGGTTAAAAAGGAGAAGTTAAGGAAGCGACATGACGGCCTCTAAATATTCTGGCTGTTACGTGATTATGGAATTGACAAGTCAAGTAGGTATATTGCTCTTGGTCCTATCTGAGGATATACTCACTTTGATTTCGGACCTTCCTTATAATTCGTGTAATAAGGTGTGTTGTTGAATCCACTTGTCATCTCAACCACACTATTCCCTCCACTAACAGCTGTCAGAATGGCATTTGGACTTGCTGGTGGAACAGACGTAGGTGTGCTGAAGGGTGCAATCGTTCGTGCTGACTGGCTATGCGCGTGTCCTCGAGACGGTGAAGATTGATGAATCGCCGACGGTGTGTCTACTGTGACACTGGATAGAGAGAATGGAACAACGCCAGCTCGGCGTGCCATGTCTGCCTCACCAAGTTGCCAGTGCATAGCCTCTACTGCTCGCCACGGAACTCCCATTTCTTCCGCAATCTTTGACCACATTTCTCGCTTTGATTGTGACGATCGCGTCTCTAAATCGAGCTCCAAGCTTGATGCCCGAAGCCACTCCCTGGCAAGTGTGCTGCAAGGCATCACTTGCTACCTTATTCCAATTAATCGGACTTCCCGCCCCTTCTCCCGTCTCATTACTTGGGAGACCTGCAAGCTTGAGTCGCTAGAACGAACCTGCTCATTTGAAGTGCTGTGGACGCTTTACCCCAGTTCACTGAGACAGACTTCAGCTACTGTAAATAATTTCTTATGCTAGTCCCGGGTAAATGATACCCAAATTCCGGGACTCAAATTTCAAATCACTCAATACCCCGATGTAATAGGGTCGTACTAAAGAGCGGTTTCGGAAATACTGTGCTTTTTGCTAAATGATATCAAGGCCATCTCATTGGCTAGGTAGTAATACGAGGCGCGTGGCGTTCTATATGACCTCGCTTATCCCTGCGATTTGAAGGACAGAAAATGCCCTCCAAATCGCAGGGGTCGTTTCTGCCTTTTCTCATGTAACACCAAATAGACAGCCTCCTTAGTATTGACCCAACACGAGAGGCTGCTGGCGAGAAATTACGAACTTGGGCCTTCGATTCTTCTCTTCCAAAAAATACACTTCTGCTAAAGGCAAGTTAATACTCTCTAACCGTTAACTCGCTAATCATCGCCCAGGTTCTGCTATACCTCGAGCAACGCTGGTTTGCACCCCCCGAGCCTTGTTCAGCCTCGCCTTGTCGATTGGCGAGCTTTGAATCGAGAGCCTCGTCTCTAAACGTTCCTGTATTAGAAGGATCATCTTCTGGTCTACCCGTGTCGCTGGGTTCTCAGCCACCGAGAGTTCCGCCCTTGACCGGTCTGCCTTCAACTATCGACACTATACATGATTTATCGACGCCTTCATTACCTGATCCTCCATCAACTATTCCGTCATCTGATTCACTTCTGTCAGGCTAAAGCACCGTTGGTCCTGAAATAGAAAGCCTCGAAGCATTCTTTACGGCTGCGATCGAAAGGTCTAAAGAAGAGCGGGAAGCAGAGCGGGTAAAAAGAAGATCTAAAAAAGAGCGCGTGAAAGCAAGATCTAAAGAAGAGCGCGTGAAAAGAAGATCCAAGAAAATAAGACCCAAAGAAGAGAGGGTAAAAGAGCGGGCGAAGCTGCTAGTCGACATAGTTGAGGGCTATTCTAAAGAATATTACGATAGTTTGCACGAATCTTTTTGGTCTAGATAGCTACTACCCGTCTTTAGGTCTATACCAGAAGTAATTTCTGAAGTTGAATCCACACTAAAGACATTTGAGGCTAGATATACTAATAGGCTTCGTCGACTGAAGTAAATCGGCCAGGTCTTACGCTTACGGAAGGGGGATTGGGAAGCTAGTCGTCTTTGGCTAATTTGCATTGCTCACGAACTGGAACATATATCTAAATAGGACGGCATCGAGGCATATACTTCTCGAGGAGTTGATGGGCGGTCTGCTACTGCAAAAATCGTCGAGGAGCACTTAGGAGGGTAGGGGAGTGATCTTCTCAAGAGATGCGGAAACATTATCTATCTCATAGTAAAAGGGGGTCCAGCCGCAGTGCTATTCGATAATAGGGGCAAACCAAGTTCTATGTAAGTTGCCTTGCCGTGCTCCGTTAATAATAGCTAATTGTAATAAGTTAGGAAAGACAGATGACGCTAGATGATATCACTATTTTCTATACATACAAAAGAGACGAACTTCTACAACATAAGCGGACCGAGTCGCACGACACCAACGCCGCATGTGCAATCGAGAACTGTTTTTTGGAAATTGGGTGGTCCTCCCAGGAACTCCTACGCTCCGAAACCAAGGTGATAGTAATATTGCGGCTCTACTAATCCAAAAGACCGCACGCCGACGAAGGGCCCGGGGACTCTGAGTTTGCAAACGAGAGACGGTATGTTAATCAACTAGGGGCATCTGCACGTCCTGATCACAATTTCCTAGCAACCTGTGAAATTGATAATACCGCGGAGTCAATGAATAGATCGAATTCCTCACACCTTATCCCTTTCAATACGGAAAATGGGACAAGGAATCTCACAGAACCTGCGACGATAGGTAACCTTAATTATGCCTTCAATAGTTCAGACGAGCTCACAGATCCTGCAATGATGGGGAACCTTGATTATGCCTTTAATGGTTCAGACGAGCTCACAGATCCTGCAACAATGGGTAACCTTTGTGACACCATCAACGGTCCAGCAGTAGACGACCTTAGTTACGCCGACGACTTTCTTCAAAGTATCCATGGTCAATCTTTGCCTAACCCCGACGAGGCTCTTTGGTGGACCGTCAATGAATCAGACCCGTCTACGCACATGTTTCTTCAAGAAGCAGCTTCTGTAACCCAGCTCTATCTTATGAACGACTTCACATACCAATCCCACGACCCGCATCTCGAGTCTCCCGAACGCGAGCACACTGGCTGTCTGGATCCACGGACGTAGTAGAGCTGTAGGTATTGCATGGTTATCTAGTCGGTTTTGATATAGAACATGATTGCTCGTCCGTTGCTCGCGCGAAACACAACAGGAGACGAGTCTCGAAAATACGCCACTGAGCCTGACGGTATCTGATTCGGTCCACTGTCCGCGATCTCAGGCAAATCAAGATTGCCAAGTGCAATTATGCCGATGATACTAAAGCCTACTGCTGAGCTGGCATACCTCAACGGCTTCTCAGGCAAAACGTCCCTATACACTATTGGACAAGCCTATTTGGTGCTGCCCTTTGGGTTGCTATCGAGACTCTGGAGCATTAGGCTGTTGGATTCCAGGTTTGCACATGCGTCCTCATAGATACGAACCACTTCCTGCGTTTGTTTAGTCCACCTCAACTTCGCCGAGCTCCATTCACCCGCCTCTAGCGCGCCTTCCGCCCTTTTCCGAGAGATCTCCTTGTTCAGGCTTTCACAGGCAGCATCTGCGGTCGCTTGGGGAATAGCCTCGAACCTTATCACAATCGCCACGCTGGGTTTCGACAGTCCCCTTTTGTGTTGCGAATAGATGATCAAAACATCTTCGTCGTCAAGCCAGAGTTTTCTCTTCTTAGCAGGAGGCTCTGGTGGCGGCTGCCTAATCCTTGTCATGGACTCGATGGTCCTGCTGTGCTTCCCGCCGGCGCTGCTGCTCTTCCCGCCGGCGCCGCTGCTGGTGAGATTGCTGCAGACATCTTTCGCCGTAGATATTAGACGTTGCGCGATATTAATCAGAGCTTGGCTTTGGTCTAGAGCTGGGTCTAGAGCTTGCTCAGGCGCAATGTTAATCAGAGCTTGGTTTTGGTCTAGAACTTGGCCTAGAACTTGCTTTATGGCTACAATTTGCTCCAGAGCTTGTTCAAAGCTTGTCGTCGACTGAGCATAGGAAGGAAGCTCTTCTGGTTGTCTTGTTGATGGGGCCGAGGCAGTATGATGTGTGGGTGGTGATGATGGTGACTCATTTGAGAGGGATATATCTATGGTAACGGTATGGAGCAAGGTGTTGTCAACAAAGGAAGTTGCGAAAGCCTTCAAGGGATGCTACTGACATACAACGAACTCACGAGGTCGATAAAGTGATGTTCTGCGTCACAAGACAAATTTCTTTGGTGGGGTAACTCGGTTGGATCACGTGGCGATATTAGTTTTGCGCTAATATGACCGTGATCGCATGCGGCAATAGTCACTTAGCTTAGCTGAGGCAGGATCAATACATCATCTCATCCTTCACCACAACCATAACCACTGAATCATACCATCGTTCTATTTATCAAAAGCCTCCATAAGCATCTTCGACACAATCCCCGTCAACCTCACAATCCGCTGCCGCAAGCTCCCCAATGCCTGCCCAGTTCGATCCTACGGCTGTCGAACTCGCTCAACAATATCAAGCTCGCAGATTCCATCAGACCTCAAAACTCGCTATCAAGAATATTACGACCACCCGCGGCGAGAGAACACCCAAGAGTCGCAGTCAAGTCGACGCAGCCGCAATCAATCTCGACCTCCCTCCTTATCTCCCTTTTCAGCCCTCTTCGCTCCCCTTCTCGCTGCGTCCCCACGTATCTCCATACATTTCAAAGGGACGCGATGGCGGAGTCTGCGAACAGGACCGATGCTTGCAACTCTTCAGTCTCTGATGAACGCGGAAAAAATGGGATTGATTATGGAAAAGATCGCAAATCGTTGATCTCAGCCCAAAACTTCCACCAACACCTTCATCGCCCTATTCACTTGCTGCTCACCCAGTACTACATACTATCGTGGGCTGGCTGAGAAGGATGGTGTCACTGTCATATTCTACGCAGGGAATGTTTTTGGACGCAGGGTGCCATTTTTGACGAGGAGGTGGGGCGTACTTTGAATCAAACGACGGAGGAAGATTTTAATAGAAGAACAGGCGCGCCTGTCTAGCAGAGTTAGGTCGCTAAAACCCAAGAATCTTCAAGGTCATATCGCAGCCTCTTCCGAGCCTTGAGATCATTAGGCTTACCTGAGATTCAGGTACCCCACGCTCCACCCATCGCTCACCTCTACGACACTCCACCCCTCGATCCTCCCTACCACCATCCCCACCCCTGTATCACACTTCCCACGGCCTGAACATGTCTTGACACACTCCAGTATCACAATGGAGTCCAGATGGCCAGCAGGACCACAAGACGATTTTATAATCCAGACAGCGACCCAGAGAACGACGACCTCACGATCTTACAAAGCCCACAGCAAGGTTCACCGTCATGAAAGATATTGCAAGAGGCGTTACAGAGGACACAAGCAGAAAGTGCAGACATGGGAGGATATGTTAAACAAGTTGGTATAACCCCCGGAAATTGGAACCCAAGTCATCCAATCCGACAAGGAGGAATCGGACGAGGAGTACCGACTTCGAAGCTGACTCCACCACCAGCATTTCATTCCATCGAGAGCGATCTTACGGCCTATCACGCTGCCTAGATATCGAAGATCGCTGATAGCTGATTCCAAAGCTCTCGAGGAACTTCAAAGGTCGCTATCGGCGTTCCAGTTCCTCGTCTTCAAAGTTGAAGAGAGGATTCAGATGGAAAAAAACTTCTGGGTCGGTGGGGATATCATGCCCTTGCTCTTATCTCCCTCCGAGTGTCCACCTCTCATGCTACCAAACCACCTCGGCGCTGTAAGTCCGGAACTTACCGAACTGAGGGTGATTGTCGGTAGCTAACGTCTTCCTAAACTTTTCGACTGGAACGCTCGTGGATTTTGGTAAGATATCCTGCTGCTCTGGCGGATTCTTCTCCTTGAGCGAGAATTCGACGCCTTGAGCCAGGCGGGCTACTGGGAAGAGCAAGCAAAGGCGATTGATTGGTTGCATTGCAAAGCACAGAAACGACCCCCTGCGATTTGAAGGACAGAAAATGTCCTCCAAATCGCAGGGGTAAGCGAAGTCAAGCAGAAAACCATGCGCGGGACCAGTAACCCCACCCCGACCCGACCCGACCCCACGTCTTCGACGTAATAGGGTTGGCCGCATTAGTATCGTCTTATGTCGGCCTAAAACGCATGCCGGAAAAGAAAATCAAAGATATCGATTTGTCCTTAGTGGATCTGCCGCGGACCACACTAAGGGGAGGGAACATCTGCAGCACGAGACGGCTCCGGATATTCGAGGAACCTGGTGGCTTGCCTACTTGAATCTGCCATTGGATTCGGAGACATGGATCCTGCGTGCAGCGCTCTTCCCCCCCCCCCCCCCCCCTCAACTCAGATCGTGTTTGACTCGCAAGATCCCTCCCTAATCCATGCGGGCAAATGTCTCTGACCTCTTTTAGCAGGGTATATCACTTTGCCCACTAACGAGTAGCAATCCCTCTAACTTTTATCCTAATACCATTAGCTCAATCCAAACCCTTCGTGTTCTAAGCAATAGCACAAGCACCAGGCCAGGCCGTGGGATGTTGGCCCGAGCAGCACACTCATTACACGATGGATATCTCAGGCACGATTCAGTTCTACGATTCGAGAGTACCTTCTTCTGTAGCTCTTACACGAGCTATCATGGCACCTTATTATATCCCGGTTCATGTATTTAACGGAGCACCATCGAACAACATGGTTGTGACCTATCCACAAATGCAACAAAACAACCCATTCAGTTTTGGTCTATACACTGGACCAGGCCAAAACGGAGTTATTCCAGCATTTGCGAACAACTACATCTAATAGCGACCTCTGCCTCGTTTGACACAGCCTAATACCTCATATCACCGCAATACTTGGCAAGGCTTTATCGAAGAACATTACAGCCAAAGCCCGCCTATCAAGTCAGAGCCTCAGTGGAATGGCTCAGTCAACTCGCCTTCATACCCGTCCGCCAAAATCAAAACGATAACCGCGACTACTCCCATCACCGGTAGCAATGATGTCAACTTCGGAACGGAAGTTGACACTCTTATGAAGGCTATCCAAGCCAAAACTCAAACCACAACTCCACAGAATCCTTCTTCTGCAGATCAGAGTAGACCTGTAGTAGGTGTCTCCTGTACCTCTCCTTACGTGCAAGCTGCTTCCCAAGCCAGAGCGTATAGTTCTAGAGACCCGAGTCGATATAAGCTCACGCAGAAGGATGTTCAGGAAGAAGCTAGCCCTGAAGGTGGCAAGAAACGGTATCAATGCACAATCGAAAACTGCACTAGGAGCTTCTATCAAAAGACACATCTTGATATCCACGAGCGAGCCCACACTGGAATTAAGCCATACGTGAGTAACTTGCTCCCACTATCTGAATCTGGTCTCTAACACACTCTTATAGCCATGTAACGAGCCAGGATGTGGTCGTAGTTTCTCTTAACTTGGAAATCTAAAGGTAATATAGAAAACCAACTCCCAGGAATTATCTCGACTAACATAGAACTCTAGACACACGAACGGCGGCATACCGGGGAACGTCTATACTACTGCGAAATCTGCGGCAAGAGATTCGCCCAACGAGGGAATGTCCGCGCCCACAAGATCGTCCACGATCAGTCCAAGCCCTACCTATGTCGTCTCGATGACTGCGGCAAGCAATTTACGCAGCTTGGTAATCTCAAAGTAACCCCTTCTACTCCTGAGTCATGTCTATTCTTCCCTCAGCCCCCTCCTCGCATGAACACGATCTCTCCCCTATCCTTTCCCCTCCTCGGAAAGCTGACTACCGTTTTGCAATACGCAGTCGTATCAAAACAAATTCCACATCGCTACCATCCGCGCCCTAACGACTAAGTTCGCCTCCATCAAGGACGGCGATATCGTACACGCCGCCGATAAGGAACTGTGGGAGTACTTCGCCAACCTATACAAGAATAGCAACAAGGGTATCAAGGGCCGCGGAAAGGACCACAAAGTCGGCTCTAACCATTCATCGGCTCCGAGCTCTGGGACGAGTCTTAGTATAGGTGGAGGAGGATATAGTATATCTGGCGCTGGCAGAGGGAACATGATCATTGATGTTGGCTGCAGTAGTGGAGTGAGCTCCGTGGAAACTTGCGATGACGATCCGCCTTTGGCGTTTGGAGAAAGGATATATTGAGGGCTGCGAGGTGTGGAAGGGGGGGGGTTGTGATGGCACGAACGACAGAGAAAGGATAGACTTGGATAGGAAGGCTTGGGGCTCTGGAACCGAACACGGATGGCTGGGTTAGGTAACGTCCATCGTCCTCTCGTTTTGCAGTTTTATACTGGCGCGTATCTACTCGTATTCCGTACTCGCTCTTCCAGAGATGGACTTTAAGTTGACACATGTCGCATCTTATATTTTCTTTCCCTTCTCTTTTTGTCTTTTTGAATTGGAATTTTTGAGTGAACATCTAGGTTTTTATTTATGGGAGGATCTCATGTTAAAGACTTTTACACGTTCCGTCTGCGACGATAATGCATTGGAGGTAGCTTGCTTTGTTTTGCGTCGAATTCCTTGGGAGGTCAAAGTTACGCGTGTTTTAGAAATATTTTTAGTATCATAAGCTGATGTATTGGTTTTATGCACGTAAATAAAGACAGAAGATTTTGTGATATGTGCAAGTCGGGCTCGAATGATCCACAATTTAAAAGGACGTTCGAACCAAAAACCAAGATCCTATCTCACTCTATGGCTCCTCCTTCGGGCCAAAGCGTGCGATGTGGCTGTGGTAGTCCCTAACCTGAAATTGGCAGTTAAATAAGGAGAATGTGAATGTGCTATAGGATGGCCCTTACCTAACGAGCCTAATCGCATAAGTCTGTATTTTTCAGGCTATCAGGCATACTTCACCCTAATCAATTCACGACAATATTATATTTAATTAGGAGTTGACCACCCGTAACGCTCTATTAGTACCTGAACCCAATGCTCCTACCTTAAAATTAACTTATTTATCTAATCTTGTGGTATCCTATCCCATTCCTCTAGCACCCTTACTTTTATCTCGGCGACCGTGGTAGGGGAGTGTTATATGCCCAAAACACGATAAATCGTAGTTTTACCGAGTTTATAGCGCTCTATTAGCTCCGCAGTTAACTTGTCTCAGACCATGAAGCTCCCGTATCGCCTCCTTGTGTTTCGTAGCAATTTCAAAGCCTAGAGCGTAGTTAACCACGAGTGGTAAGGAGGTAGCAGGCGTATTGGTGGGGTTGTTGAATTTGGGAGGTGCGCTCGCTAAACTAGCCTGAAAAACACAGACTTATGCGATTAGGCTCGTAAGTTGCTTTCTCAAGATGTGCGTTCGTAGCCGGGTCTGTGAGCTGATCCGATCTATCGACGGTGTCCCCAAGAATCTCGGTAGTAGACGGGTCTGACTGAGCCTCTCCAGAATTGTCATCGCCTTCGGACGGGTTTGACTCAGATGATGACTGGTTCTGGCTACTTTCCTGGCCGGTTGGGGAATCAGACTTCTCCGAAGCCATTATTAACGTGTGGATAATAGTTTATAAGAGGGCTGGGCAAAGATATACACAGATTAAGAAGATTGGAAATGATGCTTGAATCAAATATTTAGAGGGGATTCCGTTCCCTTATATAATTGTCCCGTAACCAGCCAACGCCAGACTATCGAGGAAGCTGATCCCTTCATCCCCTTAATGAACCGGCAGCCTACAGTTGTAGTATGATGCGTTGGCACCACGATAATCATGGGCGGCTTCGTCTATAGTGTTATATGGTAAACTCATCTTCTAATAATATCTAGATCCAAACACTGTAAATGCTCTATATCAATATCTTGCTTCCCCTACATCTGCATGAAGAATTGGTGAGGCCATCTTGAGTGAGACATAACGCCGGTTTCTACGATTGCAACAAGATACATTGGCATATTCGCTAATTAATGTGGTTTCTTGATGCATGATGTAGGGAACATGGGGCCAAGCAATACGTTGAAGTGGATTGTGATATACGCAGGATCCCAGTCTTCTACATTGAGTAGTTAGATCCCGGTCATTGACACGAGGAGGAAGAAACAATTCTAATTGAAGAGCTAGGATAGGTATCTTCGATCAAATGAGACACTTTAAACTCGATAAACCTCACCTTCTTCTATGCAGGTGGTCGCCTATTTCTCAAGCTGTATTCATCTTGGATATAAGCGATGCTAGAATGACGTCCCATGCTCATCCGGGAACATTAACTCAAGCCCGGCAGGCAATTCTCCCAAGAAGCTTCTCTTAGTTCCCCTATACGCCCCATTGACGCGGTTTGACTGTGAGGAAGCTCTCACAGAGCCAATACAGCATATTTCTTGAGTGCATCGGTTTAGGAAACAAGTAGATCGGCAATAAGATTAACTCCTCCCTCACGATCTTCGAATATTATGTAAGAGCATTTGCCATTTGCGTCACGGGCCGACTATTACTGTATTAGTCTGCAAGTCAAAAAGATCTCGTAGTTGTGGATAGGGCTGATCACAGATGCGTGATTGCTCCAAAGACAGGGGTTCTCTCAAAAGCGTGATCAGTCACGATAAAGCTATCAGGCGCTTGCTAACAGGGGTGATCACAGATGTGTGATTGTTCCAAAGACAGGGGTTCTCTCAAAAGCGTGATCAGTCACGATAAAGCCATCAGGCGCTTGCTAACAGGGGTGATCACAGATGTGTGATTGTTCCAAAGACAGGGGTTCTCCCAAAAGCGTGATCAGTCACGATAAAGCCATCAGGCGCTTGCTAACAGGGGTGATCACAGATGTGTGATTGTTCCAAAGACAGGGGTTCTCTTAGAAGCGTGATTAGTCACGACAAAGGATCAAGCGCTTGCATGACAGGAGTGCTCTCAACCCGAGTAATAAGCGGCTGATTTTAGTACGCGAGAACACCAAAAAGTCCTCTACTCAATTCTATATTCCTCGCCTTCCCACTTTCAAAAATTCATACAGCTCGCAGGTATACTTGTTAAGAAGCTGCTAAACCTGCTAGTCTAAAAATATTGTTCTCTCAATTAATTATTCGTTGGTAATAACGCGGATTTATCGCATTTGCGCACGGCTAAAAACCGGCCACTTATTACTCGGGCTGAGAGGTGGTCCCAAAATGTGATTTGCCTCCTAGAAGACGTAGCCACCCGATCTCCGGGCCAACTCTTCAGTAGAGCAGCTCCCCGTGCATCCAAGCCAGCTTATTTTTACGACCAACGTAAAGAAACGGAAAATGGGCCGAAGTCTATCGTGACGATAAATGTCAAAGTTAAAACGCGTGTCACCATCAGGGAGTATCACTGAAATACGGTGTTAAAGTGGACGAATGTGTTTGGTTTGCTGGGCCTCCTCTATATATGCCATCATATCATACTGCTCATCCATCTTAATACATGTATAGGACTGTAAGGCGAAGTGAACGACCCAACGACTGATCCTTGTGAAGTAAGAAGAGCGCAACGTCCATTTCAACATCCGCACGATAAGGTGTCACAGATAGGACTCTGGTGAATGTTGATGTCGTTGATATGATAGAGGGCAGGGCAGGATCCTATTCCAAACATTTTAGTTAGCTGTCATGTTTAGAGTCAAGGGGAAGGCAAACGTCATCATTGAAAGACCTGACAATACAGTAACTCTGCGCGAGCGCTTCAAGGTGCCATAGCCTCCGCAAGCAGCGCAGATGTAGCCGTCCTTATAACCGTCGCCTTTGCACTCTGCACACACTGGCATTTTTATGCTAGGAAGTTCTTAACTAGTAAAAGTCGATAGAGGCGAACTTGGTGACGATCATCAGGAATAGTATCAGATGCGTGACAGAAAGTCTGTCGTAAGAAACGAAGGGTTGTCAAAACTTTTATCTGAGTGCACCACGTCACACGGCTAAAAGCGGCCTATTTTGCCGCAGTGGGGTTATCTTCCTGCTAATGCCTCGGTGCCTCCGTTGGCAGGCTGACAAAGCCGGGAATGCTTGAAGCCTGAAGCAACGCGATTCTGACTTGACCTCGTTCCATTGCCAATCCTGCCTTATCAAAATGTCGAACGAACACATGGAGCACTGTTAGTGCCAGATTTGCTTCGTCTATTTTCTAATAAATCAGGAATTAACCTAACATATCGAAGAATACCGAGTCAGTACCTCGCAACCTTCTAAAGCCTCGCTAATTGACTATCAGTCTGAGGAATGGCTACTTGTCGCTGAATTAGAACGATGCAGACTACACCTCGCTCAATCCTACGACATCAATAGTGACGATGACGAGGATGACGATCGTGACTAGGAGGACGATGACCATGAGCCTACTGCTCGACCAGACCAGCTTCAGTGTCCCTATCGCGAGTGCGAACGGGTGATACTATTCACGACGCGAGGAAATCTTGTCCGGCACTTTCAAACGCGTACGTTTTTCATCTTGCTATAGTGCAGGTTGCTGACTCCTACTGACAGACATTCAGTGCTATGAAATGTGTCCCTTCTGCCAGGAGATTTTCAGAAGAGTTCATCGATTCGTTAGGCACGATTGCAAAGACAGGTCGGATAAGCCGAAGGGCACATATATTCTGTGCCGGGTTGCACAACTGAATATGATGGTTACTATCGAGTTGGATAGATTATAAAACCCTTTAGGCTATACTAGAAAACGGGCGTAAGGACTTATAGATAGCGACTCGATAAGGGCGCAGAAGGTGGTCAAGACGACGCAAATTTCTGTTCCGGCAAATACGTTTATGTAATCCCATCTTCCTGTCACCTGTTCTACGGCAACAAGCGACGAGTTAATATCTCCCTCTGAGACAATGAAGATCACGGCAATAAACGAGACAGAGGGGACGTTTGCTGAAGCAACTATAATGAGACCCTCGAATAATGTCGAATTGATCTTTTCTTCCAAGACAACCATAAGCATGCCAGAGAACGACAGCGAGTGGGCATTCGCAGCCTCAATGATGCCCACGAATGACAGCGGGTGGGCATTTGCTGAGACGACGCGTACGATGCCTGCGAATGACAGCGGGTGGGCATTTGCTGAGACGACGCGTGCGATGCCTGCGAATGACAGCGGGTGGGCATTTGCTGAGACGACGCGTGCGATGCCTGCGAATGATAGCGGGTGGGCATTTGCTGAGACGGTGCCAGCGATACCTGCGGATGACAGCGGGTGGGCATTTGCTGAGACGGCGCCAGCGATGCCTACAAACGATGGCGGGTGGGCGTTTACCCAGACTGTAGAGTGATTCTGCGTGCTGCTATATAGCCATAGATGGCATTTAGTGTATTCTTTTAAAAGAGCTAACGGTCATGGCGATGGACGGCAATTGGGCGAGATAATCTCATTATCCTAGTCCTATAGGAAGACGAGCTATTACATGCGGCAATCAAGACTACAATTACTCAGTTTTCAGTTTGTACAAGTGACTGCTCAGGACTACATGTATAGGGGTACTGTATTTTAGGACTCAGTATCAGGTTCCGTCTCTGCTTACTTGGCCCTCTGCGAAGTATATACTAATTTTTTCGGTCTCTAACTCGGCAACTATTTGAGCCGAGTCCTCTGACTCCGGCGGAACCAGCTTCGGCCAGCTTCTTAACTCGTCTTCTATAGCAAATCCACATGTGATTGGAGCTCCATGTCTCATTTGCTAGGCGAGTCGCGCATCTAGGATAACCCTTGAAAATATATCAGAAGAGGTGGGCGGGAAGAGAAAGCGATGACTTATAATCCGCCATTCTCGAAAAAAGTTTCCGTTCTATCGATGCCTCCTCGTGCTAGGGCAGCAAATGCAATCTCCCACATGCGATTTGCTGCACGAATACTCTTCTACGGGACCAGGTGCGAACCAGGGTAATATATCACTCGCGACCCCTTGCTCTATAGGGTAACGAGCAGAATGTCAGGTTTTTCGCCGCCCTTCTTGAGCTGGAAGATGTGACCTTGGTCTTCGGCGATCCTCTGGTAATATCCTAAACCACACTAGTCGAAGGAAGACTTAAGGATGGTCCGGATACGCTGTCAATATTAGCAAGTAGTCGCGATTAAGATTTTGACCTTTGACTAACCTCATCCTCGAGGACGTTGGATTTGCAGAAATCCAGCCTAGCTTTCGACGAAGAAGAGAACTGGAAACTATTTCGCTCTATCTCTGAGATATGTAACCCTATTGTCGGATCTTGTATAATATAGAACCTATCTTCTGCGAGGGCCGTTTTCGCGTCCTCGAAGGAGAATGTCGTGGTCGATATCCTCTGTAATAGGTGGTGGATCTAAGGCGGAGTGCTGACGTATGTCCGATATCTAGAGATGCTGGTAGAATCTGGCGGCCTGTGTGCTACTCGAAGGCGAAGAGAGTTGGGGCGGGAGGCTCGAGGAGGTAGTAGACCCGAAGTGACGAAGAGGGAGATACTTCCGGATTCTTCGAGTTTGACGATTGAGAATTGGTTCTGGGTCGCCGTGTTCGAGAAGGCGCTGTTAAAGGGCTTGCTCGGAGAAAGGTGAGGAATAGTACGAGTGTGGGAAGCGTGTCTATTGCTAGCACGATATAAATTATGTAAATCGCTGGGCTGGGTAGGTGGAAAGGCTTATGTGGTATTTACCTCAGACGTGATTAGGCAGCGCCGGTTGGGAGATAATGGAATGAGATTGTCCCTATGCGGAAACCCGAAAGGTAGTGGAAGTTTAGATAATACCGAGTACCGCGGCGTAAAGGAGAATGAATTGATGAATATCGCAGGTCGTTATAGTTGCTGTGAGACAGAAAGACGTGGCGAGATGGTTGCCTCAGTATAGGTAAGATGAAGTCTATTGGCGGAGCTGATCGAGTAGAGTACTTGACTCATCGTTGTTGGCTAAGAAATAACCTGGATGGTGTGTGATGCAAAGAGGTTGATGAGGCTATTCGAGGGAGAAATTTGTGGCACGCTAGACTTTGAAAAGTGGTGGGGCTTGAAGTGGCATGTGATTCGCCCTAGTAATCCGGCACTGACTGGTATGACTCTGGCGCTTCAGGCTTTAATGCGTTCAAAACCCCTTTCAGGTTTAAAAACGCGCTGAGTTTCGGTCACAAGTTCTAGAAATTTGACTATTTGGGATCCTTATATGTCTTGTGACCAAATAATTGCCTTAAGAGTGTCCAGGGACGCGAAGCTTTCGAGGTAGTTAGGGGGCTCGGCATGGGCGCGAAAATCTGGTTCCCTGAACACTATCGTGCTGGGCGTTTAGATCCCGTGAAGGCAAATCGCGCGCAGGCAGATAGGGCGCAGGCAGATTGGGCACAGACAGATTTGTGTGTAGAAAGATCCCGTGTATGGAATCTGGCTTGAACGAATCCGATTTATAAAAGATCCCTTGGTAAGTACAGTACGCCTTTACTAGTACGTACTTTTTATTTTATTTTTTACAAAAGAAGAAATGTTTATAGTTAAGAAAAGAAGATAGAGAATTGCGGAATTAGGTAGCCATTTAACCCCGCAGTGGCGCAGGTATCTGTAAAGCTATACAAGCTACAGGCCGTTTAATCCTCATCTATTTCGGCCTCAGGAATTAGACTTTCTGCCTGAGACTGTTCCAGCTAGTATGAATTAGGAATGGAATGGAGCTTAGAGCCGAAGCGTGTTAAGACTGCCGTTGGATTCAGCGCCAGACTATATACTCCATTACTCTCGAGATACGGGAATAATTAATTCAGAATACTACTGCTATTCTATACGAAGTCCGTCGCGATCTTCAGGCTTCGCTCTCTCTTCGGATTACTTACCTACTCTATAGGCGGATGGCCGGACTGATGATTGGGGGGCTGATTGATTAGGAGGCTGATTGATTGGGAGGCTGATTGATTGGGAGGCTGATTCATTGGGAGGCCTCGTCTTTATTATGATAAACTTTTAATACCCGAAAGTACAAATCATACCAAGTATCGCTACGTTGCCGCCTATTCCAGAGCTCTAGCCAGCTCGACTACTACTAATTTCTATAACCCGCAATCCGTAACAAATTCTTTTTCTGTTCTTGCCTTATCTGAGAGTTTTCTTGCCAGATCTTCAGCTCCTGGTCGAGAGAAAGTAAAATACTCCTTCTCCTTTTTCCGGACCGTACTTACAAGCAGATCCTCTTTAAGTAGCGATTTAGCTTGGCTAATGAATGTATTATTTTCGCGGAGGGTATTAAAAAGCCTCTGTACGTCAGTCTGATTAGTATCTGGATATACTAATATATACAATTCAATAAATTGAAAGTAGTCTTCTAAGCTATCGAGATCTATTAGCTGTATGAATAACTGGGACTTTTGAGCGAGATCCTAAGATGAAGGATCTTCTAGCACCTCCTTCATTTGTGGAGAGTGACTAATGACGCTCTCTTTGAATATAGATATTATCTCTGCATCTACCTCGTCTCTTGGATGAGGGAAGCTTGGAGTGATTAAAAGCGTCGAAAGAGGGACAGTAAAATAGGATGTCTAGTTAATGATACAAGTGATGTTGAAATAATCGTCAATGAAGATATTTGACAGGCTAGGTTCTGGAAACTTTAGATAGTACTTTTGCTGACGTACTGAAATTGACGGTACGACGTCGCGCAGGAGATGTGCCACAGTGATGTAGTCTAGTCGGTTCTTGCTACTATTAACCTTCGAATCGATAGTAGCGAAATCGTTCTATAACCGAACTGCAAATTGATAGCTAGATAGAGTCTGGAAATCTTTGACTTTAGGAACAGGGGTGAGGAAGAGATGATGCTCTAGAGGTAGTTTTCCCGTGTGATGGCACAGTACTGAGAGTATAGATTCGTAGTAATCTTTGTCCTCGCTGAACGGACCTCTTTCGATATTACTAAAAGAATCTCGCGACGACTACGTTAAGGCACGCGAAAGACACTCTCTTATATAGACTTTTCCCTCCCGTTCGTAGAGTGAACTAATCTTCTCAAAAGGCGAGTTTAAGATTTTAGAAGTCAGTATTCTAAGCTGTCTCATGATCTTTTCCTTATCCGCTCTTGAAATGCAGGGAAGTGGTTTGCGGGGTTGCTTGGTGCCCTCTGGATAGGGATCCTACACAAATTTGCTGCTGATAGAGAAGCCAGGAGCCTTCGTTGTCAAAATGTAAGGTATTCTAATATTATTCAACACAGAACCGCTTTGTGAGTATTAGTTCTATAGCAGCATGTTTTTATCCTTGATAACTTACTAGTGACTCTTTACCTCTATGATAGGAATGCTATTCAGCTTTGAAACTCGTATCGATGTGACTTCGCTTTCAATCATTTTTGCGATAGTCTGCTTAGAAAACCCACTGTCCTGTCGAGGAGAGCGAAAGACCCAATCCTTATCATCGTTATCAAATGTCAGAAGAAGTGCCCAGTTGTAACAGCCACTCATCGGTTCTTGTAAAACATCACACGAATATCGTGCGCCCCGAAGCTCCGCTGCATGCTTAACAAGAGCATTGATATTGAATGTGGCGTATCTGAAAATCCCCGGCGTTGACGGCATTGTGTCTATGTTTGTGGGAAGAAAGTATCTGTGGGAGATGTGTACTATATAGTACGTAGAGTGGGCTGAAGATTTTGAATTGAAGCAGGCAACTATTAGCGTCGCGCTAAATCCTTAGG
This sequence comes from Hyaloscypha sp. PMI_1271, assembly GCA_021399465.1. NCBI lineage: Eukaryota > Fungi > Ascomycota > Leotiomycetes > Helotiales > Hyaloscyphaceae > Hyaloscypha > Hyaloscypha sp. PMI_1271. The sequence goes on along the minus strand of JAJTUS010000023.1, from coordinate 95,142 downwards.
CTCGGCCCTCACCTATATCTCAAATGTAACCCTTCCTTGTCGTCTAGCATAGATGGTCATCGATACATGAGTGATTTCAGCCTCACATTAACATCCGGTGATCAGTATGATAGAGTAGCCGAAGCTGCTTGAATTAACTTTTACTTAATGTCACGTTACTTTACATAAGTACACGTGACTGGAATTTAGTAGGGAAAATATGACTAGATTGAAATGAAATCAAGCGCCTGTAACTAGCTGATTCCATGGGACGCGCCGATAGCTCAATCATACAGGGCTCTATTGTCTCAGTCAAAGTACTCCAAACATGGCTGGTTATTAGTATCTCCAGAAGATGCCGACTGTCGTTCCGCCAAATAAGGTACAGAAGAGCGGGAGCTAATGGAGAGATGATACACAATTTCCTCCTGTAGCCAGTAATGCGAACGCTGATTCTTGCATATGGCCGATAATAACCGGATAAGCGGTATCACTTATCACAATTGGAAGGAAGTTTGAGGCCTTTACATTCCGTATAATAGGTCGGATATTATCTTACTACCTAACTACAGTATTCCGGATAAAATGTCTCCTCTGGCTGGGTCTTACGAGAAAAGTTACTACGTAGCTGGTGATGACATTTGGTTCCAGAAACGTAAGTAATACTGTCCTGGAATCCAAATGTGTATACTTACAGGTACTAGCTGGTAAAGAAGATTGGACTAGAGGAATAGTCAGCGACAAAATGACTAGTACTAGCATGCCTGTGGTATATAATTCTTTGCAATATTCAATATAGAGTACGCTGAGAAAATTAGTGTATAGAGGACGGTACCGAAACGGACTATTACGTCCGTTCGGAGAACATTCGAGCGGCAATATAAAGGAAGATGAAGTCAATAATCGAAGCTAGAGGTCTGCCTATATGTAATAAGATCACATCAGACACGTTCGAGATACAAGAAGCTAGCTTGCCTGAAACCAACCTCTCTTTATGTTCTCTACTACCACCAAATCACTGAGTCAAAAGCCTCTAATTATCACGTGCATAGCAACTATTAGCAGTTTCTTAGTTGAGTAGTACTATCATGGGTTATAAGAACTTATACATCCTTGTACGAATCTCTCTCTAGTATAAATCGGATACTATTTATTCTACCTCTTCCCATCATGTTGCCCCTTCATTTAGTTGAGGGGTTCATCCCAATCTCATCACGTGGATATCCTGTTGGTGGAATAGAGCTCCACATGCTTTTTCACCTCGGCAACGGGACCTGGGGTGGTTTTCGCCTTGCGGATAAGGCTGCAAAACCAATTGTCGCCTATTGTCAGCTGAATCCCTTATTTAGCATAGCGCAAAATGACGACACTTGAGCCGATCCAGCACGACTTCAGTGGTTCGGGGAGCATGCTGCATTCGCGCTGCATCCACGACCCGCGGCCGTGCCTGCACCACTCTGACTCTTTCATCTACCTCCGCCCATCAACCCAGCGGCAATATAAACCCACTTCTTACCCCTCCCCCTTCCAGTCAATATGGCCCCGTCTCGAGCGAAAGGCAATACTCAGTTGGTGCCAAAAAAACGGAAGTGAGCAAGCCATTCATGTCCGTTGCGTATTTTAACTGATTACAGGAGCGTGGCTACAAGATATCAAGAAAGAACAACCTCGTAGAAGCGCACGCCTACGACCCCTCCAGAAACGAATTGTATCCAAGACGACCACAGAACTAAAGCACCCACTTCCCTCCCTAACCAGCAACACTCCTGGCAAGGAGGCATGTCACTCTCCTCCTGCTATGCTATAAAGCTAACCCAAATCAAGTTCCCACAGTCTGAGGATCGAAATCGAAATCGAAAACGTAAATAATCACAATACGAAGCCCTCCTCCCTACTACTGGCACTCCTCCTCGAAAGCGGCCGCGGACGTCCCCCCAAGGAGCTCGTATTAAGGACACAATCGGCGCGAATACAGCCGATATAAACGACGACCCAGTTATACATTGGATGAAAGGGATTGCAATGGATCCACTATTGCTTAAGAGGAAGACATCATCATCTTCGGTTGGAAGGAAATCAGGGGCGAGCGATTGATCTGTGAGAGAAGGCAAGAATCCCGCCACTAAAAATCGGTTATATGAGAAGATCCTTCAAGTAGCGGGTATTCACATGGGCGGCAGACTTGGACAAATTGCGGGTCTGTTTCTGATGAAATTCCACACAGCACGATTTATAAGCGCATCTCTCACTTTGTCATGCACATACTGGCTCACAGCATAATCTGGGAAGCACTGAGCTAGGCTGACGTATCCGCTCTTCTTTCCGTGCTACCTTTTCACAGATCAAGCCATGCAGATCCCTTCACCAGCAGATGCTGGCTCCATGACCCACCTCATGCTAAAAGAGGGTATGAGTTGAGCACAGCATAGCCGCTTTCACCAGGACAACTTCCTGCACGGCCTGACTCGCCTTATACCAAGTAACAACACGAACTGAGTGCTACTACAGCCGCACCTCCGGGATACCTTCCCTTTTGGGCAGATTATCGTCATGCTCAGGAGAGTCGAGCTGAGCGCCGGCATAATCCAGTGCTTCAATCTGCCTTAAGCTTGCCTCTTGCGGACTGACTGCCCGGTTCAGAGGGATCAACTAGGCTAGCAGGATGCTCCAGGGGTACATTGGTGACCGGCGTTTGCCGCGGGGTATAGTCGGGTGGTTGAGAGGGTCCGTCTCTACAAGGAGCTGAAAGTTTCATACAGACCAAGACAAGGCAGAACTACCTCGGCAGCAAAGTTACGTTGATCGAGCGGGCTTGGAACGGCTGGCGCCTAATGACTATAGTCAGGTTCATGTAGCAGCGAGATTGCATCGAGGAAAGGGATTGTACTAAGGCTTAGCTTAACCCCTCACTTGAAGCAAGAGGGGGAAGTTGAGCGTAGGCAGAGCCCCGCCGTTTAGGTATCCTAAACCTTTGCATGAATGAGATCGGTCACAGAAATCATACCAGTAACCTCGTACCCCCTTTGTCAGTGAACTGTGCCGCTGCTGTGATTCTGCCTTGCTCTCCCAGTGCCACTAGCCCTTGGTGTGACCCCTTCTGGACGCGGCATTGCCGTTGCATGAATCTCCACCTCCGTTTCGCCCATACCTAGCTGATCCTGCACCCATTTGTCACTAAACTGTGCCGCTGGTGTGATTCTGCCTTGCCAGGATTTACATGAATCTCCCAGTACCACTGGCCCTTGGTGTGGGATGCAGCATCGATACTGCATGAATCTCCGCCTCTGCCTGACGTCTGCCAGCTGGCCCCCTCTCCCCCTTCGTTAGTGAAGCTCCGGTGCCAATACGATCCTGGACCGTTAGGATTTACATGAATCTCCCAGTGCCACTGGACACTGGTGCGACTACTCCCTGACACGGTATCACTGCTACGTAATGTCGCCATTAGTAGGCTTGGCCACTGGCGATCTCCCCTTTCTCAGTCCCGCTGATACGATTGTCCCTTACATCCTCATTCCAATCATCCGTCGAGATAGAACTGGTACAAGCCCCTTCCCGAAGTAATGTCACATGTGCATGAATAACACAGGAATTAAACTCGCCGTCGGAGCAGCCGTCGGAGCACCTTGGCCCTTTGCCCTCTTAAGCAGAACAAAAGCTAGGAGAAAAAGAAAGAGAAAGGAGACATGCGAGGAAAGCATAGTATTAAATATACAAAAGCAAAGAGGAGAAAATTGAATGCTACCGAAATTCGTATCATATAAAATCGCTCTTGTGGACATTAATGAGACGTTATGGAATGATGAGGCCGACATATTTATTACGTGTATGTAAGCGAATATTGATCTAAAAATGACTCGGGGGAATCTCGGTTGCAAGGGAGCTAAAATAGGATCTGTGCCTTGGAGACAAAGTGAGGAAAGTGTAACCGAGCATCAAGAGAGCCGGAACAAGTCCCTGTGGGAGCTAAAATGGCCCCTTAGCGCATGCTCAGGCTGACTCTGCCGTGTGCTCAGGTTGCTCAGGCCGAGCTCAGGGCGTGCTCAGGACGTGCTCAGGACGTGCTCAGGACGTGCTCAGGCATGCTCAGGAATGCTCACCCTCGGCTCAGGTTAAGGCGGCAGCTGCTCACGTCCAAACACTAAAACAGAATCAGCGAAAAAAAAAAGTTGAGTATGACTTAAGTGGTAATCTCAGACGATATTTTTTCCAACGGGATTAGTCAGCGGCGGCGACGCGAAGGCGGAAGATAGTTAGTGCGAAACGAAACCCCTCAGAAAACAGAGGTCAAAACCTCAAGTTTCCGAGGTGTTTTGTTCGGTATCAATAGACTTATGGACAGATAGCATCTACCCAAAAGCTGCGGGTTGCATCTTCCCATCGCAGGTGCCGTAATGCGGATTCCAAGTTGATGGTGACATCGAAAATGTGCCCATCGAGAACTATAGGGACCGTGTCTTTTGGATCTCCCCACACATATGATAGGGTCTCAAATGAAGGGTTGTCCTTGAGGTATACGTGTTGTAAGGTGCAATTGATTGGCGAAGAGAAAGAACCGGGCTGAATCAAGACAATCCGGAATTCTTGTGGTGTCGTCTTTAAGGGGAGGTAACGAAAGGTGTTTGTGCTCTGTTCCATCGTTTGTTCGATAGATGTTGATGAATGAAGATGGTTGAGGTAAGATTCACTGGCTTGGAATGTATGGGTGGGGCCTAGCGAAGTGGGATGGCGGGGTAAATGCATTGAGGGAAAGATCAATCGTACCCATGGCGGTAAGAGCTCCTAGAAGTTCGGCTTGCCCAAATCAAGGCCAAATATTTTGAGCTACTAGTGCATCTAGAGAAAGATTATATCAATATTCTTATAAACTCATTGCGGAGTTAACGTATAGTCGATTTCAATCTACTCTCTTCCCATATACACCGTGCGCTGATCACCTGTATTCCGCCGCCTCATTACAATTGCCAGGGGCTTTTCAGCGCCAAAATTATTATCACGCAACGTCGGTGTCAAAAGAACGAACGTCGATTCGGCATTCTGGCAGCTGAACATTATGTCGCAGCTGGTGGCTTAATAAAACCTAGTTTGGATGTCGCGTCACCCGTAGCTCCTCTGCTACAAATGCTTCAATCTGCGTGGTGTTTGGCCCATTTCTGTCCTCTCCATTCGTCTGCAATTTTTTCAAGTATCTATTTTTGAAATGCGCTTCAACGCAGGTCTGGCTGTATTTCTCTTCCACCCCTTCCGCGCAAGTGCAGCCTCACAATGCTATATGCTCAACGGCGACCTCGCGACCAACGACTTCCAGCCTTGCACCACTGATCTTCCTTCGGGCTCCAACAACGCATGTTGCAACCTGGGGAAGAACCCGCCTGATATCTGTTTAGGAGGCGGACTATGACAGCGAATGGATTCCACGGAAGGGAACTTTGTGATCTACACCGTTGGCTGCACAGATCGCAGCGGGAAGGATGCTGCTTGCCCGCAGTATTGTCCGAGTGCGTTTCCCGTCCCAGAGCGGGAAATTCTTGCCACAAAGGGCCGAGCTGATTGAAAAACGAACTAGACCAAGTGGAGATGTAGTCGCTGAACCCGTGCTATAGCGCGCGAAAACGAGTTGGTGCTGCAACGACCAGGGAGAACACTCGTGCTGTGGTACTAGCGGAGGCTCATTTGCTTTCAATCTCACGTCTTTAGGCCTCCCGGCCCAGGAGTCTACCTCCAGCACGACTGGAAAGAACAGCACGGGCTCCGGCACCGGAACGTGTAACGCGGTAAGCTGTCCTGTTGGCAAACGTGCTGTTATAGGGGGGTCGGTGGGATCGTTTTTCGCCGGAACGATAATTGCGGGTTTGCTGGGACTGTATCTTGCTGAGAGGCGACCGAGGAAACAATCCCAGGAGGCGCGCAGTAATACTGCATCTCATGTCGGCGCCAAGACCGAATGGCGTACGGAATTGCAAGCAACTCAAGCAAGCGTGGCGACACCGGCACCGAGACAGATTGGAATGGTACCTCCAAAATATGAGATGGAGGGGCGAGAGGGTTTTGAGTCATCTTAAAATGTTGGAGCTCTGGTTGAAGTTGAATACCGGTAATATGCACATATGCTAGAAATTCGCCGCCTGCGCATTTTCTTGCCATGGCGGAACAATGAAGTAGAAAAATCCATGGACCATACAAGCTACAATATCTGCAATCCTAACCCAAAATATCATTAGTATACATCCCAGTTTAAGATAAGAAAGCAGACCGGAGAACGAGGAACTCACCAATGCATCCAATGCCACCCCGGAAATCTACTCCCAACAAACGTTCCAAAACACCTCGCAGGGTTCATGCTCGCACCACCATGCCCATACCTCGTGAACCCACTCCCGAAACTAACCACACCGAGCGCCATGCCGACCAAGAATGGGCCCAAAGCAGGGCCGATCACTTGTTTCTGTCTCGGATCCAATCCAACACCAAAGGCCATGAACAGCAGCGTTAGGCAGAACACAAACTCAATGACAAACGCATTCGATACAGGAACCACATCAGAAAACAGCCAGCAACCCCCAACTTTGAAGTCTCGGGACCCATAAGAAGCTCGTATGAGCATTCCGGCGATAGCTCCACCGGCCGTTTGGAACGAGACGTAGAGCACCATGCGAGGCAGCGAACAAAGACGAGCGAAGAAAGTCGCGATGGTGATAGTTGGGTTGAGATGTGCTCCTGATACGGAACCTAGAGAGAACGTGAACAGTGTGACGAGGAACCAGTTTGTGATGCCTCCGACGAGGGGGCCGATGAATGTTGCATTGTCGAAGGGGCCAAACTGTGCGGTTGGCAGCGCGGGAAGTGCGGATGGTGAGAGGCTGATCCAGATAGTTACGTAGATGAGCATCATAGCACCTACGCATTTCACAAATCAGTGTCTCAACGGTTTGTGGAGAGGATATGGCTCCAAGGTCAGCACTCACCAACCCCTTCAATCAAAGCGGCTTTCCATAACCCGAGACTTCGAAATCCTCGAAGATCAAATTGCTCCTTGAGCGTCATACAAGGCGCGCTATCCGGTTGCTCCTTCAAAATCTCTGCGTTGGCTTCATTGTGCCGGTCGAGCACAAAACCCTGGTTTCCTCCCAAACGTCCGATGAAGGGTCTTGTGGTGGCTTGGTAGGAGGGGACTGTCACGATGGAGTTGGAACGGTTGGCATCGTGACTGGCACTGTTCTCCACGTCTGTGCGGGACATGTTGCCGTTGGAGTTCATGGATTTCTCCACGTTTATCCGCTCTCGAATGGCCGCCATGAGAAGGTGAGGGGATTGAAGTGGAGGAGGCAGTGGTGCTTATATCGAAGCCTCCGGACTCAGCGCTTTACCGCACAAGCCTTCTGGATTCCCTCGCTGCAATTTAGACTCCCTTGGTAATAGACAAGAATGCGAAATGTGTACCGTTCAGAACTTAAAGTTTTGGAAGACGATGACTGATGATTTATTGATCTGAGCGCTATATTTTTAGTTGCGGGTGAGTAATCAGCCCTGCAGTTTTAGCTTGGGTATCATTTTCGGGGGCTGCTTCTAGTGAATTCAGGGGTTCTACGATCCCCGCCCCCCGCCTCACCCCGCTCCGAACCAGCCGAACTTCCGCATGGGCCGCGCCTTTGGTTTCCTTTGCAAATCAGCGACTTTCTCACTATCTTGATAATTATTTGCGATGTATTTAGCATAAGGAGGATGAGATATTTGTAGGTCCTCGAATGGCCTCTCTTATACATAGAACAAGGACGAAACAAAGTTGGTGGGAACCCGTGCCCGTGTGGGCCTGTGGCGATTTGAAGGGTAGGTCAGTAAGTACCTTTATGCAGGCACTCTTGCCTTCAAATAGATCTTTGCATTTGTTTAGACTAAGACAAATCCTTGTACATCAATCCCTCTTTCTCTCAACGCGTCGGGAGTCACCATCGGATCGTACCAGCTTAATTCCTTAGTCTTCACGTTCTCGAAGACCTGAGGAAGATAATTCATCGAACTGTCCAGCTCTGCGTCTTGAACTCTCTCCCCAAGTAAATACTTGTATCTCCATTCAGGGGGTAGTGGTAACCGGGGATCTTTTTGCGTGAGGATATTTCCATCAGCAAAGACCGGCCTAGCATCCCTATTAACCGTTTTGTAGCTGAAGGTCCAGCCGACAGGGATGGAACCAAGCAGGACTTCGGCGTGCATGGCTCCGTGGACGTACGAAGCCCCGACAATGCGATAGGAAAGGTGCCCCTGATGCGTAACGGGGCGCAAGACGAGTGGCGCCTTTACACCGGGAAATACGACTACGACATCTCCATATTTTGCAGACTCGGGGCAGATTCCAAAGAAGCCTTCCCGCGTTTTAAAAAAGACTCGCCCAAGAAGATTAGCTCTAACCACACCCACAAAGCTTGCCTTGATGTTATTTTTTATATCTTCGACTTCGACTTCGACGCCTGCTTCGCCAGGATTCAGAATCCGCCTACATTCTTCCAAACTTAGGCAAGACCGCTCGGTGGGCATGAGTCCTGCTAGTTGCCCACAAACAATTGCATCGATAAAGGCATCAGAAGTTAAGCCGCCGCTAGGGTACATACCCGATCCACACGAAACCTGCCAAGATCGAAGAACTTGGATGATCTCGAAATTTGCATAGCTAGTTTCGAAAGGGCCAAGTAGACTGGTAATTGTCGCCAACTTCACCCCTTGAACTGTGAGACTCTCGTTGTTGAGCACCGCACTGATCCTAGAGTCACGACCAAAATCATGAAACATATTTGGGAGGTCGGTCGCAGAAAAATCGGGCACCCATGACGGCATTTGGAGTTTCGACGAAGCATCTCGAAGCGAGCATCGGGTCAATAAGAATCCATCTCCAGTTTCTTGGCAAAATCGTAAAGTAAAGTTTCTGAAGGCTTCCTCCACGCTCTTAGAATAGTCCGGTGTGATAAATTTGCGGCCGGAAGGTGCAACCAAAGCACGAATTGCATATAAGCGGTCTCGTGGATCGGAAGAATCCAATCTTGACGTAAATATCAGGAGTTCCGGGAGCCCAAGCTCGCGGGGGTATTTACTTGATGACGTAGTTATCAACCCACTAACGCCAGACCCACTGAGATCTTCAAATTTTAAGTCATGGAAGACTTCGTTCAGGCGCTCTAAGAACTTCCAAAGCCATCGGATAGCGGTCGTGAATAAGAACCAATCAATGCCATCTTGGCCGACAAACAGAGTCGCTTTCGTCGCCAGTCCAATCTCCTGGAAGACCCAGACTCTAGAGAACTATTCCCTGCGCAAAAGATCTCTGATAGCAAACCAGCTGGGCTGATTGAATTTCAGAGCTTCGGAGTCACTTTCGAGACGCATCGCCCAGCTACCCGTTTTGTGGGAAATAGTATGATCGTCCACGTGGTAACGTATTCCATCTCCTAGTTTCTTTAGAGTTTCCACTGCAAGTCGACTATCTTTGGAGCTAGGCCCAAGCCAAACAACGACTTGTTCCGCACGACTATAGATCGAGCCCATTTCGAGGACTTCTGCACTGCGCTCGGCCAGATCATCTTGATTGATACAGATAGCATCCACCCACAAGATTCTTGACTTGTTTGGGTCCCTCAGATGGCGTAAAGCGACCGCAAGGTTGTCGGTTATCCCGATCGTTGCTGAAGGCTCCGAATGCTCACGCCTTTTAGAGCGATTCACGTAGCGCACAAGCTTTGACAGTGCCTTGACTGGCTTCCGTACCAGAGCGACATCTGTCCTCTCTGGAGGTCCCCAGACATAGGACAACGCCTCATATTTGGACGATCTCTGTGCGTGGAAGATCTCGATTTCTACCTCAGCTGATATCGGGCCAGGCAGAAGCCTGATGAGTCGAAGCTCGTCGCGATCTTTGCGCAGAGGAGAGTACTGGTACTGACTCATTTCGAGGGGCGCGGTGATGGTGTGGCAAAAGAGGTCATTCATGAATCGTGCTGAAGTTGTTCGCAAGTAATGATAGTGGATCTGGTACTTCGTAGGTTGTGTTGAAGAAGGTTTGCCAGGGGGATGGATTTCAAACGTCAGGCTGCGATTGTGGGCTGTGGGGCTCCGCTCCGCTCCGATCCGCTCCGCCATCCCCGCCGTGGAGCCAGAATCAGGGGGAAGCGGCCGACTCCTAATATCAGTACAGAGCGTTGATTGGTGCCCACTCTGCACCCGGAAAGGGGAAAGGGGGTCCATGTCAGATCGTCCATCATCCGCATGCAGCGCTCCGAAACGAAGCCCCCGCAACCCTTATAATCACCGAGGCTCAGCTCGGATTGGTCACTTCCAACTGGTTCATGGCCATGAGGCATTCCGCGGGCCTCTAACCAGATTTACCGCCAATCATAACCCCCCCTGCCGTCTTCTCGTATTTCCCCCCCTTGCATAGATCGGATTAGTATGATGTTAAAATTGCATCCAAAGCTATCGGCCGCATGCCGCGGCCTGGTGTGTGTAGGTATTTTGTTCTTAACTTGCAGCATATCCAAAATGATGTGTCCTGGTAATTCCTGCTCGTCGGGGATTCCAACACAAGGTTTCTGCATCGGTACTACCAAACCGTGCATAACAGGCTCGCAGTTATTCCAGCACGATGCGTCCGTGCCAACTTTTGCAACCATGTTTCTTCCTTATCGCGCTCCTATCTTTTGCCCACCCCTTAGTGTCCGGCCGTTACATTGCCCCGCGTGCTGATGAATCCGCTTCTGATAATGGTACAACTGAACTTCTTCTGCAGAACTGTAAACTGATCAGAACTCTAGGTACACCATTTGTGCCGACTCGAGATCATTATGACAATGTAGTCAATGAATGGAAGAGTTTAAACCCTCACCTCGTCGACCAAATCGAGACGGAACATATCGAAGCTCTTTGGAACCACCTCACGAGAGAACCAGCTTCGAGTGGAACCAAACGAGCCTCTCCCGACAGCCCGCCCGTTCAAAAACGTCAAGACACCCCGCAGTCTGACCTTGATGCAGCACGCAAATTGGTTTCTGCGGTTGTGGCTGAAGTGGAACAACACAATGGGTACTTGATGGAGAATCACCAACAGGCATCGTGGCCTACCAATGGCTCCAGCAGCTACCGCGCATCTTTTCCGGCTACAAATGAAACAGTAGCAATGGCGGCTGCGATGGTTGCAGAGGCTGATGCTGCCGAGCTAGCCTCTCAGGGAAAGCTATTCAAGGACTATACTTTCACGGGAAACCACTCCAAGTTCAACGTGCCTGGCATTCCAACTGGCTCCAACCTCGAGAAGCGCGACAATTACTACTGGCTTGCAGATATGGCCAGTCAATTTCCTGGCAATTTCCCATTTGGTGGCGCTGCTTCATATAAAGTCTTCAGGAATGTCAAAGACCCTCAGTTCGGCGCCGTGGGTGATGGAGTTCACGATGATACGGCTGCTATCAATGCTGCCATTGCGTTTGGCAATCGTTGTGCAGATAATTGTGGCTCATCGAGTGTAAAGGGTGCCCTTATCTACTTTCCTCCAGGTACCGCTTCCCTTTGGGTCTCCTGTTGTTGTCGTCAAACCACTAATCTCATTGCCAGGGACTTATCTCGTTAGCAGTCCCATCATTTCGCTATACAACTCTCAGCTTGTGGGGAATGTACGTAAACAAACGCTCACCTCTATTCAGTGGGAACTGTCTAACTCTGCATAGCCTAATAACTTCGCCGTGATCTTGGCCGCTCCCAAATTTACTGGTCTAGGTATGTGCTCTGGTATCTTGACTATTTGCGAGTAGTTTGACTGATATTTAATGGTAGGAGTTATCACTTCAGACGTATATACTGGTGGAAGTAATGAGTATTACCTCAACACGGTAAGAAACTCCGCGATCACGAAGCCAACATGACAGGGCTGACCAACGTGTGTAGAATAATTTCTTCCGCCAAATCCGCTATCTTTTCATTGACATGACCCATTGCACTACCAACGGCGTCAAGGGGATCCACTGGCAAGTTGCACAAGGTTGGCTTATTCTGCCCTTGTATAATACATCTCACTAATTCTTTTCCAGCAACGAGCATCGAGAACGTCGTGATTTATATGTCTTCCGGAAGTACTACTCAAATTGGAATCTGTCAGTTGCAAAGTTCTCCTAAACATTTGCTGCAAAATTGTGCTAACATTCGGGTGACAAGATGCGGAAAATGGTAGTGGTGGATTCATGTCCGAAATCATTTTTGTGAATGGCTATATTGGGATGCAGTGTAAGATTGCGTTTACTCGATATTTTAGGGAGACATCTGACTTTTCCACAGGCGGCAATCAACAATTTACTACACGAAGGTTGAATTTCCTTAGCACTCAAATCGCTATCTGGATGCTTTGGGATTGGGGATGGACTTGTAAGTTTTCCAACCAATCTTCAATATAAGACAAAGGCTCACCATTATCAAAGGGAAATCTATTCAAACCGTCGGTGTCAACTATGGCATCTACGTTGAATCGGCTGGTGTGGTGGGAGGCACAATCTACGTCCTCGACTCAATTTTCACCAACACATTTGCCGCAGTCGTGATCAACGCCCCCAAAGGTTCCACGACACAAGAGCAGTTTTTGGTCACTCTCGATAATGTGGTGCTGCAGTCTGTTACATACGCTGCTTACGATATTACCAACGGTATTGTGTTGAATGGAGGGACGACTACCATTTCATCCTGGGTCATCGGTACCGTATACGACACTGCAAATCCTAACGGAGCGTGGTTTGCCGGCAAGCCTCTTGATGCTCCACATCCTGCCACAGCCAGTCTTCGAGGCGGGCCGCAAGGCGGTTATTTCGAGCGACAAAAGCCCTCGTATAGCTCTTCCACCCATGACTATTGGCTGATTGCCCAGGCCCTTGCAAAAGGTTAGCCTTGTTCCAAAAACTTCTCTGCCGTTTGTTTCCCTGAGCTAAATGTAATCTAGGTGATGGTGTAACTGATGATACTGCTTCGCTGAGTTTAATGTTCGCCCTTGGGGCAGCATATAATCGTGGTGTGTTTGTGCCGACTGGATCGTATGTCATTGCGAGCCCGCCGCTTCTCGTAAGTTGCTCTCTAGCTGCGATATTCTTTCACCGCTGCTATGACTTGCAAATTCCAGCTAACGTGTCATATTCCAGATCCCGATCAACTCTGTTGTTGTAGGTGCTTGCTGGGCGCAATTCGTCGCTTCAGGCCCCAAGTATTCCGACATGAACAATCCCCAGGTCATGATTAAGGTCGGCAATGTTGGAGATGTCGGTAATATCGAGATCCAAGATGTCCTCTTCACTGTGAAAGGGGCGACCCAAGGAGCTGTTTTGCTCGAATGGAACGCCAAGGCTGCAACACAAGGCTCTGTTGCCATGTGGGGTAACTACAACACCTTCTTTCTTATGGTCGGAATCACTGACTTGTCAATACAGACTCCCACTTCCGCGTGGGTGGAGCACTCGGGACAAACCTTCAAGCAGCTCAATGCCCGACTTCATCAAAGAGCACAGCTTGCATTGCCGCATCGCTTTCTTTCCACGTCACCTCCGGAGCAAGCGGGTACTTCGAGAACATCTGGGCTTGGACAGCAGATCATGACATGGATGCTGGCGTTGCTCAGACACAAATTAACATCTTCAGCGGAAGAGGTCAGTATTGATTTCTCCCTTCCAGCAGTTCTTTGAGCTAAATAGCATAGGCATATTGATCGAGAGTCAAGGCCCATGTTGGCTCTATGGCACCGCTTCAGAACACGCCGTTCTTTACCAATACAACCTTGCCAGCGCACAGAATATCTATATGGGAATGGTAAGACTCCGTCACCCTCCGCGAGGCGATTCCATACTGATGCCGTCCAGATTCAAACGGAAAGCCCGTACTACCCACCATTTGTGATCGCACCAGCACCCTTCACATCGAGTCTCAACAAATTTGCCTACGACCCCACCTTCTCCGACTGCGGCGGCGCCTTTCCCTGTTCCGCATCCTGGGCACTCACCATCTCCAACTCAAACAACATCCAAGTTACTGGCGCTGGCCTGTACGTCTTCTATCAAAACTACAATCAAGGTTGCATCGCGACTCAGAACTGCCAGCAACGCCTCGTTGCCACAAATTCGAATGGTGCGGTTTACCTGTTCAATGTTTACACGATTGGATCGACTGGAATGGTTCATCCTTTCGTGAAAACGGTGAATGGGAAGCCGAGTAGTACGTTAGGATTGGCGTTGGCGGCACCGAATACTATCAACACCGCGACTCCTTTTGTGGCTGCTATTAATGCTTGGGTGGAGATCTTTCCAGGATGGTAAGTTGATGATTCAACTTTTAGAGACGTAAATACTAACTTTTATGCAGGGTTAAAGGGCAGTAATTTAGTTAGTCCACGAAGAGGGAAAGGCGTTGATGCCTCGAGATTATTCTGGCAAGCGTATATCTAAGTAGTGCTGGAAGAGTATATGGTTATCAAACTTCAATGCTCTCATTCTCAATCTGGCAGACGTTAGCTCCAAGCCGGCCTGAATCGGACTATGACTGTGCATGATCGCTGCAATCGTTGGACATCCAATAGTGGAAGCCAAGAAAGCTTCTGTATCATAGATGCAAGAAATAATCACTAATTATAATCCTTTCGTCAGCTCCCTGTGGCGACTTCTTATGTGAACGTCACTCAATTTGCGATGTTGTTGCAAGGTCAATGGGGGAAAGTAAATTGGTTGGATTGAGATTGAACTAGAGAGCAAAGGGATCAGGCAATAAAATATAGACAAGATACAGACCAGCTCTGACGTGAGGTCAAGCTTGCGGGGGCTCTGTGGCCATTGTCTCATGTGAGATAGACCTTCTTCGCTACAAAGAGCTCAAGTAAAAGTAGAATAAAGGCACAGTTATTGGTTCTTAGTCAAACAAAGAATACGATGCTCTTTGTTGAATGGTCTACATCGAGCGCACCGACTATGCGACAATACGACAACCTAAAACAGAATGAGTCAGAAATGAAGATCTCGTTGTGGGAACTTGAAAAGGTATGTTGGAAGTCGAAATCTAATCTTCCCGCTCTTCGCAGTCCGAATAAAACAAAACCTCTAACCCAACCTATGTGTACACTGTCCTGCCAGCATATTTCGCTTCAACTGGCACCTCCATTCCTACAACAAACTTCTCACATATCTAAGCTTGGCTAAGACATGAGAATAAACGCGCTAGTATTAATCCAAATTCCTCAAATGAATCCTCTCCTCTTTCGGACTATCGTAGCCCTTGAACAAACGCCAGAATATGGCACCAGTAACAAAGCACATTGTTGTGAAACCGAGATACATCCAGACTAGGTAAGGATCCCTTGCCAAAGGTGCGATCAGTATACCAAGTATTGATCCGCCAGCAGAAGTCAGGAGAAACATCGACATGATGAAGGATTTCATGCTTGGAGGGGCTTGTGTATATGCGTATTCGAGGCCTGCAGTCTAAGACAATTCGTGTTAGCGGGATTGCTGCAAGGCGAGTAGAAAGCAACTCACTGATGCGAAGATTTCGGAGAAACCAATCAACAAGTAGGCAGGTGTTTGTATCAGGACGTGAACCTTGTTTGGTATGGAACCGCCATTAGAGGCGCCACAGTTGAGAGGAGAATCGTAGCAAGGCGGCTAGAAGGCCAATATTAGTAAATTGGAAACAGATAAGGGCCATGTGGTCGCAAATTACACTAATGTAAATGAGATGCTGCACTCCGGCTGCATATAACATTGCAAGTCCCGCGAAAATAAACCCCACTGTGATTCTTGCAATTGGGCGGAAAAGGATGCCGCCACGCCGGAGAATGGGATACAAACAAGCGTTGAGTATCGGGATGAATGCGATAATGGTCAGTGCATCGATGTTCGTTAGTATATCGTTTGGAATGCCGTGGAGTTCTAGTAAGAATTGTAAGTTTACTCTACTCGTCTTGTCCGGAGTGGAGTCATTACCCATCGTGCCAGCTTGCGAGATAAAATTGTTCAGCATTTGGGAAAATGCCCTATAATGTGGTATCAGCCATAACGAACAAAACCCTTAAGGAATGAAAGTAAGCATATTTAGATAATAACTCACATCCAGTAGATGGGGAAGAACAAGAATACTCTACAGGAAGCAAGCGCTACCTTGATTTCTTCCACAAACTCGTCACTCCACGGAACAGTGAACCTGTGCTCAGTTCTCTGAAAGCTCGACTTCGCGGCATCCAGTTTGTGCCCACTCCATATTCCGATCCAAATAATTCTGAAAGCATGAAGCACCACCGATCCACTCGGTGGCCTGTCGATATACGACCTTCTCTCGGACACAAGGACTGTAAATCCTATACCAAAAATGCATACAGGTACCAAATATGCCAACCAGAAGCCAACCTTTAACTCCAGGACTGTTGTCAATGCGCTTGACAATGATCCGACATTAATGCACATGTAAAAGTATGTGTATATGCGCTCAATTGTCATTGCTGGATCGACGATGACGCGCTCACCTGAGTCAAGGATCCGAATACTTTGTTTGGTTCTTGTGTACTGTTCTGCGATAAGTGGTGAGACATTTGATTTGATACCGCCAGTGCCTCTGTGCAATGTTAGTATAGTGGTAGACAAAAACTGTCCATTACGAACATTCCTATTAATATCATAGCGGTTATCAAGCCTCCAAAAGCATAGCCGTTCTCGATAGCAATTGGCAGGGATGTTCCAAAAAGTATGAGAAGGCCAAACATATAGGCCACAGAGAAGCAAATGATTGTCTTGACTTTGCCAAGGTACGAGTCGGCCACGATGGCGCCTGTTTAAATATGTTAATACTCTGCATTTAGAACATTTCAGTAAAAATGATGACCACAAACCAAAAACAGGTGTAACATAGCAGAAGAACTGGAAGAAGTTGGTAAACCTCGTAGCAGCGGACTGCCCTAGTCCAAGGGCACCTGGCAAGCCGGAAGGACTCTTGTACGTATTTTGGATGTAATTTTGGAATGGCCCGGAAACCCCATAGTATGCAGCTCTCTCGGCCAGTTCAATTAACGCCACGATCCTGAATTCATTTATAAGCAAGTATCCTGGCAGAAGTTGAGGTTGGTAACATGGCAAGGTGAACCATACCAAACCGCCCACGGCAGCTGATCTGCAATTCGGCGAAGGCTTTTACACTCTTCCTCGGTAGGCCGGTCATCATAAAACGTAGACGTCATGTTATTGGCATCTTCAAATCCACCGTTGCTAGTTGAACGCCGCTCCGTGCTATTTGTAGTTTCAACATTTCCATACTCGTCGGGCTGGGTCACTGTTGAGGATGGCCTGCGATATCATCAGTAGGTCAGAGCCTCGATGGGTGGTATTCTCAAGATACCCACGCTACCCGGGCCATCAATATATCGTCCTCTGGTACATGCTCATATGCAACAGGCCTTGCTAACACTCGTTTGGCCCAGCCTGCCAGAGTGGTGGACCGAGAAGCCATTGCCACAGAGTTGAAGATTAACAATCCGGGCTGAGGATTCAGCTAGCTATACCGCCATACCAATGCTGGGGTGATGGCAAGCAAGCATAGACGGCCGAATGAGCCAGTCATGTGTGATTCTGTGATTGGTGTTGTTGTTGGTAACCTGTTGCCGAAACGCACCAGAAGACACATTCCATCTGCTATGTTGCCGAAGTTGGCCCGGGATTGGATCGGTTACAGTGCAGAGAAAAACCAACGTCAATACGCTAACTTAGCGCCGCGCAACCTCAGTCCTGCGCACCCTCTCCAAGACTCACTTTAATTTTGTGAACTTACTTTAATAACTTTTCAACTACACAATCAAAGAAGGCCAAATTTTATGGCGATGTAGTAAGTATATAAGTCTTTAATAGCCGCGGGCTATTTATTGTTTGATTACATGGTTAAGAAGTTATTATTAAGTTAGCAAAAACGGGGATTTTCAACTATTTTTCTCTGGGTCACGCGAACCCGGCCAAAAATCGTTTAAACCCTACAATTTCGCCTTATTATCTACTACCTTTTAATTTGAAGGCTTTCTCATATAAAGGGAGCTAGTTTTACATATAATAGAGCCTCTATTGAATGCAGCAAGGTTTAAAAATAAAGTTAGTAGATTAAAAGCTTAAAAACTAAGTTTTTGTGTGAATTTTGAGCGTTTTTGAGCCAATGCACCAAAAGCTAAAGGAAATCTCGACATTGTAGAGTTTGGATGCTCAGCGGATAAATAGTAAAAGGAATTCTGGTACCACTGCACTCACACAGGCGCTTTCCGGTCCGGCTCCAACGCCTGCTCCTGCGCCTATGATTTTGAGAGAGCCGGCCCATTTTGCCAACAACCGCTCCGACTGCGATTCGAACAGTGCAGATACCTAATTACACAGTGTTGAAGCGCGGCCTCAACGTACCCACGAACAGTACCCCGAGAAGCAACTTAAGTTTTTGCTGTTGCATTGAATGCGATTGCAACAAGCCATGTTTGGCTTTTCCCGATATTGCGACTGGACACCTATTGTCAGTTCGAATGGCATTATGTCATGTCCTGCTGGACCTTAGGGATAAATAAATTTGAGGCATTGTGGGACTTCTGTATTTACATGTGAAACGAGGAGAGGTATACGTAGTTCAATTGCTAACGAACCAAAAAAAAAGCGAGCAAAAGGCATACTTCATAACAGTTAATGCTTCAGTTGTTTTAGATTCCAATAGGCCGCATTTGGGAAGACACGCTGGCCTTGGCTTATTTCTTCCTTCCGATGATTGAATATACCGTCGATAAAGTTTACTTAATACGTTCCGAATTGAGTGATGGCGGTTCATTTATCTGGCCACCGAGTACCTTACACCAAAATTGAAAGAGAACCCCGGAAATAGCTTGAAGCAACTCGGTTTCTATGGTTCCTGGTTCGGGATCTTTCCCCGTGAAGCTGTCTCTGGAAAGTTTATTTCTTTTTTCCCTCGCCTGATTCCTCATTCCATCACATGTCAAGTGCAATTTCATGTGCGAGCCCACGCTATTCCCTCGCGCCTAAGTCAACTCAATGGCAGCCCCCATCGCTTAATTTAGGGGTTCAGGGGGGTGGCGGCGAAGCGTGGGGGCAGTGTCCACTAACTTTAGCCGAGCCTGAAAAAGACGTCAGGCATCCTTCAACTTCATCCAATTCACAAAGTTCATCCGCAGGCAATCTTTCGACGATATCGTGCATGCTCGTGTCAAATACAAACGCCACGACGGCATTGAAAATAACCTTAACATGAGCCACGCAGGAAAAACTCCCAGGCTCGGGCTCGCCCGAAAAGAAGTTCCGATGCGCCCATCAACGAACGCCGCATTCAACCCCCTTGAAATAGTTGATCTGATGACCAGATACTATCAACTTCTCTCCCGAATGCGGTATTTCCCAGAGTCGTGCATCAAACATGCACCTCACGATCCTCCGGTCGACGCAAAGTTTGCCGCGTCTTTGGGAATGGAATCACAGGTCGTTGAGCTCCTTCAACTTCTCCCTTATGTTGATGGTTTGCACAATGAAGATGAGTTCATCATGCATGGAAGTTTTGCAGATTTTAGAAAGAGGAGTGTCTTGGAACAGAGCAGGGATCCAAAATTCATAACCCCGGAGAAGGGATTTGATATTGAGAATGGGGAATATGTGAGGCCGTGGGTGCTGGTGGTGACGGAGTGCGGAAACCGCGGATCTGTTGTTTACTACGATACAAGAAACGGTGGCGGACTTTCTCCTCCTTTCCCACTCTTGTTGTGCTGATAGAATTCTAGGTCATTTGATGCTAGAAGATTTCTACGGAGGGAGTTTAGATCCCGTTTTCTCAGGTCGAAGAAATGGATCTCCTTCCTCGGTGAATCAAAACTCCATCGATAACCTACCGAGTAGACCGGCGAAAGAAATGCTCGAAGATTTCATGAATCGACACCAGACACTGGAATGGACTCCCTTTTACCTGAACGCGTATCGCATATTTCGTGTAGGAGAACCGCACCATGCTGAGTTGAAACAGCTGTTTGAGTATTACGGATGGCCCGACAACTTCGATGGGCCCGCGTTCGAGGTTGGCGCAGATCGATGGCGAACTTTCAATCGGGTGCGTGAGCTGGTGGATGAGAAAAAGAAGAAGGTTCCACAAGTCAAGCATCTTTCGAAGATTACGGGGCGCAGACTTCAGGAATATTTAGATCGATGCCAAAATGGTATCTGGGATGGTAATCCGAACTTGCCAGCAGAAGAGGTAGCAAAGCTGGAGGAGGAGTTAAAGAAGAGTGAGAGAGCGTACAAGATTGTGAGTGAGCAATTAGCTGGGGCCGAGGATGCAACAGAGAGCATGGATGGGGAAGATGGGGAGATTGAAAAGGCTTGGAAGAAGCAGATAGGGAACTATATTCGTTGGATTCAAAGTAATCTAGATTTCTCCAAACGGGAAGGCGGAAAGTTCGAGGTTGAGGAGGAGACGAAAAAGATGGAGGATGATATCCGTGGGTTGGAGGAGAAGCTCAGGAATGCGGCGAGCTTACCGAAGACAAGTGAAGAGGCAATTCAGCGTCCGGGCCCGACGGCTATCAGACATGAGGTTCTGAAGTATGTGATCTGAAAGTCACCTGGAATATCCCGGGCAGATAATTCACTCCCGTGATGTCTCGCAGCAATTGAGCGTATGCGTATGGTAAAAGATCGGAAACGAATGCTAATAGCGCGGTTGGCAATGATCAGGAGACTTGACTCTCGATTCAAAGACGCACGCTCGAAGAGGTTGTAATTTGCCTCTGACTGGAAGTGACTGAACACGAACATCGAGGATCCGTACTCCTCAGCAGCGTGCTTTACCTCTTATCAAGCAACCCACCCCTTAATTTGGAGCGTGTCTATAAATAATATGGTGGTTTCAGGAGAACCAGATCGACGATGAGCGAGATCCCTGCTTGCGTTTTAGGATCTTGCTTCAAGTTGGCAAGTCATCTTCGGGCCACAATACCAGGATTGTATACAGTGATGCTTTTCATATTTGTTCTTTGAGATGACGAGAGAATATTGAAAAGCCTTGGGGCTGTCTCTCTCTGTTTGTTTCTGTTTCAATTCCCTGGAGTTGCGGTCAACTCTCGCTCTGTCATGAGAGCGGCCAAGAAAGGGGGGATTGAATACTTGGTCAGCAAGTTGCGAGCTTTTGAAAACTCTTTGTCATAGTCAGTCAGCATCAAAGTCCCTCAAAGTCCCAAACTCACGGAGTATTGATCCCTCGTAGCCATGTGTTTATCTGGAGAGCTGAATTGACAATTTTCAACACCTTCATTTCCATGTTTTCAAACACCAGAGCTAGGGTTGCTTACCTATATATATACAGAGGTGCACGTGGACTGCCTCCATATCAAGCCCGAAACTAGGCTTGTAGGCCTTCCTATGGGTGGGCAACAATTCCTCATGAAGCTCCGTTACACCGGGCATGCCGGCGTTGTCGGTCTCCCCTCTTTTGTGAAAGCCATACACAACACAAACACGTGTTAAGCCCAGTCTATAGAGTTCCAGAGTACGGATACTGATATTTACTGTCATTATACCTTTGTTGTCAAGCATATCTTGCTGTTGTGAGAGGGAAGGCAGACACAGATTTGTACAAAAGATACTGGAATCAATCAACCTAGGTCCAAGTCTCTGAAAGCTGGCAACGCCTTTCTCGGAAGCATACACCGATGTTGTGGCTGCGAACTTCTGAGAGTAGTCTTCTCGTAGCCTCGGCAATCTCCATTTGATGACTCGACACGATTATAGACTACACTCTTTTATAGATTTGATGTCATGGGAAGTGAAATAAAGTAAGGATAAAATGGAGAGTGGTTACGCTGCGGCAAACGAAGCCGGTTCTCATGAGAGACCCAAGATCGACAAAGAGACATTGAACCAAATAAGAGCTTGGCACGCTCGAGCACAAGGAAATGGAAATAGGAAAGGGAGCACATTGCAAGGAAGATGCCAATTTTGGCAATGCCCATTTAAGAGCACTTGAGATGGAATGTCGACGCGAATGCCCCTCACATATTTACATAAAATGCTATCCAAAGAATAGTCCTCTCACCCTCTCAATACAGAGCGCCTTGTTTGGCAGGAGAGGCCGGTTGACAACAAACGTTGTCCGCCCTTTATTAATCAGCTTTAATTTCGGACGAATTTCATCTGTTCATTCTCATTCAGCACCAGTGATTTGACAATGAAGAGTAGGTCCAGTCGTTTTTGTACTGCTAAAAGGAAGGCGCCAAAGGATTTCACAAAGAGAAATGTGTCTCAGCTAGGGATTGTTCTTTATACTTGATATGAAGATTAGCTTTGTCCCTTCCTTGGACTTCCGCCAGCTTGGGGCTGAGGTTGGGCCAGTACGGCTGTGTTTGTTGGAAAACACAGTGTCTGACGGACCGCTTTATAGAACCGCCGTCCAACGATCAGTTAGTTATTAGCAAGTGTCCAATTATGTCTTCTCATTTTTAATGAAGAGGCTTGATGTATAGGGCAATGAAATATATCAAGGCTGAACACTTGGATCAAAAGGAAGATGACAAGCTTTGTCTCGAGAGATGGGTTCTGTAAGACAGAACATCTGTAATTAGAAGAAGGGGCATTCTTGTGTGTTCACTGAAGCAAGATCGCCCCATATTGCACACTTTGCTAGTAAGAATTGTACTTCCTATGGACTGAATCATGCTGTATACTTCTTTTGAATGGGTATCTAACGCGAGGGGAAGCAACGCAAGATCAAGCAAGAATAGACTGCTGGTTGAGCATCTCTTTTTCGCAACAATTCTCCTTCATCAACAACCACACAAACGCGGCTTTCTCAGGCTCGCCCTCTTCTCATGTGTACCGTGCCCATACCGGCTGGGCTCAACTTGGAATCCCGTTCTTCTGCAGTTTCCAATATTTGGCGTCAACCCATTGTCCACTATGTCCTGTCATTCCCGACTTTGTTGAGCCCCAGAGCCGAACCAGTCGAGGAAAGTCCCTGGTTCCTGGTCACCGGGGTGATGTGTTGGTTCAGTCAATTTGCCCATTTGCCTATTTGCCCTGTTCAGTATCCCCAGCTGCGAACAGCCGCACTTCCAACCCAGGTCTTCCTCCCCGCATATCCATCACTGAGGCCCTCTAGCGAGTAGGAATAAACTTCTTCGAGTCGTCCTCCTGCTGCGACGCACTCTCCGGGAAGGCCGCAAGTCCCGCAATAATACCCCCAATCATGAAGACCAGGCTCACAATCGACCAAATGACGCCCCAGCACTGGCTTGAACCACCGTATCTCTGCGCGAAAACGCTCGCGTCGGACTCGTTGACTTTCCGTAGGATAAGGTCATCACACTGCCCTTCATTAGCTCCTGAAACAAAGAAAGGGGATATAGAGGGGGACTTACAATATCCCAAACCGAGTACAAGCTGCTCATAACCCCAATAAACAACACCACATACTTCAACGGCTCGGCATGCTTGATAAACCAACAGCCAACCAGCAGTCCCACCGCCATCAATATGGTTATGATCGTCAGCCAATCCTTGCGTGCCCACCACAATGTCAACAGAAAGCAGACTCCTAGGGCGATACTCGCAATCTTGCTAGCAACAATATTGAATCCGCAGAATATGAGGAGTGCGCCGATTAATGAGGAGCCCAGGTAGCCGGCAGGGAGGGTAACAGCAGAGATTCCACCGACCATGTGTGTTACGCCGCCTTCGCGTGGGTCGAGGGAGATGGATTTCACACGGCCACCGGTGCAGCAGGCCGTTATAGCGTGACCGAATTCGTGGAAGGCTATTACGAGCATCTGTATGGCGTCAGTATTGTCTGCAAGGCTGGAAGCAATGGAGGCTAGGAGGAGGGAGCTACCTTGAAGGGCCAAAGCAAGTACTTGACATAAGGTATGTTCCAGAGGAGCGCGATGACTGCGATGTAGAGAACGATTATGCCCAGCGTTATTCCTTGCGTGTGGTTCACGGACAGACCACGAGCTGACAGCCTCGCCATCTCTGGGCCTGCTGCGACGACTGCGCGTTTGGCATATTCGACGAAGATGGCGCGAGGGATGGAGGCAGGTGTTGGTGCCATGGTGTGTGGTTTGCGTTGAACGAGCGCGGGTAAGAGTGTAAAGAATGGAGAAGGTCAAGAAGCAAAGGAATGTCTGGTTTTTGAACCCCTCAGCAGACGCGTATGTTTCACATTTTTGGTGCTGCGCCTCGATGGTGGTTGGAGGGTGGCTGAGGAGAGATATTTTTAGAACGGCAACTTTTCTGGGGGAGACGAAGGTGCGTGACTCGCGGTTGATCACCACAAGGTCGTCTGAACATCATCAGCATCAATTACAAAGCTGCAACACAGTTCAGACGACAAGGTCGCGCGAGTTTTGTGATTCCAAGTTGTTGGTTAAAGCCTCATCGTTCAAATAATCAATTACTAATCATTCACTGAGAGTTGTGCTACTTTCCATTAGATCCGTTGGCAACTGGTGGGTGATAAGATCTGCTCCACACGCTCATGAAATTGAAAGCTTTTCCGTCTGAGAGCATATTCTGAAGAGGGAAGTGTCTTGTGTGAAAGCTACTGGGCCGACTACCCCAGAAGAGGTATTGAAGAGGACTTGATCCATGAACCTTGCCACATCAAATGCGACGACATCGTGTCTGTTTTCAGCAACCTGAGTGGCTTTGAGAGCTGGAGCAAAGCTGTTGCCGGACACGAGATTGAAGACCTGGAAATTGAGGAGCTGCGCATTGTGAAGGTGGATGCTGTAAGAGTAGTGTCTTTTCGCTTCCAAGTTCCGTGTTCCTCGTTAACACTTGTAGGAATGCACCTGGCGAGAGCACCATCGAGCGAACCTATTTCTGTCCCCTCACCGTCAGGGCACTCCATCTCTCCGCGGCCGTTGGGGGACAAATATGAGAAATACGAGGGAGTTACTTGAGAATGTCATTTTCAGGCAGAAGAAAGAAGAGTGAAGAGTGAGAGTAAAGGGTGTGGTGGTGGATTTTAATGTTGCAGTCGTCATCTAAATGGGAAATTCTAATGTCGAATTAGACTAGCGCTGCTTTTATACAAGAACGGTTTCTTCTCTTCTGCTCGAGTTATGAGCGAAACATCCTCGACAGCACCTCCCCAACCCCACACAGATACAAGGAAGACAAATTCTGAACCATGGAGGTATCGTGATCCCAGCGAATTCTTGATTTCTTTGAGGCCCAGCTAACATATCGGCAGCAGCATCCCATGGCCCCTTCTGCAAAACCCACCAGGAAGACAGGAGCAGCTGATTGCATCGCATATCCAACTAATCTAGCACAAGGTGCATCTCAGATGCGTCTGCGACCACGCTCGGCAGATAGAAATACGTCACCCGCGAACCCAGTATCGAGAGTAACGAGACGTACCAGGAAGTCAACCATGGCGGTCACAAAGAGACTAGCTACCAACTCGACACCAACTCGGAAAATTGCTTCCCCAACCAAGACAAGCAAGAGGATGCCCTGGAAGAATCAAAAGACTAGATCATACACCGCTAGAGCTAGCAACAAACAACCCCAGTCTTTCGCAGAAAGTGGAATCACCCAACAGACATTTCCCAAATTTTCCAAGTTTCCTCCGGAACTTCGTAATACGATATGGGAAATGATGCTTCCACCACCACGAGTCATTCGAATTCTTGCTCATTGGGAGGAAAATACCTCCCAACCAGGTGCCCAATTAAAGGCTGAAGATGCGTCTGTTCCAGTGGTTCTTCACGTCAACAAGGAATCTCGTGGGAGCGCTGAAAGATTCTACACCCTCACATTTGGGAACCAGTTGCACCGAGGACCCATATATTTTGACTTCAATCGAGACACGATGTTTTTGCCCAGAGAAGCAGACCTAAACTACTTCTCCACTAACATTTCTATGAACCCGGAAATTACGATTGAAGACTCGGTCCGTTTTGTTGCATATGGACAAGAGATAGTGGACACTCAACTGATAAAGGTATTTCGTTGGTTTTCGAAAATGGAGACACTGGCAGTCAGAAAGCTCCCGGAAATGCTTGAAAAAATTCCACCTGGACAACAAGGTCTGATCGAAAGGACGGAGAAAGATTACGAAGAGAGGTTCTCAAAGTGGAGGACCGAAGTAGCCTCGGCAAGAGATGTCCCGTTTACGGCGCCCAAGATTTATCATCTATCCAAGGAAGAATTTGCAGTTAAATACCTGCCAGACTGTGTTAAACAGAGTGGAACTTTGTTGCGAACAGTGAACTTACGTTTCGAGACGACCTTTAACACTTACATCCGAAGCGCTGCGGTTGAGATTTAGACATTCTTCGACGGGTCCCGGGTTTGGACTAAGGCAGAACTGTTTTTCTATTCAATTCGGGACAATTATGGATATCTCGAGAGGGGCATGCTAGCTGGCTGTTAACGGGTTGTTACACCTTCAAAGTTTCGAATAACCAGGAGCGGATGCGTGTAGCTGGTGGCTCACTCATAGCTCACCTCGGCATGTTTTCTTATTAAGTGTATCTATATTTTGGAATACGAAAAATATGTTTCGTAAGATTTCCGTTCACCCTGCGTTATTTTGTCAAGCGGAGGGGCACCCATTTCACTATCCTCAAAGGAATTGAGCCACATGTCTGCCATACTGCCACACTGCCACGAATCCACGATTCAATTTCATATTTACTCACAGCAAAGGCCTGCATAATTCTTTGCCCCAACCACCCAGACAATTCCGGTTTAGGTTTATGAAACGATGGTCATTCTGTTAATCTGATTGGTCACGCTAGGGCTACTTCAAAGAAGTCCCCATCTCCTAGCGAGAACGATTCAGATTCGGTCGGCCCGCACCAGCTAGCTCCTCCACTATTCCTGAAATAGGGCAATTATGGTTCGGGAAGGGTCCTCGAAGTTCGGTCCCTTAACAGGACAATTGTAAAAAGTTTCACTGATATGGCGCGGCCGTATCTTTTCGGTACTTTTGAAATGGACAGGCGACTCGGACGATCTTACTTCTGTACGATCTGACTTCTGTTTATAAAATCTTGCATCCTCGTGCACACTTTCGTAATTTTCATATTTGCTACACACATCATGACAATCTGTTCTCCAAAAACGTCTTCTTCTCTTGATCGGGTAACCGACTGAGTCTTCAAGTATCATGGGAGCCAATCTTCCTTCTTCTTCTTCTTCTTCTTCTTCTTCTAGACAACAAAGTGGGATGCTGATGCAGGTCTTGTTTAGATCCCCATTAAAAACCTACTGCAATGAAACCGGATGGTAAGAAGGTCTCGAGCAAAAACAGGATGGTGATTCGATCAGGCGGATTGGTTGGGTGCTTCCGATCATGATACTGAGCGAAGAATTCGGCAAGGACAAAAATGCAGGTTCAAGTTTGAGGCCTCAGGGTGGGCTTCGATAGGCTCAATATCAATCGATTACGTGATTACGATTAGTAATCGATAATTAGCGATTGTTGGAACCACCAACGTCTCATGAACCAGACGACGAGAGGTCCACCCAACCCTCCGAAGACCGACTCGAGCGAAAATACGAGCAGCGTAGCGTAAGATAACCACTAACGCGATCCCACCTCACTGACTAGTTGTTAGTTCCGATACCACCAGCCTCGTACCGTAGCCCGCCCGGCTTCCAGGCAGCTTCGACATCGTCCCTCCCCTCCAGTCACAGGCCAGCGCCAAGTCAAGAAAGAACCACGACAGCTGGGTGGCGGCAAGGAAGTCGGAAACGCAACACCAAGTCCCGTATTTCAACTCAACAATTCCGCTTCTCGGCAAAATCAACAAGGCCTGCGAGAAATCCCGGTCGAAGCTGAGGAAAGACGTGGCTTTGCGTCCGCACAGTTCTTTTACGACCTTACCCGCGACATGCACATTGAAAAAGCACTACCAGATGGGAAACATAAGAGGGTTGTGAAAGGTTTCCCTCAATTCCCTGAGCTTCCACCAGAGATTCGGATGCGAATTTTCGAATATGCTGGAGTCGCATGGGGTGCGAACAACGTTTATATAACTTGTCGTCGAAGAGACCAACTATTTCAAAATACAACCTCCTTATTCCATGGGGCTCAAGGTCTCGGCGACTCTACACCAGGGCGGCGAATACCAGACTGTTGGCCATACGAACTTAGAGCAAGCTACAAACTTCCACCTTTGCTCCGCACGAACCACGAAGCTCGCATCGCCGCTCAGAAATTCTACAAGCTGTCCTTTGCATATCAGCTCAGGCACTCGTGCGGGGTCTGGTTTGATTCCACCAGAGACAAACTCATAATGGGATCAGGCGGAGCATTCGAATTCTTCAAGCGCGGTGCCAAAAACACGGAAGAAGATCGATCTGAACAGAAAAAAGTCGAGAAGACTCTTCGCTATCTAGTAATACGATCATTGTTCGCTCATGAGGTAATCCAGCTCTGCGCTAATAGTCATGGTTTAGAGAACCTTAATGCGTTGTACTTGGGGGGGACATCACTTTTCTGCCCTGGGCTTCAGAGCGGTGAGGGGGACTGCTTCATGAGGGCCGTGGCGGGGTTGATGGGGAGGTGGAAGCAGGCTGTAGGCAAGGGAGAGATTGCGAGGGCGCCGGAGGTGTATACACGCCACAGCGGCGATTTTGAAAAGAGGTTAGGTCTTTGTGAGGATGAGGATCCTGATGAGCTTCGCCTCACGTCCAAAAAGATATCGATAGAGCGTCTAAATTACTAAAGTATCTGGCTTGGCTGCAAAATCAATTAGACTGCCATGTCCAATGAAAATTTAAGGTGAAGTGCTTCGTAGATTGGAGATTGGGTTTGGATTTCAAACTGGAGCAGTTTAGTGATTTGGGTCTCAATAGCAAATCAAATAATAACCAAATCGCTTATACCAGGTGTCCAAATCTTCTCTCAAACTTGTTTGACATAACCCTCCTTTATTCTCGAATCTCGATTAAGAGAAAGATGGGTCATGAATTCGACACAATTCCAAAGCTCGTTTGTGATACTATAATTGGCATCTTAAAAAAAGTTGTTGGGAATCCATGGGAGGTCGAAATAAGTTTCCAGCCTAGCACGTTCTCAGCTTTGGGGTTCTTAGCTAAGGGTGCGGAATTTTTAGAGGAAAAGGAAGACCTTTCTTTGGGACTTCCCGCATTTCTGGTCCCAGGTTTCAATATTGTCCCGGTGAAAATTCTAGTCAACTTGCAGTAGGTGTCAATATTTGAACCGTGGTTTGCCAGAAGCTACTTCCAAGTTTTCTTTTGTGTCCATGGTAAATCATAGGAGCAGATTAAGGTCTACCCAATAGCATTTCTCAACCCCCCAGCTCTTCGTTAAGACCCTCACCTTTACGGTCTTCACGAAAACTTTTTCCAATCTACTTTTCAGGTTCATATATGAATATACGCTGCCTCCACATGGATCAAGGATCAGACTTTCCTGGTCAAAAATGGACTCTTGCTTCTCCTCGCTGCTGTCAGACGCTTTTTTGAAAACATGCCCAAATGTAAAGTGAGGTGCATAGGTCGCTACACACCAGTGATATGGGTTCGGAATAGCCCCTCCCTCCGTCTATTGAGCGGGTAAATCTGACCTCAAGTAGGAAAAATGCAGGGAAAGCACGACCACAGAGGGGGGTTCAGCTTTGAATGAAATTCTGGATAAACAGCCTCCAATTCAAACAACAAAATCAGGTCATAAAATCCCTGCGTTTGGACAGCCGAGTCGTGTTGCAGATAGCAATTCTAGGTCCGAGTTGAAAGCCCCTCCCAAGCCATCGATAGAGGTATCGCACCTAGACCCAAATACATTCCTGAAGTTCTCGGAACTCCCAAGAGACCTTAGCTTCATCATATTTGATGAACATATCCGAGAACGGAAATCTCGGACTATTGTCATTTATTATGCCAAGAGAAGCCAACGGACTCCAGTTAATGAACAAGATGGAAATTTACCAGCCCAGTCAGCGCCAAATATTTGCCCCCTCCCCTGCAGAAACCAACGGCGAATTTGATTCTGCGACTGTGGAAAACTCGCCGCTGGCGTGGCCATGGGAGCTGAGGATTGCGAAGTGCTCCATACCAGCAGCTCTTCACTCAATCGCGAGTTTTGCCAGCTAGCCCAAAGGTTCTACAAACTCAGCTTCGGGTATCAGCTCGGAAGAAGACCTGTGTGGTTTGATCTTGAAAAGACTGCCTGTTCATTCCTTCTGGGGTTGCATATGATTTTTTTCACTTGCGCGATTCCCTGATTGTGCAAAAGATGTGGCAGCAAGAGAGGATATCGAGAAGAACTCGTGGTATCTCGTCTTGGCATACTTAAAGACTAATGAAATATTGCAGCTCTACAATAACTTTCAAAGTCTCTTGAATGTGCGCTACATTTACGTAGTCAAAAGATTCGAGCTAGAGCGCCTTGAGAGAATATGATTTCCAGCTTCTTCTATAAGAGTTTAGAAAGACGTGTGAGCTGAATGTGGAGGGCCGGTGCTTCAGATTTCGCCTCCGACATTGAAACAATAAAAAGTTTACAAACTGTACTTGGGCTGATTTTAACGTAGAGGATGACAGTGAAACGGATGATTTCCAGGGGTCTTTGACTAGTTCTTTCCCTTCATCGTTTGATATCCAACACCTTCATCTACAGGAAAGGTCGGCATTCATTGACGTTCTCTTAGAGGGGAGTGATTGGGGGCCAATGAAGTGAATATGCAGCTTCTGGGCATTAGGGTAATGAGGCAGTATGTAGTTGAAAGATGTGACCAGGACTAGTCAAAAATACTGCTTACGGCCGCTAAGAACACTGAAATGGTTAGTTTAAACAGCAATGGGGAACTTTATTGGACAGCTTTGAGAAGAACAACAGAGAGTAGTCTGCCTGAATAGATAAAGAAGGGTTGACTTTAATCGATTTGGAGGCTATTTAGCTTCGCTACGCAAGCAGAAATACATTTATTATCATGTAGTTACATAACTCCATTTTACTAACTGGCCACCTCACAAAACTTGCTGCCGACCATTGCGACTTAACAATTCTGTGACTTTTTCTTACAATGTAAATATTCTTAAGATCAATCTTGCAATGGGTTATACTAGGATCTACTATCCGTTAGCAGCTCTGCAGCTGCGGACCAAAAGTTGTGCAGTGATCGCAAGCTCGAACAGCTCATTGAATTGTGGCACTGGGTTGCTGATAATAACTTTTACGCTTACTGATGTGTCAGGGGATATACGCGTTATTGCAGTGACTCTTTACCTGAGGCACTAGTTATTCATGGCCACAGTGGACATACAAAAGCTTCAAAACGTAACTGCAGGCAGGTCATGCTTTGTTTCGGAACACCTCAGTTGATTTGGTCGGGCGTTAGGTTTTCGGCCGAAGCAAGGCAGACTTGGAAGAATGATAGTGTCCAATGTATTTGGATAGTGTTTTTCATGCCTGGGAAGGCCAAAAAAAAAAAAAAAAAAAAATTGATATACTATCACCTTCTGTTGAAGGATAATCTCAGACATCTTGAATAGAGGAATAATGATTTTACTTGGGGCCTGTTATATATTTTTTGTTTTTTATTCAATTTGAACCCACTACTTGAAACCTTTCTAGGCTCGCTCTTCGGTGCATACAGTACCACCTCAATACAAAGTCGCGGGTTGTGGTAGTGGGTTGCCCTAGAATTCTGCGCGCCGTTCATTTTGATGTTATTAGCATTACGAGGAGACGGGAGCCAGAAAGGGGTGCTGCACAAATTAAGCGAGCCCCTGACCCTGAAACAAGAATCGCTTCCAGATTCCAGCAGGTGTCACATACCCAAGGGAGGCGAATTGACTTGCATAGTCTATTACCCCTTTTGTTCTACCTCGGTCCGCAAAGAGGAAAAACGAATCTTATTGTGTGAATCACAATGCTTCTGGAGTTGTGTGAAAACTGGACCGGGGCCGCGGGCCGCGGAACCACATCTTTGCATTTCACCTAGGACCAAACTAGCGATGAGAACGCTTAAAAGAAAATTCAGCTTCAACACTCATTTCAAATTAATTGTGAATATTTCGAACACTCCAGATTCCCACATTGCAATTATTCCACAGTGTTTCATTAATTATGACGAATATTTCAAACTTATCAATTAAATACAACCCCCTCTTTCCTCCTCAACCTACCAACAATACTCCAGCAAAATTCTCATGGTTCGTGAGATTTCCACCGGAAGTGCAAGCCATTGTTTTTGAGTTTGCCGCGGCAAACGATGAGCCAAGGTTTCTAGAGCTATTCACTAAGACACGGGAGGCAGAACAGCAAAGGGATCTAAAGATTCGCCATCAAGTCCCTGCGCTGCTGCATGTCAGTCGCGAAGCTCGAAGATGGGCGAAAAAATATTACACCAAGTTGATGGGTACGAGCAGATGTTACCTTGACCCGAGAAAGGATGTCGTCTTCATGCAAGATACAACTGTTCCAAAGATGTACAATTCGTGGATTCAACATCAAGCGACGAACGGTCAATCTTACAGTATGGAGGTGGAGAAACAGGTTCGATACGTCGTGGTTGGCGGAGAAACTGAATATCCATCGCTAGCAGATCTGACTAATTGCGGATTCTTGAATCTTGAGAAAATAGTCTTGCAGAAACAGACAGGGGGGCTTGATTCTCGACAGCAAGCACATTTGTGGCAGAATTCATGGGTGCGCAATGACCAAACTCCTCAAGATGTGTGGCGCTATGCCAGTGCTTGCCCGGGCAAAAGCTCTGAGGTCGAGTTCCTTGAGGCAGTGGACTTGAACAAGAAGGTACGCAATCCCGAAGGAGCCCAAGAAATTTGAAACTAATTATTTCATACATACTAGACTATTCTTGAGACGTTTGGGCTCCGAAACTCTCCACTAAGTGATGCCGCAGAACATGAGGATAACAACTCTCGACCTGACGCTACCCCTCGCGCAGAAAATCGGGAGGGCAATGACTCGGATGACTTTGATCTTCTCAGGGGCGACAATAAAGGAGTAGATGACCTTGATCACGTCAATGTAAACTCGCCAACACCCCTTTTAGACAATTCTTTACTGACCCTTAATTAGCCTCACCTAAGCCCTGAACATGATTCCTTTCCTTTCCAGCATCAAACCAACCACACCCATGAGTCGGAGGACATACCGCATGACGCAACTCAGCTCATTTCAAGCACTCAACACGATCTTCTCTACTTCCGATATACGAAACTCCCACGATACCATATTACAGAAGTCATACCGGACGACATCGAGTTGGATGACAAGGATCTTGGCTCTCCTGTCTGCCCAGAAACAGAAGAAGAATTCGCTGCCACGGCTAAGATTCCACCTTTAAAAGACTCTTATCCACCTAATCTGGCTCAACATGAACCAGCAAGGAATATACCCGTATCGACTCTGCGTGAGCCAACTTGGGATACACCGACCCTCTCTGCGCCAACTATTTCCTCTTTAGCACAGGGTTATATCGAATATATCCGCCTGTTCATCAGGTTGCTTCTTTTTGGTGTATACGGCTTGCCCGTCCACCCCCGACTTCAGTCCCTTTTCCAATATGCAGCTCCACACACTGATGTCGATTTGCTGGAACATTGGACCTGCCCAGAATTAGCTTCATAGGCTACGTTCCATTGTTGGGGGATGTAGACTTGCCAAACCGAAGATCCATAAGATTAATTCAATTGCTAGAGGCTTTTTAACTTGGGAACAGGGGCAAACTATAGGATTCTGTGCCAAGCAGCACCTTGCCAGAGACTATTTCTGACTTGGCCCTTGGGGTAAATTGATAAAAATTGAGAAGCAGAACTCCTCCTCTACTCAGAACGCAGCTGAATGGCTATCAATGTTTAATATTAGAATTGGGCTTAAGTCTAGGAGTATCATTAGGAAATTACGGTGCACAAGAAGCAGAAACAAAGAAAGAAAAGCTGTCTCTTTGAATTTATCTATGGAATTTCATAAAGTTTCTAGATAGATAGTATTAGTGACGTCAGGTCGGCGTTTCTGTTTTTGAACCGACGCTATCGCTTGTTTACCGTTCAGCTTATCGGCGAGAGCAAAAATAGGATTATGTGAATTTGGGGGCCGATCTTTTCAACAATCGCGAAAGTAGGTTCTCGTTTTTAGATTCCTTCTTGCAAACAACAACCTCCTCTTGCAACTCACCACGTCAGCTACTGCCAACAAGGCGTACAGGTGCAGTTCAAGACTGTCTATCTACGCGCATTACATCTGCCTAGACGCGCTTTTACTCTCTGAACCATCGTTTGTAAGTATATGTTCGCCGTTTCGCTTTCGTTCACGATGTCCCCTTCACTCCCCAGTTCTCATCAGCTACCACAAAGAGAGCACTTTTTGATTGTTCCCTGAAGGGAAGAATAAGAACTACTCAAGATGTGCTTCTCTCTTTTTGGAGCGACTTTTGTTGCACTTGCCCCATCCCATCAGCCTTTTCTTCTGAAAGCTCCACATAGATACTTGAAATTGGTATACTGACTTACTATCCGCGTAGACTCGCTATCCAGCTCCGAAAACCATTTCAAAATGGCGAAGTCCAAAAAGTCTCTGAAGCCTAAGAAATTGACCTCATTTCCCATGTTCAAGAAGCTTGTGCCAGAACTCCGAGAGATGATTTGGAGTTTTGTCCCTGAAGCCAACACGGTTAAGATAGGGCTCGACGAAATTGAGGAATATGATAGTAAGGGGGAAATGTTCTTCCTTGAGACAATGGACGCGCTGTATACCGTTCCGGCCATCTTGCACACCTGCCAAGAGTCTCGGGGTGTAGCCCAGAAATTCTACCAGAAGATCTTTGAATTAAAGTTCCGCGACAGGCCTGTCTGGTTCAATACTGCCCGGGATATCCTGCATCTCTGTGACTCCGACACATTGCATGGCATTGGCATCCGCCGTCTGAACGGTCAAGGCGACAACATAGAGTGGCACGAGCGCAACAACGACCCCGACGACGACGAAGAATTTATTATACCTGCATTCGATCACCCAATTCCCCAAATTCGCCGCTTGCAGCTTGGGTGGGATTTGAATGCCGGCATTATCTCTTCTATGAAAGAGATCTTGGTGGCATTTGGAAAGCCTGAGCTTCTAATTCTTCACAAGCGTAACGATCGCCGGAAGTTCCGAGACGAGAACTTCAGTCGACTTAAACAAGAAGTGGAAACGTATTGGGGAAATGGAGGTGACGGCAATGATGACTACAAGCCTGAACTTCATGTTCTTACCAAATATCAGTTGGAGAGAATGATTGTAAGTCTTTTACTCTCTGCTTGAGCAATGATGTGTTAATGCTTAAGTAGAAGAAGATCGACCATCCCCCTCGACCCAAGAAGGCAAAGGCTTCAAAGCTTGCCCTGTCAACTACTCGCCGCTCTGACCGTTTCGTCGAAAGACCTTTGAGCTACTATGAGGGTGGAGAAGAAGTTGGCGATGATGTGCGTAGTGACAACGAGAGTGTTGGAGAAGCGGACGATAATGGCGATGAGGGCAACTCTGGCAATCATGATGGATAAGATGGTCGAAAATACACACTCACATTCTCCTTTTGTCTTCCAGAGCTTTGAGAGATCTTTGCATTGACTGTTCTCTATTCAACTGGAGAGTTCAATGCGATGGTATTAGGAGGTACTACCAGAACCGGGATCTGCTGTTCCTCACCCAAGCAGCAGCAGTTTCTAGCATAGATCCTGAATGAAATCAGGGATTCCCTTTATTTAGACTTGAAGTTCTACAGTTGCTTGCTCATTTTGCCGATCCTCAGATCAGAATACTTCACGGTTGCTATCAGCAACACCTTACCAAAGACTGAAATAAAAGTACTTTGTGCTAGAGAACTAGCCATCGTCCTACTTCTTAAGTGATTACAAGGGGTAGGAGAGGGACGTGTTTCTTGGTCACCTTTTTTGCGCGTCCCGGGGGCTAAAAATAGCCGGGAAAAAAGCCTTACTTTATAATGAAATTGCAAAAATTAGCTTGCTAAGTCCGAGGGAAGGGGGCGAGAAGGGAATCAAATTTTCCATTGCATGAGCACCTTCTCTGGGCAGACCCTAGAATGGATGCTTATGCATAAAAGAGAATCGAGATCAAATTTACTGCTTTGGGCGTACACCGATGTTTTAGGAATGCTACGCGAGCAGAGCAGGGGGGCAGGGGCTGGCAGGGGCACTGCTTTTGTATCTAACAGCTTGTTTAGGTTAAAGCCACCAGTCTGTAGTTTTCTATATACATATGTCCAAAACAGCAAATGTGCGCCCATCGTGAAAATGGACGGATTTCAAAAGCGTCGGCCTTCGTAGTCATGTTTTGGGGGCCGTTGTCAGGCTGCTCACGTAGGTATATATGCGGAGAGATATTGGCAGCAGCCTCTTAGGCCCGCTGCAGTCATGTGCCGATGGCCTCATCCCCCCCTTCAATGATTCGTCCTCTGCAGCATCTTTCTTCCCGCATCATTCGCCTGTCCAACCACTATATGCTGCGTCGAAGCTGCAAAACTCAGCCGTCCACACAAGCCGGGCGAGGTATCTCAAGGTCCCCATTGGTTAGCAGCCCACCCACGGGGCAAGTCGGCAGACGGCAAGGACCGTCTCACTTCAAGTTTATTGCATGTGAAGTCGGTAAGTCAAGGCAGAAGAAGCCAAAGAAATGCGTGACAACCTTTCTAAGGTCTCGTCTATGCTTTGCTGCAGGATATTGCAGCCGCATTCCTATAGCAGGCAACAGGATGCGAACCATTAATAGATATATAGTTGCACTCGCACGGCTCCGATCAGAATTGCGCGATTTACCTATCTCAAGAGAAAGCTGTCTCTGTATTACCCAGTAACAAATATATATATCCCCTCCTATCTTTTCCTTCGCGAACATGAACTTTAGAAGGAAGTATTCCGGAGCGACGAAGGTGAAGTTCGATTGTATTATCGAAAGGGGTAATCTGGGTAGGTTCCCGCATCGTTTGCCACTGCTACATAAAGCAACTTGTCACTACCAGAACTGAGTTTGGTAGAAGCCAGTATACTACTACGTTGCTCCCGATCTGAATGCTAACCTCAACCTGCCAGATACCAATGCTGACATCACCTTCCACGCCGAAGACGTCGACGGTAACGTGACGGTGCATCGCCTCCGTAAAGAGTTGACGGCAGAGTACGAACTGCCCGGGCGCATCTCTCTGCACCGTCCCAACGGCGAAGAGCTGAGCGATGGCTTCGCCTATATCGGCGACATCATTGCCGCTGATGAGTATGTACGGCTGCGGTACGACGAGAACGTAGCCGTCGCCAACGGTGCCATTGCCTACGGCGGCCGTGGCTCCTCCAGCGGCGGCAGGAGAGCGTTTGCCGCCGGAGGCTTTGCTGGAGGAGGGAGCATTCTTAACGGCAAGGCTAAGGGCGGCTTGGGGAGAGGCGGAAATGTACGGGCTGACGATGGCGAGGCTGGTGCCGTGATGGGCGCCAGCGCGAATAATCCAGGCGGTGAAGTCGAGGCCGGCGACAAGTATGCTGGCGATGTCATTAAGAACACTGTGCCGCTGGACGTTGGAGAGACGGAGAAGAATGAGACGAAGTAGTTACTGCGTTTTATCCTTAACAAATGAAAAGCTACTGGTATGAAAACACTTGCGGAGTGCAACAGCTTTGCAATTCCTTCGTGGCTGTTCTTAGTAGCCCCGATTTCCGAGGACATGGAGTCTTAAAGAATATTGTGAGCAGTATACGCCCATAATATACGGACTAATATTAGATAGAATACGAATTATGGCATGGCATATATTACAGATTTTTATAATAAGTATTAAACTCTATATTACATTACATTGTAATATAATATGAGTTCAAATATAAAAGTATTAAGGATATTATATTTTAGACTTTACATATAAATTTCTTATTAATAAGATATGTTAATTTAGTTTTAACTTAGTAACTTAATAACTTGTAATATTTTTTAAAATATATTAAGTAAGTAAAAAGTAAAAGTAAAGTAAAAGGATTATGTATTTTATATAGTTATATATAAGTTATAATATAATTATATTTAGGCTGAACTTTAATATTACGATTTACTTGTATCATATTATTTAGGATATACTACTCTACACTAGCCTCAAATAAGGGAGAGTGCCCTTTTGCTTATGTGTTGCTCTAAATGATATCTCTAACCTCGACGGATGCGGCTCTGTAGTTTGGTTTGTAAGGCTGGCCTGCGCTGCACGGGATGATTGAAGCGAGTGGTCTCATTGGCTGAATGCGAAACACCCAGCCCTATGATCCATATCTATGGGGGAGGACCCCGCACTTTCAGTATATCTCCAGCCACTCGACATGCCCCGCCGCACTCAGTTCACGCGCTCCAACGACGCTGTTGAGCCCCTCGGGCTCGAGGCGGGGTGTCACTAGATACTAGGAGGGATGCTGAGACGAGCCTTGCGGCTCTGCGCGTTCGAATGACAGAGCCTGGGCCTTCCAATGCGGCTCCAGGAGGCGCTGCCAATGGCGCGTCCGGCGATGCGCATTGTGATTTTGCGCACTGCACGGCCCACTACGGGCTGATAAGGTCCAGCTGTCCGCAATGTGCGCAGTGTCAGGAAGACCATCGGCGTTTGTCCGCAACGGGAGGCTACGCGGAGGGAGGATACTCCAACGCCAAGGGAGGAGCAGGTGGTCAGGGAGGCAAAGGCGGGAAATGTGCGACCTACCTACGTTTCTTTCACCTACAAGCCAAACCTACATTCGACGCAAAGGTGGTGCTAACACTTCTTTGGACTCACAGTCGTCCAAAACCAAACCTTCAACCAGTATCCTGACCAACAAACGATCGAGGAGCTCCGGAGGCTGAACGACGCCCTCAACAACGAAAATGACGAGTTAAAGAAGAAAGATCTAGACCTTCGCGAACTCCAACGAAAGGAGAAGGTGCGTCTAGAAGAACGAGAACAGGGACTTTTTGAGCAGGAAAAAGCGCAAAAAGACGAACAGCGCAAATGGGAGGATTCAACCAAAAGGTTTGAGAATGCTCTTCAGGAGACTCTGAAATCCGAGCAACAGGACCTCGTAAAGAAGCAAGCATGGGCAGCTGCACAGAAGGCGATTGCTGATGTCTTAAGAGCGAGCATAGACAAATTAACGGCGTCAGTGTTCGCGGCGAAAGCAAAAAACGAGGAACTGGTTGCCGACAAGATGCAACTGGAGGAGGACGCCAAGCAGCTGAAAGCCCGACTGGACCAGGTGGGCCAATTGGACCCATTCATGGCTGAGCAACAGGAGGACCCGTGGGGAAAAGAGATTGAACACTGGGAGAATGAGTTTAAGATTGCCGACAAGGATGTATTGGACTTCGACGGGCTCGTGACCCAGGAGAACAATGCAAAACTCGCCCGGGACGAAAAGGGAATGAAGTATACCGGCGATCTTGAAGAATGCAAAAAAAGCTTGTTCGCGGCCAGAGAACGCAAAAAGATATGCGAGGGGAAAGTCCAGGAGCTCAAGGGCAAGCGCAGACCTCAGCTCCACAGCCTCAACTCCGACTCAAGCTCCCGCGACAGTCAATCCAAGACGGCGGACACCGAGTCTACAGCCCCTACGGAATGGTCTTGCGATTGCGGCAGCTTGAAGCTGGAATTGGTCCGGGGAGCCGTTAAATGCACTCGCATTCGCAGCTCCCTTACCGTGTTCGGGAAAAGCGGGGAGCTGGGCGAGGGCGAGACCTGAGCTCGAGGCACCCTTTCGAAATACCCCCCATATTCTATTCCGACAACAATGCCATTCAGCATACATAGCTTGGACCCGTAGATACGAAGGTCGACCTATAAAGTGGCGTCGGCATTCAACACCAGTAGCCGAAGCAAGCTTGTAGGACTATGTTGAAACATGGGCAGACGCAGCGACGATAGGTACATCATTTACCACAGAGCAGAAACGGAGTCTAACTACTTCTGATCAGACGGGCAACGCGTTGATCCAGCAACGCCAGCCTTCAGGCGCAGCTCCTCTTGATCCTGATCCAGAATCGTCGGCAATTATATGTACCAAACAAGGGCTCCCGTCGTCAAAGCTAAAACTCTGGCTGAGGATACTATAGAGTTTGCTTTGCTTCTCGTGATAAGGTACGAACTACAGTAACCCTCGTGCAGTAAATCTGAAAATTGCAATGAGCTGGCTAAAAATTTGATGACTAAGGAATCTTGGCACTTTTTTTTTTGGCTAAAAGGGGAATCCTCGAGGATTAAGTAAACTGCACGGCGTAGATGCGCAGTACATAGTTCCTGGGCTTAGGGTGGAGGGGGTAAAAGCATGAGAACGGATTGAGCAGATGTGTCAGGATGCTGGGGTAAAGCTTATCTACTTGCTACTATACTCTCCGGATCTAAACCCGATCAAAGTGTTCTTTGCTGAATTGAAGGCATTTATCAAGCGAAACTGGCAAGTCTAAGCAGCGGAACCAAACCAAGGCTTCGATGAGTTTTTAGAATGGTGCATTGACATAGTTGGGCGAAAGGAGAAAAGTGCTAAGGGTCATTTTAGACACGCAGGATTGATAATAGAAGAGCTGTAAGCTCGGCATATATTGTAGTATTGAAGCAAATGGATGGATTACTACCACAGTACATACGGTTTCATTATATCAGTGGATGTAATAGCTTTCCTCCGTATATTTTCCAGCATGCAAGTTCCGCATAGCTGCACCATACATAATCCCATCCACATAGATCTCACCTATCAGTGCCCAGCTCTGAGCTCATACATTCACCTCTATAGAACTTGCCATCCACTTGCAGGCATTTCACTTTCGGTTCAACTTGACGCAGAACTACAGGATAGTTGCATCCAAACAAGACCACAATCTTGTCACCAGCTCTAGCTGCCATTGGTGCGAAACCGACTAGCTTGCTCTCGGTCACAACTAGCCGCTTACCATGCATTCGAAGAGCAGCCGCTGCCACTGTCCCTTTCGCTCTTTTCTCAAGCTCAACATCATCGATTCCTTCTTCGAGAGGCATGGTCGGCATGGGAGGCATACCATCTACCAGGCGCGGGAACATTTTCCAAAGGAGCCTGACGAACTGGGAAACACGTTGAGAAGGATCTCCCCGTCCAAAATCCTCGTATCGTGGTGCCCATGTTCCACCACAGAAGGTCCTCTGGAATGCTTCACAGTCATCGATAGTGGAGCCTTTGGCGTTGGCGAAGAACTCCCACCAGTCATGAAATGCTACCAACGTCGGTCGAATATCTCGTTCATCGATGGGGCAATAGAAAGGGTGCGCAACGTCCTTGACGGTACAGACTGTGAAGCCTGAAGCTTGAAGACCTCCAAGTTATTCGTCCATGGCGGCCAAGAGAATTTGGCTTTCGTGGTCCCAGCCGCTTCATACGAAGGCTCTCGAATTTGCATGTGCATGACTCGGTGGTGGGGGAAGGGGAGTCTGCGCTGCCAGTCCGGGACCCAAGATGGAAGCGACAAGGGGTTATCATCGTTGTTGTGACGACAGATGACATTGAGGCACTCCTTTTGGGCGATGATGTATTTAGCAGTGTGAATAAACACAAGCCGTGCTGGAAGGCTATAGTCAATGGCCCCAAATGCCTCCTGATCTAATGACAGTCCAACTAGAGCATATACTTTGTCGACATCCTCAGAAGAAAGCTTACTCTCGTGCGAGTATAGTAGATCGACCAATGGAGGCAGTTTCTTCTCATCCCCCCTGGTATTTGAGTGTCTTTGGATCCTTAGGTTCCTGGGGCCACCCGATATAAGAGTGTAGATGGAGTGCGGCTGATCGTGATAAACTGTATCCAATATAATTCTCGTAGCTTTCTCAATTCTTCCGGAAGCCTGCAAGAGATCTGTCCAGGACATGTGATCTTCTCCGCAATACACAACAGCGTTCTCGTTTGAATTGACTTCTTGTACAACCCAAATTCGCCACCAATATTCTCTACGGAAGAGGTCTTTTAGAGCGTCGAATGCTCTCAGTCTGTGGCTTTGTATGACCGTCGTTAGATTCGATGCGACATGAAGCTCCTTCAAAAGCTTCCATGCGAGTGGGCTATTCTCTGAGTGTTCGCCCAGCCAGACCGAAACTTGCTCCGCTCGCTGGTAGATTGGCCGCATCCTCTCTACCTCTCTGGCCTTCTCGATAAGATCATTTTGGTTGATGCAGAGTGCCTCTACCCAGATGAGCAACTTCTTTTGACCATCCTCGTGCCTGAGTCTGTGAAGAGCAGCCTCCAAGGTACTGGTGACCTGGTGTTTGATCCCATCGAGAAGGATATAACCTTTCTCTCGCTCAGATGGCCTTCCCCAGGCGTAAGATAAGGCTTGGTAAGCGGGAGGTTTTTCTCGTGGGACGTGGATAAGGCGACCTGACACTTGTTCAGACCGAGAGTCTGCTGTAACTGGATCGATCTCTGCGATTCTGATTTCGTTGTGCTGCAGTTCCTTATACGCTACAGAGTCCGATCTCAGGCCAGCGTCATTATGGGACGATTCCTTTGACACGTGACCATTGGCGAGTGAAGGAGGAGGCATCTTGAAAGTTTCTTAGTGGACAGGCCGGCTTTAGAGAATCCATGGAGTTGCTCTTGAACGCTCGGAGAGAATAAGCATTGAACAAGAAGTCAAGCATTAAGGAAAGGAATGATGCTGAAAAAGCAATGCATACAATGCGGGATGAAATCTACCTGCCCGCTGCGTATATGCTGTACTTCCTTGAAGGGAACTTTTCACGCCTTTAGCACCAACCGCCTTTCTTGTTCTTCTGCAACGTCCCAAAAGGCCATGAAATGCAGCCAGACCAAGGCTATATTTTTAAATCATATTTGAATGTTCGCATTCTGAGCAAAATCAACCTTGTGCTATTTGTTGTTCTCCAGCAGCCGACTATCTGCTTTCTCGGAACCACGATCAAGATGCCCCCAACCATCATCTTGATCAGACACGCCGAAGCTTTACATAGTACATGCCCTCATCCCTTAATTTGAGATGCCTGCTGACCTTGACAGACATCTCGAATAAGTTTTTTTTACCTCTTCGCCGATGCACAGAAATCTAACCATCCCTCACAGGACTACACTGTTCGTGACCCGCCTCTGACAGAACTCGGAAAACAAACGCAATGCGCAGCACTCTCCGAGTCGCTTCAAACCTTTCCTCTATCGCAAGACATTGGTCTCATAGTCGTGTCCCCAATGACAAGGGCTCTTCAAACCGCAGACAACTCTCTCGGCTGGCTGATGAAGCAAGGCGTTCCTGCAATCCCCCAGGCAGAGTGGCAGGAGAACACAGTAAACAACATCGACATCGGACGTCCAGTGGCTGAACTTGAGAAGGAGTTTCCACAGTTCGACTGGACACAAATGGATCCTGTATTTCCAGCAAAGGAAGGACTTTACGAATTCTCGCAAAAGGCGCTGACTGAGCGAGGGGTTGTGGCCAGAACATGGCTGCACGAGCGTAAGGAGAAGGTGATTGCTGTAATAAGCCATGACGGCTTCATGCGGGTGGGGATTTGCCACAGAAAATTCGGCAACGCAGATTACAGAGTTTTTGAATTCGAGGAGAATGGGTTGGGACTTGTGGAATGGAAGTCGACGGAAGAGAAAGGCGGCGGACTAGGGACGAGTCCCAAAGGCCATTTTGGGTGGCTACCAAACGACTTCAAATACATGCCGAAAAATACAGCGACGACAACGGAGACAAACTGCGAGGGCACCACGGTACTCGGTGTTTAAAGGTCGATGAAGATGAGAGACGCGCTGTCTTCACTAGGGCTCCGATCGAACCGTCGAATTTCTTCGATTCGACGAATATTCGACGATTCGAATTCGATTCGAACCTATATATATATATAAGTTCGAAGTTCGATCGAACTTTTTTAGTAAGGTTCGACGAATATTCGACTAACCCACGTGACTTTATAAAATACTTACTTTTAAGCTCTTTTCTTTCTTATTTCACATAGGACTGAACCACATGTGATTGGTCTCGCTTATTTTAATCAAAAGACGGGAAATTATAAAAAGGACCCCACCCCTAGAATTATATATAGAGCTTTGAGAAGTAACTACTCGACTTAGGTTTAATAGTTTAATAAGAGGAGTATATAAAAATAATAGAAGGAAGTAGTAATTTTCATGATTTTCGGGAGAGAAAGCACGTGATAAGCCCCCCCTTTTCGCCTAAGGGCTATTATGAGCTCTATACTTAATGAAGTTAATACTAGTTAGCTGATATTGTAATTCGAATTGAGAAT
Organism: Hyaloscypha sp. PMI_1271; assembly: GCA_021399465.1. NCBI lineage: Eukaryota > Fungi > Ascomycota > Leotiomycetes > Helotiales > Hyaloscyphaceae > Hyaloscypha > Hyaloscypha sp. PMI_1271. Next base: position 50,882 of record JAJTUS010000023.1, on the reverse strand, counting down.
CTGGGGCACGCTAATAAGGCGGAATAGGGAGTTTTCTGTAAATTCCCTTAAAGTCACGGGATCTGGTTTAGTTATGAGCCCCCCTAGAGCCCAAGATTATTCTAACGCTCAAAGTAAGGACCTTAGCTAAGAGGTTAAGGGACTTGATATAAAATAAAGCAGATACTAAATATAAGGCTCTTGTTGTAGTCCTATTACTATGTGATCTCTGGATTTAGTTAGTACGATTAGTGCGCTTAGTTAGCATCTGTGAACTATATTCCTTCGAGTTCTCACGCTTCACTTGAGTTCTTTTCTAGCTAGCTTTAATTATTTATGAGAAATGCAACTAACTACTTTGCAATCTTTACGTGCATTAGCTCTTCCTTTGGTGGTTTTGACTATTTAAGGGGGGGGGGGGGGGGGGGTCCTTTTTATAATTTGCCTCAAAACACTTCCAAATATCAACATTGCCGTAAAAACTGTAATTGTAAGAATCTAATAAAATCAGTATTCTTTTATTCTGACACTATTTATTTAACTCCTCTTCGAATTATATAAAGTACTTATTTTGACTTTTTGAAGTGTGCTAACTGAAATAAGTGAGGTGGCAGCTAAGAGCTGGATGGGATAACGGCTCTTCATTATTCACTACTGCTAGGGTATACTGCAAAAGAAAAAGCTGGAGTGAGGGTTTCCTTCATGATATCTATGTCTGCTTCCGTAACATTCCGGTAGCATTTGGTTGGATCGGGCTTCCCTCCTCTAAAGTAGCCATGCTAAACCACAATAAAGCAACGGAAATGTTAGGCAACAATATCTTCCCGCCACCTGTATCGCCTACTTCCTCACATCATATGCGTCTTTCCCTCCAACGAACCTCAACTGCCTTGGCTCAACGACGGGCCACACAGTCTCCGCAGAGTTCTCTGCCTCGTGTCTCGCCTGCTTGGGTCAGTCCAGTACACGCTGCCTTGCGAGACAGCACGGCACGGTTGTAAGATTCTGATTCCAGTTGGTGATGTGCATTGTGCACACCATACTGTAAGTTAGCTGCACATTGTGTCTGTGGTCTTGATAACGTAACTGTGATTATTTGTAGGTATTTTAAGTGAGGTATCTTAGTTGTATCAGTTTAGAGGCTTTAGTATGTCTTTCCGTTGTGAAAGGTGTGTTGGAGGGCGAGCATTACTGAAAGAACGAGGTCACTTTTACGCTTGAGGCCAACATTCTATGAAGGAGCTTGCATTCCACAGGTTTCTTCCTGTCAGTCATATCTTATCGTGCGTTAATCACACATACAGACTGATCGTGCGTTGTTCATCCGGCGGGAGATGCCTTCCATTCGCTCGTCCGGCATGTCATTTTGGGCCACGGCAACGAGGGTTTCGGTATCCGCAGCTGTGAGCTTCGACTTCTTGGAAGCGTTATCTATTGTGTTGCCCTTGCTGATCTCACTATAACATATATGTGTGTGGATGGATCGAGTCGGATCGATAGTAGATGTTAATGTTTGAGAGGGGGGGGGGTCTCAGCCAAAGTCAAGAGCAGCAGCGGCTAAGAATATAGAGTGGTCATCAGAGACATGATGTGGTCATGTGGAAGAGGCCCAGTCAATTTTGGCCGGACAATCCAACGAATTTCTGGTATGTAGAAGGCAGTGTATTTTCGTATCTATCTTGATGTAGAAATCCGCTTGCTCTATGTGCCCACGAATGTTCTTTACATCTATTTTGGCCCCCCAGTTCGCAAACTTCTCAGCCATCCTAGAGCATTCATGGTATTCTCAAAGATAACGATCTTTGGATGATATGTCTCTAAATATGCTTCCTGGTTCCCCTTTGTCTTCCAATGCTTTTGAAAATTTGTTGAGCGAGGAGAAGTCATCACTAGCAAAGCTCGCAGTGACATTATCGGTATCTTCGGGAATGAGAGCCTGACCAGCTCAGTGATGCAATCATTTTGGCCGCCGAAACGCATCAACTTCGCAAAGTCGGTGTCGAGTTCGGGCCTCCATTCAGTGTCGTTCTTAAGGTTGTGGCATCGCTTTGAGCAGGATTATCAGCATTGCGGGTGATGGTGATGTTTTTTCTCGCCTCGCAGTTATCCACGTCGACTGTGTTTACAGTGGGGAAGTGGTACAAATTAAACTCCTTCCCTTGTCCCTAGCGATGAGCTCGACCGGTAGCCTTGGTGATGGCTGCTACGTAATCCTCCTGAACATCTCTCCAGCAGCGTAATACAGTTGCATGAAAATTATGTGGTTGGTTGGCACTGGCCAATGGTGGACAGGCTGTTTTCGAGCCTCGAAAATCGCTTCAGGAATCGCCATATTGTGGTTCTCGTCTCTCTTGTAAGATCGAGTGCTGTACTTTGGGTAATAGTGGTGGAAGAGCACATCGGATGTATACTTGCGTCGACTTACTTTCTTGCGATCCAGCTCCTCTTGCACAATGGAAGCCAGTTCAGCCCAGCCTGGGCCCCATGGCCCTGGCTACCGAAGAACTTGGCCAGGAGGTGACGGGGGCGCATTGTTGGAATGGACCAACAGCTCGCCGGGCAACTGGAGGCAGGCCCGTCAGAGCGGTGGTCGAGGTAACAAGTCAGAGGAAACGCGGAATGGTATTCGAAGGTTGTTCAGCAATAAATGACTGGAGAAGCGTTTCTCAGAGGAGAGTTGTGGTCTGGTAACCGGTCACAGAAAATTTATTTCCGCCTAGATCTTCATTAGCTTGTCTATCTGCGAGCTAAAGTGCCCATCGATTGAACTTACAGCTTTGACGATATTGGGAAAGTGTCTTTCGACCCCGATCCCCGCCACCCTCGAAGGGTTTCTGGTTGGATCACCGGGACTAGTCTAACTTCCGATTTTTCTAAATTGATTGAACACAATTTCAGCTTGAGACTTCTCCTAGAGATGCGTGATGTGAGGGACGTTGCGGGTTCTTACCTTCGTGGCTGGAAAATGGTGTAACCTCCATGGCCTAGACATTCCCATTCGGATTGTGGCTTTCCAACTGGCTAGTACAAACCTGGATAGAGAGGATTCGCAAATTAGAGAGTCTGTATTGAGGGGTGTCTTATCGGTTTGTGATAGGAATAACTTATTCCGTAGCGTCGGCTTTGTCACAGTAATTCATGCCGTGCACAAACGAGGCCTTACCCGAACTGATAATTCGAAAACTCCCTTCAACTTCTCTCTTTCCATCAAGCACTATTCTCAAAATACGAAAAAATGATCGGGCGCACTGCACTACAAGATTCGTCAGTTTCTCGACCCCATAAATGTGTCACTTTAGCACCGGCGAGACAAGAAAGGGGGAAAGGAGCTATGGCAACGATTTTGACTGCTGTTGACGGTCACCCTTCGCGCCAAGAAAAGTGCTACATCTGCTTCGCTATACGGAAACAGCTCAGGCTGAAAACTGCCAGTATGTTTAATCGAGCGGAGTCTATCTTATCATCTGCCAGAACACTGACTTGTAATCACAGGACAACTTGCTTCAGCAGCTGCTGAGAAAAGAATAAAGGAGAAGCAAGAACAAGACTGCAACAATCAGGACACAAGAGAAAACAATTTGACACAAGACGATAATGAACAAACGACGGCGAAATTCAAGAATATCGGTCTGTGCAGGGTGCGCCATCCAGAAGAAGCAAAACAACCTCTGCACAATTCCAGTCGGAAGTTGTAGCTACGATGCTTACATTGGACGAAGAGGCGATTTGGCAAGGGAGAAATTATGGCAGTTGTATATTTGCTGTGAGACTGGTCACAATTGGGGTAAGATTTGTCACAGAAAAACAAGAATGCCTCGTAACTAATATACTTACAGTCGACACTTGCCGGAAGACAAAGGTGCTCTTGATACTTCAACACATGCAAGGAGCCACGTGTTTTTATACTTGTTTATCAGAGGCGGAATTAGAAGTTGGGCCACAGGGTTGGAAGACGTTGGAGAAGTTTGTATAACCCAGAATCTGGAAAATTGCAGTGATAATTTCAAGCCTGGAGTGTTCGCTGCCATAGAGACCCTTGGTACAAGCTTACACTTCTCCATATGAAAGTTATGCCATTGTTTCTACTCAGTGAGAGCTTGCAGCTCTCCATGAATATTGACGAGACATGGCGCAATAGATGTGTGCTCGGGAACTGCGAGAGGAATCGTTCATCAAAGGAGGAGGCATTGTCTCAACTGCTAGACGAGGACTTCAGCTGACGGTCCTCGGAATCTTTGATGTTCTCTGAGTTCTCTGCCTTTTTCGGACAATGTGTTTCGTGGTGGAGAAGGTTCCTGGGACTCGATGGTTGTGAGAGATTGAAGTACCGGTACCACAAAATCCAGCCGAATTGAGTCTAGTTCCTATGCCAAGACTTCAGCGTAACTTCTATTTCAACCTCGTCTCAATCCTTTCCCCCTCTACGTTTCTCCTTCGGAATCACAACACTTGATCCAACTCTTCCATGCTTGTGACTATCGTCTCGCCTTGCCTTCTCAGTGCACCTACCAACCTCTACGCCTCCGCTATTTGTTCACTTGATTTATGTGATCAATCCAACATGGCAAACCTTGCAACCAGATGGTCGAACTCTCCTCCGCTCGATTCAATGCCCGAAACCTTTACGAAGTTTCCTGATCTCCCACCCGAGATTCAACGTGAAATATGGACATATCTTCTCCCTGGTCCGCGAGTTATACACATAATGGGGTCACCCAGGGCAAAGGGGCAGTGCTTTGTAGATCCTATAGAGATCCCCCTGCTACTTCGCATTTGCCAAGAATCTCGAGCCCTTGCCTGCAAACGGTACCGATTATCCTTCGAGGCTCATCTTCGCCGTCCAGTTTATTTCAACTTTTCCTCGGATATCTTGCTCATGCAGAATGAAAAGGTCCTGAGCATGTTCTTCGAAAGAAGCAATGGATCCATCACCAGCGAAGTGACGATGGTCAAGGTCCTTGCTGTCGGCTTGCCATTTGCGGAAACAGCAGCTTCACTGCATGTTATTAGTCGCCTTCTTTTCGTGATGGCTATACACACTGGGGTGATCAATGCAGCGACACGTTTTGGCAATCTGCAAGAAATCCTCTTGCTGACCACTGAGCCGCGACGGTCGGATTTCGAGAATGCTCTTCTCTCGGATGAGTATTTGACAAAAATGAGAATGTCCTACTCGGGACTCCAGGATCCATATGCTCTGAAGCGGCGAGAGTTCCTCAAGGATGAAGATGGGAGCATTCCTATCACTACACTCATGACAGCTGTAGACTTTTGGAATCGGTTTCCTTGACATTGAAGCATAGCCAGAATATTTCTGAGCACGTTATTGGACCTATGACAAGGAGTTGATCGACATTGCTCTTAACTATTCCTGAAGTGCAGGTTGTTTTCAGCGGTACCTGATATATGCAAGGGCTCAGAGAGAACAAGCTTTGACGTCTAGCTGTTTAACATCCTACTGTGCAGTTCTACTAAGACTACAATAATAATCGACTAGAGTGACCCCAGGATTGCCTACCTGTTAATTGCTTTGCATGTTTATGCGCTTTACAGGGGTTTTCTTGTCAAAGCCCATATTTCCTGTCCATTTTGTGAACACTGAATACTTGCATCAATATGCTTTGTGTTACTATTCATATTCAGGTGCCCATCTTACAAGTATTATCTCCTCAGTTTAGGTCTTCATTGACTAGAATGCAGGTTTGTACTTCTTAAACATCATGGCATCCCATGTCTACGCAGAAGCAAGAGAGGGCAGCAAATCGTTAGCGTCGGTATGCAAAGTATGCGCCCCGAGCCTGTTGTCAGCCACAACCAAAAACAAGTTGCTCGATCTACCATGTCACTCTTTGGACAATACCGGATCATCCTAACCAAATTCTTCCACAGTCCGTCTGCTAAACTTTAACCACCCCTTCCAACAGACCTCCCGGCGTGCTAGACAACCCAGAGGATTTGCCGACCCCAGTAGCTTTCCATGGTTTGCCGAAGCTCCCTTCAGAGCTTCGGATTAGGATTTGAAAGCTTGCAGTCGTTCCTCAAGTCGTGGATTGAAATTTCACTGCTGCAGAAGGGCAGTGTGCCGAACCCCCATTTCCTGGAAGCGTATTCCTCTCTGTAGAACCTCTCTGTGGAAGTTTCTCTGCTAACAATCTTTAAGCACAACTATGTATGTCAGGAAAGCTCTCATCCCTGAAGATATCGACATTGGGGCTTGTTATTCTTGAATGCAGGCAGACAACAAACGTGGCACAGGCAATGCATAAGGAACTAAGGGTGGCCTGGAGCATAGCGGTTGAACGTTTGTCAGGAACTTGGGAGGGTTGGTGTTTAGCCTGCGGCTAGAAGCACAGCCTAACTGTATGTATAAACCAGTGCAACAGAAAGTCTCTTTTCTATCCCCAAGTGTTGAGCGTGACTGTTCAGCACACTCATGTTCACTCTCTGGACAACCTTTTAGATCCCCGTTCAATGTGCCAGGTGATTCAGTCCACGTTGTGGACAGCGCACAAATATACTCGCGGAATCTTTTCCTGAAACGGCTTCCATCACAATCTCTCTTATCGACCCCAACGCCTGGTTTCCACTTATTTCAATCTGAAGCCGAGGATACCAAAGATCACAAGTCTCAAGGCTCAAATGGACAATAAACCATCTCAATTCCTCCTGTCCTCTCAACTGCCAGCGGAATGTCACTGCGTGTATGGGGGCTTGCAGTTGTTCCAGTTCAATTACACTTCACATCGAGGCTCGGCACAGCCTCCCTCATTGAAGATTACATCATCCGCCATCCCCATGCTTTCTACCTGCAGAGATTCTCGCGCCGTTGCTTTGAGTACGTACAGGACCGGCCATCGTATTATGTCCCAGAACAGGAACACCACCCCTCGACCTTCTTTGCCGGATATACTTCAACCCCACTATACCCCACACAACAAAACTTTCTCTTCGCAAACTTAGAATCGTTGATTCACATGGCTAATGAATTCGAGATAGTGCCTAGCCCTACAGTCCGCCCCCAGCCTTAGCTTCCCGATAGAAGCGCTACAACCATTTGCTCCGTCGCCATCAACGAACTATTCGACCGGCCAGTATTGGTAACCCCATATTCAACAAGTTTCCCGAGTTTCAGCAGAAGGACACATCAACGGTTGAATGGCGCGTGTCCAATGAGTTGTGTCACAGGATTCGGGATATCGAGTCACTTGAGGAGCTGGTTCTCGTTGATCCACATATAAATCACTGTCGGAAAGCCCCAAAGACTTTCCCCGGTATATCGAGCACTAATCAAATCCCTATGCTGCCTTGGGTCCGGCAACAACTCCGCACTCAGATAGGGAGCACTACGCTGAACAGTAGGTCAAGGATTTCCTTTTCCTTTTCAGCAAAGGGCAGAAACACCTGGGGATTCTCCTGCAAGACTCGCACACGCAGCCGAAGGCTCTCTTTGGCGATAATATTGTTCCCTTGCAGCGAGAAATACAGATATTGGTGGGATGGGAATTGGAAATGGTGGGAGAATCTGGTGGTTACTTGTCTCACCCGAAGACGAGCTTCACGCTCGATTTGCTTGAGAAAGGAATCTGAGCTTTGAGATTATTGAATGCAACGATCTTGGATTCTATGTACTAGCTAATAGCCTCCAACCAGTTTGTCTTCTAGTCAATACCATTGCCGTTCTTTGCCGCGAGATATCAAAAGCCTTCAATACGTTCATTTCTGTTTAGGAGAAGCGAGCTTGAAACTCTTCCCCTGTCATCCGCGTGATGCATGGATCTTGCCACCACTTTGACCTAGCCTGTACAGCAGGAGTTGTTGATCTCCCCAGTACAGACTCAGGAGCCTGCCACTTCAAAGCATGCTCGAACGTCTCAACAAACATCCTGATACTATCCTCTTGAGTCGCTGGCACCCATTCCCTGCTGATCTCAGGCCTGTCAATCAAATATGGTCTATCGTATACCATCCATTCACCTGCACGTTTGACCTTGAAACCGATGAGGATCAGTTCTTCGAGATTCGGGAACTGGTAGAAGAGAGAAGGGATATAAGCGCCCCAGCTCCAGTCCAGGATCTCCCAGATCTTTGTATGCCAACGTCTATCCGAAGGTGTTCTGGCGTAATAGGTGATGTCTTTGATGTCAAGTTCCCGGATCTCGATGTGTTCAAGCGTGATAGATTTGACGGCCGAGGATCGCATGGGCCTGAGTTCGTCGCTGCTAAAAAGCTCGTAATGCCTTGTTAAGTGCTCGAAATGTTTCCAATCCGAGAATGAAATGGTGTCTGTCTCAAGGTCAAAGTCGAAAGAGAACTGCGTTCGCAACCCCGCTACGACATTGCCGAATATGTCCCCTTTTTTGATGAGGTGATACTCCTGTCCGCAATGCGCCAGCATGACTTGTGTTGTTTGTTACTTGCTGTGGTAGAGGCCGAGTCCATGATGGTTTTATCGTAAAGTTGGTAGATTGTTGATGCTTCCGAAGGATCTCGAAGACTAGCTCAGGAAGCCGCCGTGCTCTTTTAAACCCTCCCACTCAAATGCAAACGCTGGTTAACTCAGACTTGGCGTTTCTGAATCACTGCTTTACTTGAAAAAAAGGTATTTTCTGGGAGTCATCTAATGCTGACAGTGGTGGGCAGGCTCTCCTGAATCACCAGTAACAGAAATAGTCCACTCCATATCCTTCACGGAACAACACTGCAATATTCAGATTATCTTGTCAATAAAAGCACTATATTATTGAATCTACTTTTAAATCGCTCTACTCGTGATTTGAAATATCCCCCCTTGGTCTCCCTCGTGGCATTGTGCTGTTGATAACACGTGGCTAGTTAGTAGAGCTCCCTGTTGCCCCTTTGTCTTCTCACTCTAACCATAGGTGCTGCTTCATTGAAGTAGACCATGCGGGAAGTAAAAGCGAAAAGAGAAGGAATTGAAGGATAGTAAAAGAATGAGAGTTGGTTACAGAGCTGGGAAGGCGTGTGACGAAAGGGGGGCGGCGATGGGAACGGCTCAGCTTGCGGGTAAGCGAATTTGCTTTGTGACTGCGGTGAGAATTTACTACACTACTCCTTCCAATGTTTCCCATTCTCTAGCGTTCCTTTTAATGGCACTTGGAGAGTGGAGATAAAAGAAAAGAGGACGTCATCGTTCCTCCCTAGCTCGAGGTGAGGAGGTGACGGTATCGTCTCGCATTGTTTGATAAATAGAAGCGGGATATTTAAGATAAATTGAGTTACTTACCCCGCACTTATTCTATTGCACATCGTGCCATAAATCAAACCACATGAAACAACTATTTTGAATCAACAGCAAGGGTCCCAACTTCTTGCTTTGTTTTCACCAAGCAGCCACACCAAACAAACAAATACCAGCAGCTCATCACACATCAAGATGGGCCAAAGTTTCAGCCTCTTTTCATCTGAAACTTTCACGGAAGACCCAATGAGCTTCCTTGGCTTCGAAATGAGTCAAACTGCAGCTCCAGCCCCCAGTCTCAATGCAGCAGCCATACCATCCTCGACTCTCGAATCAAGATCTCCGGTCACGTTCATCTGTTTCCCGAAACTTCCGCCAGAACTGCAGAGAAAGATTTGGAAGCTCGCGGTGCAGCCGAAAATCATCACCCTCGACGTCGGAGACGTCTACCAACAAGGCCCCAATGTTCGTCCAAAGACCGACCTTTCGCCTCATCCTATTCTCAGCGTCTGTAGCATCTCTCGAGAGGTCGCTTTGGGAATATACGGAGGAAAGCCCTATAGTTTCGTAACTGGCTGCTCCTGCGGTGATGAAGAGAATCACGAGACATGGTTCCGCCATTTTGATCTCTACATCAACTCTGCGGCGGACACCTTCTACTTCTCTGAACACAGGCATCTCGACATATTCGCCCGATTCTGGCAAATCAGACGTGGAGATAGTCTCGAACGACACGTTGTCGTGCGCTCACTCGTTGTCGACAATGTGAAGGCTAAGGCTTTGGATACTTACGACCTTGCTCGTTGGCAAAATGCAGATATGTTGTGGATCAACAGAGACATTCACATCCTCGGAACAATGGCAATGTTGACAGCACCCTTCGTAGAACTAGAAGAGTTTATCCTCGTTGGTTTTGAGGTTGTGGATACTGCTGCTGCTCAACAAATGAGAGTCGCCATGGGAACTACACGCATTTCTGAGGAGGAGAACATTGACGTTTTTGTGGAGTGTCTCCAATGGAAGTTGCAGATCTATCCGATGGAAGTTGAGTGTGAAGTTGCCCAAGGTCCGCGAGGTTGCACATGGTCGAAGTGGTGGGAGGACCCAAAACTTACACTCATGACGAAGGAAGAACTCAAGGCCCAGAGCCGTTGAAGGGGAACTTCGTATGAAAGTATTGGTGGTTTTCGGGAAAGCCTGATTCTGGAGCATAACATGTAACCTGTGGGAGTGGTGGAAGCATCCAAGGATCACTTTTATGACTGGGCAGGGTTTCAGACCAGTTTTCTGTTGAGCAGAACAAGGTATGGCAGCTCTGGTGCCTACAAACTCATATGGTGGAAATAAAATAACGGGTGAAGTGGAAGCACCCACAGGTTACTCTCACAATGGAGGACAAATATCAGGCGAGGTTCTGTTGATCAGAATTGGATGATTCTTCACGGATTGGATAACACCAAAACAACATGCAAAATCATAAAATCTACCTTTGAATCCTTTGAATGTGACATTATACACAAGGAGTTGGAAAACTCCTCTGTAAGGTGGAAGCACCTCCAAGAAAATTTGTTTATGCCTGATAAATTAAGGCACTTCTCCCCCCTTTCTTTGGATCCAGAAAGGAAAATAAACGTCAAAGCGGCGATAATGCGATATCGGCAGAGTCTCGACACCAAGCAGTGCCAATTTCTTCTCCGCACAAATAAATCCTTCAAATTCGATCTTTCCCAACACATCAACCTTCAAAAGAAAGATTGCTGCTCCACATCACGTCAATTCAAGTGTAGGCACAGCTCCTTTCGCACCTTTGAGTATCAACTAAGAGTTCTTCCCCAGGTACCGCAATGGGATCATGCTTCTCAAAAACCTCCGTCATGGACGATGGCAACAACGAACCCGCGCGTCCTCAAAGTGTCAGCCGTCCAAGCACTGGACTTGGCTGGGTCAGACCGAACAGTACAAGCACAAGCGAGTACACCTTGGTTGGGACACAATCTCAAGGCCAGAGCAATGACTTGGAGCCCTCCGGAATGAGGCCAAACACGCCCAATTCTGAGGAAACTTGTATCGGTAATCTTGCCACTCACACCGCTCCCACCAATCAACCTTCTCGACCTCGTCCGGTTCAAGCCGTTCAAACGAAATCCGGTACACGCTCGTCAATCTACGGACCGTTCAACCCACCACCCAACTCCAACACTCGATTCCTTCGTTCTTGCTGTCCTGGTGCTCCCACACCTGTTCCAGACACTTGCTCTACGGCTGGTGCAACCTCACTCTACGCAGACGATGATCCTATTACGTTTTGAGGCGGTCAAAGAAAGGGGGGATGAAATGAAGGGGTATGGAAGAATGACGGTGGTATGAACGAAACAAATATGGGATAGCGGATGGATTATGGATGGATCATGGCGGTCAAAAGGACTAAATGTATCTCATCAGACAGGAAGAAACATGAAAAGCTTCCCTTCCCCATTCCTGCTTAAAGCAAAAGCAAAAAAGCCAAGGTGGACTGAGATACTGAGAGAAAAGGTTAAGATCCATGGCTCCGTGAAACTTTTGATTTCTCTACCAATCATTCCTAATTCAAGTGACATAAACATCATCAAACATCAAAACTCCCCCCACCAACCTCATGAAAGCAGTTGGAGCAACTAAAACCTCAGATCCCAACCAATCTTCGGTCCTAGGATGGGCAACTCGTCAGCCACACTCTGGACATCCTTATCCCCACGTCCACTCAAACAAATCACAACATCCTGCCCCTTCTCCATCGTCTTCGCCAGCTCCAAGGCACCATACACCGCATGCGCAGTCTCCAACGCAGGGATAATGCCTTCAAGTTGACTGATAAGCCTGAAGCCGATGAATGCTTCAGCATCGGTAGCAGCAATGAACTTTGCGCGCTCATTGTCTTTCCAGGAAGAGAGCTCGGGACCGACGCCAGGGTAGTCGAGCCCAGCGGATACGGAGTGTGTGTCTTGGATTTGGCCGTGCTTGTCTTGGAGGACGTAGGTGCGGACACCATGCAACACACCTTTGGTGCCGCCAGAAAGGGTAGCGCTGTGGCGCTGAGTATCAATGCCATCACCGCCGGCTTCAACGCCGAGGAGCTTAACGGAGGGGTCTTTGGAGAAGGGGTAAAACATGCCGACTGCGTTGCTACCGCCTCCTACACAAGCTACGACCGCATCGGGGAGTTTTCCGCGCTTCTCGAGCATCTGGGCACGGGTCTCGTTACCGATGACAGATTGGAAAGTTCGGACAATTGTTGGGAAGGGGTGAGGGCCGATGGCTGAGCCGATGATGTAGTGTGTTGTGTCGAGCTTGACAACCCAGGCACGCAAGGCTTCGTTAACAGCGTCACGGAGGGTGCGGGAACCAGCATCTACGGCGATGACTTGGGCGCCGAGGAGTTTGATGCGGAAGACGTTGAGGGCTTGACGTCTTACATCTTCCTGGAAGGCTGTTAGTATTGAGAGATAGAAGATGGAATTCATGACTCACAGCTCCCATGTAGATTGTGCACTTCATGCCGAACTTGGCGCAGACAGTTGCGGTTGCTACACCGTGTTGTCCAGCTCCTGTCTCAGCAATAATCTCAGTCTTTCCCAATCTTCGTGCAAGCAAAATTTGGCCCAGAGCATTGTTGATCTTGTGACTTCCAGTATGGTTCAGATCTTCTCTCTTCAACCAGATGTTAGCTCCCCCAGCATGCTCGGTCAACCGCTCAGCAAGATGCAATTGGCCGGGTCGTCCCATCCAGGGGTAATATGTTCTATACTCCTCCCAGAAGGCAGGATCATCCTTGATTTTGTTAAAGCCTTCCTCGAGCTCCGATAAACAGTCCATGAGTGACTCAGGGACATATTGACCACCGAATTCTCCAAAACGGGCTGGGACAGTTGTTGGGTCAACTGGACCGTCTGCGTTGAGAGCTTCAATCTGGTCGGCCAGGCCAGGTTCTGATCCGTGGTCACGAATGATTCCGTCCACATGAACATTCTTTCCACCTGGCTCAGCAGCCTCATGCATACTCTCAACAATGCCAACCTCTCCTGTGAGGCCCCCTTTGGGAACACCTCTTCGGCCACCAACCTTTGCACAGTATTCCTCAACAGCTTTGGCTCCCTGACCAGGAGCTGCCTCGGCCAAAGTGGTGATAATTTGACTTCCAATAACTACACCATCAGCAATTTTGGAAACACTCAAGAAATGCTCTCTTGTGCTAACTCCAAAGCCAACAGCAGCTGGTTTATCACCCGAGTATTCTTTGACTCGCTTCAGAAGGTCAGGGAGTCCGGTGTTCAGTGTTCCAGTTGCACCAGTGACACCCATTCTCGAGACGACGTATATGAAGGAGTCGGCAAGCTTGCAGAGAAGCTTCCTTCGCGATTCGGAAGAAGAAGGGGCAATTAGGGGAACATATGAGAGGCTATGCAATACTCGATTAGCAATTGACCATTGGACCAGATATTTTGGCATGACTCACCCCCCTTTGGTACAGAAATTCCGGAATGTCACTGCTTCCTCAGGAGGTAGATCAACGACAATGAAGCCATTGATACCCGCCTCTTTGCAGTCCTTCAAAAGCCTCTCTTCTCCATAGCTGAGAATCGGGTTGTAGTACCCCATGAACAGGACTGGAACTTTCAATCCTTTCTTTCGTGCCTCTCGTACCATTTCGAGCGTGGATGAGACCGTGACTCCATTTTTGAGGGCTTGCTGTGTAAATTGTAAGCAACTAAACATATGACCAATTGGCAAATATGGAACAAACAGTATTTGACTTCTGAATCGTAGGGCCGTCTGCAATTGGGTCCGTAAATGGGAGACCGAGCTCAATGACATCTACAAACAGTCAGATATGCTCTAGCAGGTATCAATTGGCTTTCATGCCTGAGCCACCAGCTTCCATGCCCAGCAGAATGTCCACAGTCTCCTCAGGTGTCGGATATCCAGCCGTGAAGTAAGTCACAAGAGCTGGCTGCAAACCGTCAGCTTCGTTCTGGCGGTGTCATTTGCGATTGAGTTCTCAAAGACTTACTCTTCCCTCCTTTTTGCATTGCGCAAAGGTGTTCTTTAGTTCCTCCATGATTGGAAGTTGTTTCAGGGTGGGATTTGGGATTAATTGAAAGAAGAAGGGAGAGTGGGAACTTGTGTAGGTAGTTGAGTGAGTCAATGATATTTTTGATGTGTATCCGTCGCCCCTCCAGCCAAATCGGGCAACGCCGCCCGGCAGAACCAGCATCCCTGCTGCATTTTCGCCCGACGTCGCTGCTCGCCACTTCCGACCTTCACTATCCATCTTAACAGCCACGACAGCCTCACAATCTCTCACTACCGCAGAGTTTCACAAAAGCCTTATTTAGCGCCTTATAAATGATGTCGCGACTTCTACCGCCAAAGTTCCTCCTTCCATCTCGCAGATTCTTTGCGCATTCTGCGAGAAGAACAGCATTCTCAACAGGCCCCGCACCACCTCGTCTCCCTCCAAAGGAACAAGAAGAATTTGAGCGTCTGCAACGAGCTTCAACCGGTGCATTTAGCACACCAAAACCAATCGTCACACCCAATCCCGCTTTAGAGTCTACACCGTCCTCATCATCTCGACCTCGGCCTCAAATCAATCAATCCCCAGCATCATCATCGAACATAGAGAAGGCGGATATCGAAGTGGAAGCAGTCAATGCGAGAGTAGCAGCTACTGGAAAAGGAGAAGAATTACATCCTGATATCAGAAGAGGAGCGAAGCCTGAATTTGAAGGGGACAGGAATCCGAAGACGGGTGAGATCGGAGGCCCGAAGAATGAGCCGTTAAGATGGGGAAGCACGGGGGAGAGAGGGGATTGGAGTTATAATGGGCGGGTGACAGATTTCTAATAGGGGGACGAGGGGGTGAGTGTATTATTGTATTATTATGAGAATGACATGTACGCTTGCACAGAACTGTGCTGTTTCGTTGTCCACCATGCCTGGGAATGAATCGGATCGGTGTTAATGGGAACCATAGCTTCTGCCAAATTGCTCTACGAGGCTTAGGGGATACAGCGGGAGAAGTACGAGACAACTGTATAATATTGCGGAATAACAAGTGGCTTACAAAAGACCTGTAAAGAGAGACCCTTCTCGTCAACATCGCCAACACACATTTCTTTCCATCAACTCTCTTCTGCGGAACATCGCTGTGCAATATCGGAAATGCCATCCATCAATCGTGAAACTGAGTCTTCTCCTTCTCAAGCACATCTTTCCCTTCTTCCATGCTAGGCTCAAATCCACGGTTCTGCACCATGTTTTTATTGCTTTGGAATCGATGATACCACACACTTCCGACCAGAGCAAAATTGGTGCCTATAAACAGATAACGGAACACGAGGTCCGGTAGGTCGACAGCGAACATGGCTCCAGTGAACGTAGAGGCTAGAATGCCGATGAGGAGGAAGAGTTTTGTGAGAGGTTTGGCGCGTATCATTGTGTAGAGAATGGCCGTGAATGCTGTGATGAGAAAGCAGCCCAGGAGAAGGGTGTGTGGGGGGATTGATCGAGGGAGTGGCGACTGGGGGGGACTAAAAAGCTGCGTTGAGGTGTTAGTTTGGATTTTATTTTCAAAAGGAGAACTTACACCTCTGAGCCCCTGTAATTCGCGACGCGGTGCATTCAGAAAAGAAGCACAGTCGTTCATCCCTCCATACGAGTGGTTGGCACTTCCCACAGAAGTCGCTGTTACAGGTGATGCGTAGAGAAGTAAGCTCACTAGCCCGTGTTTGCAAAAGCCCATTTTACCAAAACGAAATCTCTTCTTGGTAGCAGACCGGAACTGAGACCGGTGAAAGAGGGAGCGAATGACGTCGAAGTTATTCGTGGCTACTCGAGCGAGGCCACCGAATATTGATGAGAAAGACAACCTGAAGAACTGATAAAGGACGTCGAGAATGACAAGATCTGCTGAGTCTCTTCCTATTTCCCTTTCCCACTGCGTTGGAAGTCCGATCTCGTCACATGGCGTTGCGAGCCCGTCGCCTGACATAACGCTGCCTGGTACAGCTCCCGTCCAGTTCGAATTTCTCCGCGAAGCATTTGATGGGGCCCAGAAAGGAAGGTCTTCATGGTATGGATTGCTATCTGCCTGTCGATGTCTCTGCCAACTGTCTCCCATGTATCGCATCAGGGTCGATTCTCCATATCCTGGCTTTCCTGAGAGCCAGGATTGAGAGAAATGAGCCTGTGGCTGAACAACTTCCTCCGACTTCTGGGATATCCATTCGAATGTCTTTGCATAGGCCTCTTGAATTGTTTCGTACCGGGTATCTGTGGCTGGCTTGGAACAGCGAAGTTGTTCTAGCATCAACTCGTTCGTGTCTTGTCGGTCATTGTTTGTCGACAAGGGTAATTCGGTTCCTGGATGAGCTATATTGCCAAAGTCCTTCATTGGCGGCCTCAAATTCCCAAGCAACTCCCTCGATACCAATATCACTGGTTTTCTGCTTCTTGTTTGGTTCGTATTTCTTGAGTATTCGTACAAGTGAGGTGTGGTTCGCAATTTCGGAGTGAGGTGTTGCAGAGGTCTGTTTGGATCATCATCAGCATCTGATATTTGGGACGCGATTCTTCCTTGACGCACATTCTGTCTAGTCCCTGCAGTGATCGGTAGATCTCAGTCGTTTGAGAAACTTGCTGGTCAATACAATAGGAGTCGAGCAGACGGTCGGTTGCTTCCTCAATCCAGGTGCGCCTGAAGCGCATACTCCTTTTTATTTCGCTGTCCAAGAGGGCTTTAATCTCGCTGTTCGAGAGGGCTTCAATCTCGCTGTCCAAGAGGGCTTCCATCCTGATCCTGAACACGAAAGTGCATGCAAACTATTATGATGAGTCTGCTCTAGACAATCGTAATTTAAGGTTATCGTGATGGTATCAAAAAGAAAGGTGCCAATGTTCAACAACGAGTCCGCTCTTTCGGAGCCTCGAAACCAAAAGGTGCGCAAAGCTGGGTGTCTTGCTCCACAAGGCTGGATCCCGACACACAAACCGGGCGGTGTAAGCCACGAGCAACAACTCAGCGTATGATATCCAATTCCTTTAAGACACATACGTGGCACGCCCGAGTACACCGCTCTTTTCACACAAACCGGACAAACATGATAGATTTCGAGCCGTGATGCTGAGGGCTCGAGCTTGCTCGGATGGGCAACTGTGCCACAGCCTCAGCAGGAGGGAGACACTGGCACACTTATTCTTGCACACATTTGCTCCTGGATAGACAAGCTCAACATCTCGAACGGATTCAATTCACATTCTCGAGCTATGGCACTTCATTTTCTAGAGGGGAGACAACAGCGTCTAGAGGAAGGAAACCAGGGCTACAGGGTTGAGATCGACCTGATTCCAAGGCTGGTCGACGAGATCGCTTCAGCCGACACAACTCGAGCGACTTACGGGAGGCCTCGCCCTGCTGAGGGAGCCAGGATCTCCGAAGAAGATATTTCTCCAGACACAAGTAAGTTAATATGGACTTCTTGGCCTTCTTAGGTCCATCCAAAATACTGGGAGCTGCTTTTCGCAGTTCCAGATGTGTCTAACCGCAGCCACAAGGTGGACAACAAATCAATCTCATCAAGCTAATGTTCTTGGTAATAGTAACCTCACTTCATTCCCAGAGCGTCTCAAGACTCCCCTCCGAAATGGATGACTCCCGCGTAGCACTACTAGCGGCAACAGACACCCCTCTTTTTCAAGGTATCAGCTCCCGTTTTGCATTTTTGCAGTCCAGACTTCAGAAGCAGGCTCCTTCTACGGAGCGAGGGGTTGGAGTGGAGACCTCAGATGCAGAGAATTCGCAACACTCGAGGCGGAGATCTGCCAGGCGGCGACTCGTTACACTTCTTACGGGTGAGATGTTGCAATATGGTCAGTATACCATGCGCTATGAGGCTTTCTCTGAAGTCAAGATGTGCTGAAAAGACGGGTTAGGGGCGTTTATCGGGTCTCAACTGATACAAAGGTACAACCCCAGTCACCCTCTTCGAAATCTGACATTGGGCGAATTCCTGCTGGAGGGCCCTCCCATCCGATGCAATTTCGATCATGACTTATGGATACCCTATTCGCATGCTGTGAAAGAGCTCTTTCTCGATCCAGGGAGCAGAGACTGGCTAGATGAAGATCTGGGGACTTTCTTGGATAGGGTGGAGTTGATGGGAAGTGTAGAACTGGACGAGGCTCCTCGGGTAGCAGTGGAACACGGATATACCGAACGCAATAACCGCAACAATTACAATGAACGCCAAGATGACGAAGAAGCACAGAATGAGGAGAATCCCGACGAACAAGAGCGTGATGATGATGACGACCCTGACAACAACCTCAGACGGTCTTCAAATCCTTGGCATCACATCCGACAATTCATATTCGATAAACTCCTGCCACCGCTTGGCACTGCTGTGTGCATCTTCCACATAACGGCAATGTTAGGATATGTGCTGCTAATGAACGACCCTGCTCCCCCAAATCCGTCATTTATCGTAGGGCATGTGCCATCATCTTCCTCCCCACTAACGACAAGACTGACGCTTCACTAGAACACTGCTCACGTGGTTCCTGACAGCCGGGATGATGATTGGCTATGGGATTGTCAATGCCGGCAGTGTAAAGGAGTGAGTCCTTCGTTCCAGCCACTGAAGGGATGACTGACGATTCTTCCAGCTATGCACGCCACTTGGTAATACTTGCCATCTGCACGTGCTTTATCGTTGCAGTCGTGTTCCATTTCGCCGGCGCTTCAAATTTCGCGTCGAGTTTCCTGGTGGGCATCACGGTGGCGATACTGCTGATACAGATCTGGTAAGGTGACTTCTTGTTTCAGGCGGGTGGAGTTTTTGGCGACCCGCCAGATGGTTCGAATTATTGTTGGCGGTTTGTCTGAACCACTCGTACGCACGTACGCTGTGTTAGTGTTGTATATAAACCGCATTAGGCACACAGAAGAGTGGATTCACATTTTTGCAACAGTTAGCTATTCTCTTAGAGATTTCGCAAAGTTGAGACGAATATATACCCTTCTCTATACCAAACAGAAACCCCCCCCCCACCGTTTTACCCGCAAAGCGTGTGATTTCTCATTTGGGTCGTGATGTTCAACTACAACCAGTACTCTACTTACCGTTCTAGCGTAAAGGGATATTGTAACATTAGAAACATTACAAACATCTCCAAATATTTAACTAACAATAAAAGTTGTTCCATAGCAAAACCAAACTTTCAGCATGATAGTCGGTCCATTCTTCTTTATTCGCTTTGCTTATAGTCGGGAAAGCAAGTGTCCCTAACCTAATAATGTAAGGGAATTTTCTTTTTCTTTTTTTCGCAAAGAATGTAAGATTTAGAAGTAAGAGTAGCTCCAGCTTTCTATTAATCTATCTTCTAATAAATTCTCTTATACACTATTTTATAGAGCTAGGTAGTTTCAATAATAATGCGCGTAAGGATCGCAGAGTAGGGAGTGCATTTCTCGTAAAAGAGTTAAGAAAAGCTAGCTAGAAAAGAACTCAAGTGAAGCGTGAGAACTCCAGGAATATGGTACACAGATCCTGACAAGCGAACCGATCGCACTATACAAAATCCGGAGATCGCACTGCAATGGTGCTGCAACAAATAAGTTTTTAATAATAGTTTAACTAGTTACGTGGGTTTGATCCTAGATTTAAGGCCAATGTAATACTTTTTGGTGTATTTTTGTGTGCGAAAATCTAGACACTTGTTTTTGGTGTGGTTTCTCATACAAAATTGACTAGGGACACTTGCTTTCCCCGACTGTAAGCAAAGCGAACAAAGAAGGACAAACCAGCTATTAATCCAAACAACCAGCTAAAATCAAAGCAAAGAGAAGATACAAGGTCCATCTCCCGAACTACAGGTAGTATCAGACATCAATCAAACAAAGAGAAATTTCATCGCGCTTGCGAAACCAAGGTCGCACACTCTCTCTCAATTCCGAGATCTCAATCAAAAACACCTATGCCAGGAAATGAGGAAGGACAAGTGATGTTTTCCTTCATAACAGCGCTACAGAACACCACTCAGCTCGCTTCGACATGCAGCTATACTAAACTCATATATACAAAGGCTATACCCAAGAAGCATACACCTGTCTCATCTCCTCTTTTGATTTTGAGGACTCTTTTCATACACTACATCGTAGCATCCATATCTGTATCCTCGTCACTTCCACGCTCCCTCTCCCTATTTTCCTCTTCTCGCGTGAGCTCTCCGCTCTGAGCAGGAGGTTCTGACTGCGGATGTACAGGCGAAATAGGCGATGGTGTTGGCGCTTGGATTTCTGCCTGCATCGGGGTAACAGGTCGGCCTATGGCTTCGGACGAATTTGCGTTCGCGATCATGAGTTCTGTCACTCTTGAGATTCGCCTGGACTGTTCTTGCTGTACATCCCGCTCCTGGGTTTCTTCTGGTTCTTGTAGTTCAAGTTCTTGTGCTGCTTCGACGATTTCCACAGCCCCGGATGGTACGGGTAGAGCTGACGGTGGAGAGCCATTTGGCTCTTCCGCAGCAGAGATTGCCTCAGAGCCAGACGGTCCCTTTTTGTGAACACCATTCGGCTTCTTCCACCAGCTCCCCATACCAATGCCTCTGATCTCACCCCTCCTTTCCTCTGGCCTGACTCCACCCCTTTCAAAGCTCTCCTCGAATTGTGGTTTCCCAGATCCATTACCATTGAGCACCAACTCCTCCAGCGTCTTCGCAGCTTCCAAGTCGGCCACTCGCTGCTCCTGCGCGAATAGCTCTCTCCTATCATGCACACTCCTTCCCTCAACCCCATTGACGCCATCAACCCATTGAATACTTTGTATCATGAAGCTCAACCCATCATGCATGCTGTGATACCCATCATATTTTCCGCCCCACTCCCTGCTTCTGATGCCGAATCTCGTAACACTGCTATACTTATCCAACAATGGCAGTATCAAAATGTTGACATTCAAATCTCGATTCTTGGGAACATCAGCAGGACCAGAAGTAGGCGGCTTCGTCCAAATTTCGTCCGGTGATCGGAAGACGTGAATGGTTCCTTCGTCAGTAACTTCAAGGGCAAGAAGGTCTTCATCAACTCCTGCCGGCCATGCACCTTTGAACCAACCTTGATGGATGCAAGCGGCAATGATGTCAGAGTCATCGGTGTAGATGTCTGTTCCCCAGACGGCTCTCCTGATGGTAATCTCTTCTCTGCTTTTATGGTCGAGGTAAGCGCGCATGACTTTGACAGTAAATGTACAGTTCTCGTTTCCTTCGAATCGGGGCAGTGGCTGGGGTGTGCTGGCAAAGCCGCGGCTGGTGGAGAAATCACGCTTTGGGGCTAAAGGATCAGGTTTCAGAGCGGAGTGGTAGTATGCATGACCTAAGTGTTTGCGAGGAAGTTCTGCAACAGAATCCAGCACCGCTTGATTGCGAATCGTAACTTTCTGGAGAGGAATTATATTATTGACCTTAGTGGGAGGAGGGGTCTTCGCTGCAGGAGTGTGAGGCTGGTGTTTGACAATGTGGTGGTGATGAGTTGCACCTAGATCCCGGCCTGGTGGGGAGGGAATATTGGACCCTCTAGTACTCTTAAAGGGTGTCAGATTTGATTGTGATGGTGATGAGGTAGTGTCAACCGGTTCAGCGCGGTGGTGGTGATGGCTCAATCGAAGCGAATGTTAGCGACGTACAATGGATTAAACACTGACAACTTACTGATGATTATGAGGAAGGTGGTGGTGGTGACTATTAGTCTTGGGACGCTTTGCTCTTCCACTCGGGGTCTGCCTTCCCGTACTGCTCTCGTCATCACCTCCTTCCTCCTTCAGCCTTCTTCTCCTGCCATTATTTGATGCTGTTCGAGATATTCTCTGTCCATTCTCAAGAGGTGATTCCTGAAGGTTTTCTAAATCTTCCCTACGCAGCTGTCCCGAGTTCGAAAATGGTAATCCTTGGGGGCCTGCACTCAGTGGACTTGGAGCACCCATAGCTCCGGATCCACCAAGACCGCCAAAGATCTTGCCAAATTCGTTTGCAATTGCCGGATCCCCCCCTGGAGCATTGAACTGACTTTGTGCGCCCTGGACAGCTTGAGGAAGAGGCGAGCGATTGCCCGTCCGGTTGATTCCTTGGACACCAAGATACCGTTGTTGCTGCGTTTGCGGAGGCTCCTCACCTTTCCTTGGAGATTCGTGGGGTTGGTAGGGTCCACTTTGAGGAGGTCCCCCATACATTGGCCGTTGTTCTTGTTGTTGAGCATACCTTGGCCGCTCTTGCATGGCCGCTTCATATTGTGTAGCTGGGGTGGGCTCATGCTTTATAGGTACTGAACCGGGTTGGGGCGCTGGGCCGTATCTGGCTTCGTTGGAAGCGTATGCAGAATGTCCTCCATACTGAGGTGCTGTCGTAGCTGGGTAGTAGCCATTTGAGGCTTGCGGGGGTACCCTTTCCGGAGTT
This sequence comes from Hyaloscypha sp. PMI_1271, assembly GCA_021399465.1. NCBI lineage: Eukaryota > Fungi > Ascomycota > Leotiomycetes > Helotiales > Hyaloscyphaceae > Hyaloscypha > Hyaloscypha sp. PMI_1271. The sequence goes on along the minus strand of JAJTUS010000023.1, from coordinate 28,219 downwards.
GGCTGTTCATAAGCCGGTCGGGGTGGAGGTGCAGGCTCATAGTTTTGTCTCATCCACGGCTGCTCTCGGGCTTCGGGCGGTCGATTGTAACCAGGTTGTGGGTTTCTTTGTGCCATTTGGAGGGCATACTCTCGATCTCGTTGATCTCGTTGCTCATGCTCAAGTCGTTCCCGTTCCCTGTCTCTCTCCCTTTCCAACCTTTCTCGTTCTCGTTCTCGTTCCCGCAGTTCTCTTCCCTTTTGCATCGAGATCTCTCTGTCCCGTTCCCGCTCTCTTTCCTGTCTGTCTCTATCATAGCCGTATGGATTATGCCTCTCCTCATATGCAGGTCTGCCATATGCCGTCTCTCTTGGGGGATCCGGTCGTGAGGCGGTATCCACCCTTCTCCCAAACAAACTCTCATTGTGTATTGGCGGACGAGGATCAGATATTCGAGGTGGTGGAGGAGGGTTAAAACCGCTAGGTTGGCTGTTTGGCCGCGGTGGAATCGAAGCATTGGGGACATTCGGATTGGGTACTCGAATTGGCTCACGGCGTTCTTCAGGGGCAGCGACGCGTTGCGCATAAGCCTGCTGAGGAGTTCCAAAACGCCGTGCTTCAGGGGTCCCATAATGCCCAAGGCCAGCTGGAGAGCCTGCAGAGTTTGCTCGATGATCGCGTGTCTCGTACTGCCGTTGATGTTCAGGAGTTTGGGGCCGACGAAATGGTGCGTATTCAGGACCAGCGGTTGTCATCCGCGGCGATGCATGGGTGGTACCAAACATTGAACTTGGAGGAGCCGATGTTGCAACTGGGGAAGCGTAATGTGCTTGTGAGATGGGCGGTTCTCGCGAACCAGGAGAAGGCCCTCCAAGTATGGAAGAAATTGACATGTTACCACTTGGAGGTCGTCCTAAAGAAGGCAAGGATGGCAATTCACGACCAGACGAATAAGTACTAGGCGGCCCCACGGATGCTGGAGCAGGTCGTGGTTGTGGAGGCCCATAATGATGTGTGGCCTGGGGAGCTTGCTGTTGGGGAGAAGATGGAGGAGGCATGTTTCTATTCACAGGGGTTCCATGACCAATAGAGGATGAGCTCTGATGTCTCGAATGACTTGGTCCAGACATCGGAGGCCCTTCTTGCCCATAACTTCTCGGCGGATTATAATATGGAGGATCCGAAGGCCTCCGTTGGTGATCGGTATATGCAGGAGCAGCAGGAGGCGGATGCGATGATGAAGGGTATTGTGGTTGATTCGATGAAGGCGGGAAGGGAGTGCGTCCATAAGGAGATGTAGTATTCCGCGAGGAAAAGGGATGTTGCGGCTGTCTTGGATCCATGATGTCTTTGATTCCGCAGCGGTGTGTTGAGACGGTCTTGCGTTGTTTGGAGGAGAAAGCTCCTCTTCGAGCTGCGTGATGGCTGTGACCTCAGTTCCTAGCTATCTCCTCGTCTCATAACAAAATCTCCTCCCTCTTTTCGTCCTCGCGATCAATGTGGTCGGAGCTTTGGATGGGAAGCGCCCTGGTGTCTCGCGAAAGCCAGGATAGATCAGGACCAACACCGCACGCCAACAGGATTTATCCGGGCCCTGCTCTAGCTGGCCATGACCTTGATGTCGAGATCTCGATCGCCTCGATGGTCTTCGGGTCTGCGAGGTGTGTGGGTGTCGTTGGGCAGGTAGTGGCGTGGTGGAGGTGGTGGAGGAGGTAGAGACGGAGTGTTGAGATCAAACTTCTGCGTTGCTCTGCTCTTCTGCACGCGCTCCAGGATCTCTCGCTCACCCTGTCTTAGCAGATCGCCTTAATGACCTAAATTTGCCCCAAACCCGCTACGGGATGCAAGTGCAGGGGTTGCCGTCCATTTAGTGACACAACCTGCAAGGAGCAAGCCACTCAGCGGAATGAGCTTAAACTCTGGGGTCGCTCAACGTCACAGCAGTGCCGAGCCGGGAGAAGTGAGCAGCAGCAGCAGCAGCCCGAGGCAGATACGGGCGACGGCAAGGTAGCGACGGCGAGGTCGAAATATATGGGTCGAGGGAACTTTCGTGCGAGGGAGGACATTCAGAGCAAGAAGCACGAGACACCCTTCTCTGGCTCTGGCACACTTCACCGCCGAGGCTCGTTATCCTGATATCGGCATGTTCGCGTGACTGCACCCGAGCCACGCAACCGGGGACAATCCCACTTTCCCACCTCCCATCGACTTCTCGACACCGTCGCACATGGCATATGGCACCACGATGAATAGATCTCCGTCCTCTTCGGGTCTGTTGCCCCTCCCCGGAGCTCCAGGCTCATCATGGGCAGTCTACAAGGCCAGACTCAGAGCCATCTTCCAAGGTGCTGATGCATCGGTCTTGATCGCCTTCTGGCTGTTCGGTACGTGCTTCCCCCGATCCTCCCCGAGCTGTCACTAACTCCTGCAGGTGTTATCAACAATGTCTGCTACGTTATCATCCTCTCTGCGGCTGTCGACCTCGTCGGTCCTTCGGTTCCCAAGGGCCTTGTCCTGCTTGCAGATGTGCTGCCCTCCTTCCTCACGAAACTCGTCGCCCCCTACTTCATCCATGCCATACCATATTCCGTACGGATAATCATAATGTGCGCTCTGTCCACTGGGGGCATGTTTCTTATCGCACTTACACCTTCTGTGACAACGGACGGCGGATCCATAGGGCTGAAGCTGTTCGGTGTGGGGATTGCATCACTATCAAGTGGAATGGGAGAATTGTCAATGCTGGGCTTGACACATTACTATGGACATTTCTCTCTCGCTGCATGGGGTAGTGGAACTGGCGGGGCAGGCCTCATCGGAGCAGGACTCTATGTCTTCTTGACGGACACCTTGAAGCTCTCCATCAAAAACAGTTTGCTCACCAGCGCCTATCTCCCCTTCATCATGCCCCTAGCATTCTTCCTCATTCTCCCACAAGAACCTTTACCACGAGCACATAGTAAGAAGGGCTATTCGGATATCCCGCAGATATCCATTGAGGATGAAGATATCCGTGATCTTCCCGAAGATGTTGCAGCCGAGGCATTGCTGGCACCAGGTCCACCTTCACAAGCTGCAGAAGCTTACACGTCCCATTCTCCCCGGCCATCTTCTCCAGCCCCACGAGAGCCCATCAAGCCCACATTTGCAACCAATCTTCGCCGTGCAAGGCGATTGTTCCTCCCTTACATGCTACCCCTTCGTAAGCCTACCCCTCAAATCCACTTTCCCATTCCGACTCTCTCGCTCTCCCTCAATCCCCTCGCCCATCCTCACCGCTTATATGTAAAATCCCCTCAAATCCAAAAGCTAAGCTCTACACAGTCCTCGTCTACATCGCCGAATACACCATAAACCAAGGTATCTCGCCCACCCTCCTCTTCCCCCTAAAATCCACCCCCTTCACCGCGTACCGCCAATTCTACCCTATGTACGCCTTCCTCTACCAACTCGGCGTCTTCATCTCGCGCTCTTCCATCTCCTTCCTCATCATCCCCCAACTCTACCTGCCCTCACTCCTCCAAATCGCCAACCTCGCTCTCCTCACCCTGCACTCCCTATTCTTCTTCCTCCCCTCCGTCTACCTCATCTTCCTGATCACCTTCTGGGAAGGACTGCTCGGGGGCTTGGTGTATGTCAATACGTTTGCGAAGATCATGAAGGAGGTGCGGGAGGAGGATCGGGAGTTTAGTCTTGGGGCGACGAGTGTGAGTGATAGTGGGGGCATTTGCGTGGCGAGCTTGATAGGCATGGCTGTTGAGGGGAGGTTGTGTGAGTGGAATGTTAAGAGGGGGAGGCCTTGGTGCGGCAATTTGGGGGGTTAGATAGATGAGATGAATAGATTATTCTTTTTTAAGGGTTTGTTTGTTGTTGTTCTTGTCTGGCTTTGTGCAATCTGGAGAACACAAGTGTTGCTCTATCCGTTCAATTTTATGTCTGCAGTTGGCTGATATATGCTTGATGGTGCACCCAATGTACCATTAAAGCTGGCACAACCCAGCAGACAGTTCTGACAATGTTCATTCAAAGTATGCTTCTCAAACGGAGTGCGACCCTAACCAAGCGATACTTCATCCATCCATTATTTCATATCGCTCCGGATGATGTATGCCTGACCTGGAACTCAATGACCGAGCCAGCCGGCACAATCCAGTAGAAATCTCTGCCAATATCCAAACCACTCTTTTGCTTCCCTCCTAAATCAATAAAGCCGCATCAGTTCCAGTCAAAAGTTCCGCATCTCTTTGATTAATTTAATTCATCCCTATCTTGAAGACTTGAACCGGATATACTGAGCAGGGGAAAAATGATCAAGCGAAAGCTCTCCCGCTATTCCCGCTGCAGGGACAGTAAGTCAAATTGGACTCTATTACTTCAGTGTTCCAGATCTCTAGTATTAGTTCAAGCCGATGTCCCATCCAATGTAAGATCTTACAAGTAATGCTGGCACAATTAGGCACAAAGCTCTGCCAAAGAGGCAATCAAGTACGATGTAGAGATACATCAAAATACTGTCTTGTTTCTTGTTCCAGAGATGGAATTTGATGCAGAACCCATGTAGTGCTGGGAAAAGGGACATCTCAGCAAAATGAGAAAGCCCTGTCAATGTTTCCACCACAATGGAAAACAACCTAGGAGCGAGTTCTCGCCTCGCTTCCCCCTTTTCGCGCGTTGCCGAATGAAATCACGAACGGGGAACTTCATGCCGGGTCTAAGCACGATACCCAACTATACCCGAACTAGTATGCTTTCACTGCAATAAGGTGAATATACCAGTGGTTGCCGGGTCGTGGAAGTTTTAGGTAGTAACTTGGACAACCTACCAGCTGTGGCAGCTTGCTTCCTCTCCTCACGGCTTTGTGTTTAAGTCAAGCCTGGTTCTTTCTGGTTTGCTAGGTAGAAGAATAACTAAGCTATGAAGGCTACCACAGGGCTTTGATATCTGTTGAAAGTGTATGGTATAATCTGGTATAATCTAGGAGTCAAAGCCCCGAAGATTTAATGATGCCAGTTCTACCGAACCTTTGTCAATTCCAAGAAGCCACTTTATAGGACTTATTCTTCTATCTCTCCATAATTATCTTATGCATGTTGTTACATGAATGTAAGGTATAGACATTACATTAAGCCCCCAGAATACAAGAAGAGCAATATTATAGGTCCAAGATCTACCGCTTGTGACAAACAAGTAATCCAATACGCGGCACAAAAGACACCTTCTGGATTTGGCCGACACCATGCTGGAGCCGAGCAAGTTTCCAGACCCTCGGCCAGGCGGCCTCACTCTTCAATCGTCTCCAAAGTCCCAATTCTCCTCCTCGAACTCACGCCCCTCCCTCTCCCTTCTCCACTACTTTCTACCTCGGTCTCCCCTCCTTCTAGACCGAAATCCATTCCCAACAACGCAATCTGTAAATCGCTCGCCCTGTCGGATCGCGAACTGTACTCTCTGTCCCACTCCTGGAACTCTTCGCCATAATTTATTCGATCCGTCCGCTCACGCCCCGGCTCCTGCTGCGAATGATTGGGAACTGCAGAAGTTTCTGCAGAGTATAGATCCTGGTCAGGTGGTTGGTAAGATGTATACTCTGAAGATGCAGGCAGCCTCCTGTCTTCGGCGGAATATAGATCCTCATTGATAGCGCTTTCCGGCGGGCTAGGCGGCGGTCGGTACGGTGCGTGTGGTGGAGCCGGGGACCCTTCGTTCCCGGAATGAGCGGTTGTGGCTGGGGCGGTGTCAGGAGGGAGACCGAAAGAGTCGGGGCCATCAGGTCGATAGCCTGTCTCGTCTCCCTCTTGAGTGTAGGTGGAGGAGGGAATTATGGGTTCTGAGGGGAGAGGGAGGACTTCAACGTAGCTGTTGGGGAAGATGCCGGTTTGAGAGCCTAATCGACCGAGCCTGTGGATGTGTTAGATATATAGAGGAAGGAAAGAGCAAAGAGGGGGACAGAAAGAGGGCAGTGGGAAAGGAGAGGGACATGGCTTACCACCAGTCAAAAGACTTGTCAACCTCGCTTAGAACTGTGATCACCCCTCCCTTTTCGAAGCTTAAGTCCTCGGGATCAGTGCCTGTAAACGAGAAAATGGCTCGAGCTTGGCGTGTTTCAAGATTCACTGCTTGTTCGGCGGAGTTTTTGTACAATCTGTTCTTGTAGAACCGATCGTTTTCGTTTGCCATCCGAGCCCTTGGAGGAGGAGGACTTTGGGGTACAGAAAGTAGCGGCGGCTGTGAGTATAGGCTGAACTGCGGCGCAGCAGCCTCAAGCTCTTGTCGTTCATATTGATATGACGTCTCTTTTGAGGCGCTCAGGTATGCATATTGATAATAATCGGTCTGTGGCGTATATTGGTTGTATGTTCCGGATCCTGCAGCGAAGTCGTACGCTTGAGTTCCTGGTGGAACGTATGTTGAAGCTGATGGGTAGGACAAGGCAGCATCGAGGTTCGAAAAGTCGTAGGCACCGGGAAGAAATTGGACCGTTGATCGAGGAGGAACATAGTTCCTGTCTGCCAGTGAACGATCTGTTGATCTCCTGACGAGTCGTGATGGATCGTTGATACTAGGTCCATCGCCGAAAATCGTACTGGGAGTTGGAAAGCGGTCCTTCGCAGAGCCATCTTTCGGCCAGGAAAATATTCGTGTGAGTTTATTCCAAGTGTTTGCCGATGACCGAGAGCTGGTAGTTGGAAGCTTTTCGAGATCATCACTCCAATGAACGTTCATTGCCTTCGGGCGAGACTCCCTCGCAGCGGCAGAGGCAAAGAATTTATGCGCAGCGTAGGCTATAAACACAGTTGTACAAAGAGCAGGGACTGCTGCAACGGGAAACCATTGCGGTGAGAGGGTGAAAGTCGTTATGCCAAATACAGACTATTCCCATCAGCAAGAAAACAGATTCTGAATGCTGGAGAAACTGACCGCTACAAAACTGAGAGGCAAGAAGATGAACGCCAGTGCGTTCAGCCTAGCAACAGCCTGACCTTGAGCCACTGTCTCGAGATTGAAAGCCTTCAACGTCAGCACGGTCCCAAATGATAATGGGGAGAAACCCTTACCAAACTTAGCAGATTGGACTGCTGCTCCAGGAGTGTGGTAGCTGTCACTTCGTAGTATTCTAGCAGTTGAAAAGCATCATCCAGACGACCTTTGAGTCCTTGGGTAGCCATGAAATCTACACCTCCAAGCATGTACTCGACCCTCTGCATTACGATCTTCAATGATGCTTTGTGGATACGTACATGCTCTCGGAGACTGATCATGATGTTGTTATCCTTGTGGAGTTGGCGAGTCTGCTGCTGAATTGGCAGAACGTTCTGCCGAGCGTGAACCTCCTGTTTCAATCGAGATCAGCGTATACCATAAGATCCAGTGGTTGGCTGTGATAGACCGACCTCAGTCCTCCGTTGAAGATTCTGCTTGACAGCGCCCCAAATGCGATCCCATTTCGTAAAGAGGAAGTACAGGTCAAGATACACCCATGCTTGGTTTTTCACAAGTCTGTCCCATCGTTTGCAGTGGTCATTGGAATAATGGCTGGTAATCTTCGAGTTGATCCCGTCAGTGCGTCTACTAATGATTACAATTAAGGGTCGATTGGGATGGCCCTGAATGGCTCCTTGGGCTCTTGTCCAGACCACTGAGAATATCAGTTGATGCTGTCTGATTTAGGAAGATCTCCATACCGAGGGGTAAGCAGTGAGCTTTGGCTGTTCCCATATCAATCTCTCTCTCATTTTCGAACCTTTCTTGCGACTCCTTTCGTGTATTTATATGCTCCATGATACAAGTGAGCTCTAAGCAGGCTTACTTAGCATGAAAGGTACGAATCATGAAATATAGCAGGTACTGACCTCCTCCATTATAGTCAATCGATGGGAGCATACTTGCAGATTGCGGCGAGCTGAAGTGCAACAACGTCTGGACTGGAAAGTCGGGCAAAGCCTCTTGAAGAGGTTTTGCAAACCAAGGTTGCCACTCTGTAATTATCCTGCATGTTTCGTCAGGAACTGGGTTAATGAGGTCAAGAGGTTTTAACTTAGGGGTCGGCCTACAAGAACATTAGGTCTAAAGTATTTGCAGCTTGAGCTTGTACTCGATGAGCAAAGAAGCCTGCATCAATTGCCCTGAAATTCTCGCTAAAGAATTCCAACTTGCGTTCACCGTAACCAACTTGCTGCATCAACCCGAAACTGCAGGTTACCGCAGGCGTCAAAAATGGGCCACCAGTCCTTCTATCGGCAAGGATCAACCCATCGAAATCTTTGTCAGGCCCAAGAGCAATAGGAGGTCGAATAGGGAACGAATCGCCCATTGATGATTGAGCCCAACCCTCAGGGATCTGCCACCGTGTGGCAGCGGTGGGTGCCGAACCATCCTGGCGACTTTGCAGCAGGCGTTGGAGATTGATTTGGACCTGATTTTGGACTTCTTCAACGTATGTCGACGTTATTGGTTCGGGATACGGGTTAGGTAGGCCGTGAGGATGCTGTGTTTCGCTTACCATCAACCCTTCGTCGAAACTTCTCAGCATTTGGAACTGTAGCCATTGTGGAGGTGCGGTCCACCGGGCAGCAGGAGATTCAAGAAAGGTTGGCCGCTGGAGGATACTCAGTAGATTGTGGCTCGAAGAGCTCTCTGCAAAGGACTGGGCGTTGGCGAGGACAGCATCGAGTGCTGGCTCGGATGTGTTGCTTTGCTGATGCTCCGAGGGAATCAGTCCGTCTTCGAATTGCGAGGACGTCTCATTTCCATCTTCACCCAGGAAGGTTTTTGAGGAGGGTTGGTCACGTGTACCAATTTCAGGGGTTGAAGCCGCAGGGTTTTTCGTTACGATCGCGTCCATTCTCTCGTGCAGAGATCATCGCAAGGACAATCATTTGACGCGAGTTTCTGGCTATACGGTTCTTCTGGTTCTCCAGCCCAATTCATTGATCCCGAGTCGCGAATCGAGACGAGAGAATTGGAGGTTCCAGCTGAAAATGTCTAGAGCCGCAAAAGGAAAAGCGGCTGAGAGTTCGTTCTATCCAGTGGCTTGCATACAACCCCCTGTTTTTGGATCGTGGCTTGCTCAATTAGCCTGTTTTCTGCCATCATGATTGATTGTGTTTGGGTAAGAAAGTCTAGGGTTTTGGAGTTGATTGTATCGCATCGCATTTGTCACAGTCATGGATCTATTGCGTTTATTGCTGCCTATGTGGCAGACTCCGTTACAACCATGAACAAACTCAATTTCAGGTAATGACAAAAGCTTCCTCCCTTGCATTGGTGCACGCTATTCTCAACCTGAGAGGCATGATCTTGAGTATCATGAAGGACCATTGTACCACCAAGCTCCATCATATCAAGCCCCTTGAAATCTCATACTGTTGAGGACACCCTTATGCTCAATTGCCAGATTTGGGATCTTTCTGATTACATCATGACCGAACCAACTGGCGTACCATTCCTTAGTCTCATTTGTAACCACATTTGGCGCGAACTTCGTGAAAGGGTACATATTGTGACCGCCGGGTTGAAATTTAATATTGTCCGAGTTCACCCAATTGTAATACGGGTTCGCGTGGAAGACGGCAGTGAGAAGTTTCAAGTTGAGAGAGTTGGGGTTGGCAGTCAGCATATGGGTTATCGTGTGACACACGGTCGCCAAGGCGCTCCAGTGGTGGTCTACGGCAAGGTATCTGAGCTTTGGCACCATGCCCTCATCAAAGAAACCTGGGATGTGTTAGACAGAATGGTGTAAGGCACTCCGAGTTGTTCTTACCTACGCCATGTCTGTTGGCAGCGGATGAAACGATGTACAAAGTGTCGATCTCAAAGCTGAAGTACACTGGATATTTGACATAAACGAGGTTGTAGGTCTGGTGGTCACGCTTGGAGATCGGAGACTTTGCGTCAGCGAGGTACTCATAACGAGACTCGCGGCATGCGCGAAGAACAGCAGGAACTCTGCAGCAGTGGGTTTTCTTGGGCTTCGTGCTCTTCAGTTGGGTGATTATTTGAGGCTCTGGCGCTGCGAACCCCCAGATCTTCAGTCGCAACTCAGTCGAAAGCTTAGGGAAGGAAGGAAATTCTTGGAGGGGAATGGCGAGAGAGTTGATGGGAGAACTGACATGAGAGTTAGTGAGATGGCCTTTGTGAGAACTGTCGAGAATACTTACAGGGGACTCTTGTGAGCACTGCCAAGAGAGCAATTGACAGGACCATTACGAGGACCGGCGGAAGAAGCCTTAAGCGGATCGTTGGAAGCAACATTGAGAAATTCCTTGGGAGAAGCATCAAAAGGATAGTCAGAGTTGGATGTAGTCATTGTGGATAGTCGGGAGAAGGTTTCGAGGAATGAAGGTGGTGTTGTCAAAGCTGTCCCCCAAACTCCTCTTTCAAGGAGAGGAATTGTTTTCGAAAGATCGAGGGATATTATTGTGGGATAGGAGTTTGGATTTCTTCGTCTATATTCTTAGCTTTAGTCCTTTCTATCTTAGTAGATAGTAAAGCGGCGTTGGGTTCTCGTCTTAGATCAACTTGGACTTTCAAAGAATTCTCTATGAAGCAGTTCACGCAATGGTACATTTAAAACATAATCACGATTTTCGTTTATACGACTCCATAGTAATTTAAAGGTTTCCCTTTGAATGTCTGGCTTGACTAAGTTCTGTGACAAAATGTGCTTCTTTTGCTGTTTATAGCAAACGAGGCGAGCCGGTGGTGGTGCCGTTCACTTTCATCCATGAGCAGCCCTTGACGGAGCCGTTCACTTTCAACTATGAACAACCCCCAGAAACCAGCCTACCCAGTATGCTTTCAGATAGCGCTTGTTCAAAAGCTTCCTTTGTCTTACAGTCTTCGTCGCTGGTAAATAATTAGCTCTCGCTGAATCCCTTCTAATTTACAATGTCGTGCAAGAGGGGTTTGAATCTTCCAAAGAGCCTAGAACAGTGTATTCAAGAGCTGAGTTAGATTTTAAGAACAAGAATGAAGTAAATTGCAAAGTTTGGGACATGCCAGAATTCTAAACAGCACTGCGCAAAGTGACCTTTCCCGTTCACCCCCCTATTCTTAGCCACGCTAAGATTCGCGCTAATTTTTTCACGCTCAAATTGGTCGAACCTTTAATATTCCCTTTCAACCTTCCCACCACAGTCAGAATATCCCAAGACTCGCACCCCAAGGTGTCAAGGTACGTACATGCTTTACTTCGATGGTAAGACAGTTCGTGCAGCAAGTGCTAACTACTCTTTGTCTCCAGATGTCCCACAAGAAGAAGTCTAATCCCCTACCCAGGCGCAGAACGAGATTGAGAGCACAGACCGGACATGATGCCATTCCCGAAGACAAAACTCCAAACTTGCCCTTGGGCATTAACGACAAAAGCATGGTTGGAGAACAAGGTACCGGAGATGACTCAACCACTGGCACTTACTTTCACCTCTTCCCGAAACTGGTACGTTGTCTCGCACCTCTGCCCAGACGAGGCACAGCCCCAGTGACTCCCAAGCCTTCTTCCTCCCAATACTGGAATTTACCCGGCTGTTTAGGAGTTTCTGGACTGAAACTAACATTCGTCCAGCCTCCCGAACTCCGTCTGAAGATCTGGCGACTCAACTCTCCAGAACCTTGCGTCATCACCCAACTTGAGCCTCTCAACGGTTATAAGCCCCTTCATACAATTATGGCGTCTCGCCCTACCCCAGCCGTCCTTCATAGCTGCCAAGAATCCAGAAACGAGTTCATCTGCGGAAACAATGACCCAATTAATGCTAACCGTCCACGCTACCGCCCTTTCTTTGAAGACGGCAGTGGCAAAAAAGTCTTCTTCTCTTTCGAGGTCGATGCTTTGCACTTGATGGATTGCAGTAAGCACACTTGGCAGTTTCCTTTGTTGGTACGATGACTGACACCTCTTATAGAAGTAGCTGAGCCTCTCATCAGAAAAGAACTTCGCCATATGGTTGTCGGAGACGACTTGCCGCCAACAAACACGAAACTGGAGGATCTCCTTACAGCAACTCCAGTAGGTTGCCCTGAGGGCACGTACTGGAGCTTTTCGCGCCCTAATATCTTGAAACTCCCAAACTTCAAGAAGCTACAGACTCTGATTGTTGTTATTCTGCCGCCACCGGAAGACGACAACCAGACTATGGAGGCTCTGGAGGCTCGTGTGGAGAAGCTCTTGAAACTTTCAAAGAATCGTACTCCTGAATTTAAGGCTCCCCGCGTCATCTTCAAGCAACTGGTAAGGCAAATTCGTCCATCTTGAAGAAGATACAAAGATTTTGGCTAATAATCTTGACTCCTAGTGGGGCCAGTTCAGGGGGTGGGTCGAGGATTAGTTCTCGTTCAGCCATTATGTGATACCGGGCTCCATCATCCTACGTTAAATCCGACTCCGACTCCAACACTCATAGCTCTAGTTCTGGCTCTCACTGGAACACGGGCACTGAATCATGATATTTTGCGTTCGCCTGGTCGTGGATAAATCTGGGGTTAGAGACAATACAGCAGCAAACAAACGACACCAGGTCTCTGTAAGCTAGCGATCGTAGACAAGTCATTACCCTGAGAATTCACAGAGTATTTCGAGTCCCAAATCGCGGAATTTGTCCATAACTTTGATAATCGCTATAGACCTCCATGTTCTTGATTTCGTCACAAGGCCCCCACAAAAAGAATGCAAGACTGTACTAAAAGGAATGTCATCTGTGTCCTTGGGCAAAATATTATCTTCGGCTTGTGTGGAGACACCATGAAATTCTATGTAAGTCACCGAAATAAGTCTGTCTATTCTATCGACCCCCCCCCCCCCCCCGACCCCTCCACATCACCCCGTCATTCCAAGGGAGTTCTCCTCCCGCAAACCCTATATTTCTCCCCCATTATCTGCTAACCTCGAAACCTCTAACCCCCCTTCCGTCAAGCAAAAAAAACCCCTTAAATGCCACAAACACAGTCCTCACCTTCTCCACATTAATCGGATTTTCAACCTCCCCAAGCTTCCGCTCATCTCATACTCAATATGTACCCTCAAAATCTTCAGCTCCATCGCGGCTTCTTCCTCCTCGACCCACGATAGTTGTGGAAGGGGCTGGCTTGGATGAGGATGAAAGAATGGTACAAAATGTTTGACTGATTTGAAATTGTGCTTCCTGCTGAAGAAGAAGATTAGATTGCGGTAACGAGGCTTAAATAGTTTTACACTCTTATTAGAACTGAGGGTTGATTTAAGAATCTTCCTGGAAGTCCTTATGCCTAAAATGTTATCGCGGAGGACCTGGTAGAATTGACCAATCAGGTGTTGAACGACATTCCTTTCTTGGGTATCTACTTCAAAGACTATGCATGAGGAAGCATTTGTTTGATTGTGCCATTAATGCTTTCATTGCTAAATATGCCTGAGCCAAGGCCCGCTCAGGACACTCACCCTGACTATGAGCCCAGGATAACGCAGCTCCTGCTCAAGCGAAGAGACTAGAACGGAGACTGTGAAAAGAAAAGAAAAAACAGTCGAGTATGACTATTTCGGTTGCCTTAGACGACCTTTCTTCTATTTTGTCGCAAACTGCCTCCTATCCCTGCTATAAGAGATAATGAAATGTCCCACTGGAAAGAAGAATTCTTGCCATCGAGATTTGCCGAAATTTGAAGTCACAACCCAACGCCCACTATCCGTGATATGATTCGAGGAGTCGCCGAACTGCACAATGTCCATTTTCAGAGGCTCTCCTCACGGCGTTTTCATACTGTGCTTGTCCTTCATGAAAGATATTTGCTCCAGCGTTGAGGAGCAATTGAACCATGTCAATCCTTCCATGCTCCGCTGCTCCTTCCAAAGCTGTCCTTCCCTCGAATTCTGCGGGCGGGGCGTTTACGTCGGCGCCGTTCTCTAGGAGGAGAAAGGCGATCCCCAAGAAGCCTCTTATAGCTGCGAATTGAAGCGCAGTGGCGCCGAAACGTTCCGCAGCTGGCGAATTGACGTCAGCACCGTGCTCGAGCAGCAAATCAATTACCTCTCTATTCCCATCTCTGCTAGCTATTTGTAAAGGCGTGTGTTGTGTTCCCTTAAAGCGGGTATTGGGGTTCACCCCGTATTGGAGCAAAATCTTGATCATTTCCGTGTCTCCTCCTTCTACTGTTGCCAATTCGATTGGTGTTTGACTTGGGAATCCTGAGTATTTGTTGGGGTCCAAACCGTACTCGAGGAGTTTTCGTAAAATATCCGAGTTCTTTCCGGATATAGCACAGAGTACCGGGTAGGGATCCAAGTTCTTAGTCTGCTTTTTGTCTGCACGACCACCTGCTTCCAACAGGAGTTCGACTTTCCTCGAATCGTTCTTCACAATCGCCAAGCAAAGCGCACTATTTTTGATGTCATAATGCCTTAACTCAAAATAAGACTCCATACTAGAATTCGGGTTCGCACCTAAGCTTAAGAATTTTCGTATGATCTCAAAATTGGGCGACGAATCAAACCGTACCGCCTGGATCAAACCAGCGCACAGCCCCTGACTCGATTTCACTCCCCTGAGCGGACTATTAAGAAGTTCCTGAGTCATTACCAGGTCTTGCTTCTCTACTGCTCTATAGAGTGCCTCCCACCCCAAGGTGTCGCCATAGCTATTGCTTGGTTCGTTGAAGTTGTGTAACGCCATGAGGAGAGTTTGAAGAAGTCTGAACTCATTTGTGGCTTCGCTCAAAGCTATTGAATCGTATGGATTCGACCCTCGCTGGATGAGTGTATTGGCTAGCTCCAAATCTCGGTTTGCGATCGCTGCTGATAGTGGTGTCGGAGTCGTTCTGGCAGCTTCTGGCGGGTTGTTCATCGCAGCACCTGCAGAAATGAGATGATTGACTAGAGTCAAATCTTTTCCCACGATAGCAGCAGTAAGTGGCAACATGCACAGCTTCGAACCAAGCATGCAATCGGTGGTGCCTAACGTATGTAGGCTCGCACCCGCATCAATGAGACTGTTGATTACATGGTAATCGCCCAAATTGATCGCAGCAATGAACACGTCGTTCGATTCGTGTATTCGTTCGCACTCTGAACATTTCTCATTTCTTTTGCTCAATCTCACGCCGGCTCTAATAAGCTTCTCTATTATTCTTGTGTTTTTCTTCCGGAGAGCGGCCAATAGTACGCTTTCGCGGTGCACTATTACATCGACATCTGGATCAGCAGAGAGGAGGATATCTAAGATATCATCATGGCCATTTTCGATCGCCACCTCAATCGCCCGACCAAACCATGGAGAAATTGAAACTTTGAATGTTGAAGATTTGCTAAGGAGCAGACGAAGAGCGTTGATATGTCCCTCGGCGCAACATTGTTGAAATGCCTCCGTCATATCGTAGAAAAGCTTTTGGGGGTTGGAAGTTTCACTGTTGAGGATGTAATTAATTATAGAGGTAGCTCCGAGTCGTATGGCTTCCTGAAATAATGCCCTTTTTATTCGAATATTTGGGCGAAGAAGCGATATTGCATAAAAACAACTCTCATCACTCTCAATCAGTCCGTCAATCGCTTCTATCGCCAAGGGGGCACCAATATTCAAGAGCCGGGTAACAATTTCGGTGTATCCATTGTAAATGGCATGTTCGAGTGAAACCTTGGTGGCTGTGCAAGCTCCAGCGCCTACCAGCATGTCAAACAGCTCAGCACTTCCTGTGAGGACACCCAAATCAAGCGTTGTGCAGTAAATGAAATCGCTCTCGGAGGGAGAAGGTTTGAAGGAGAATCCAGACTCATCATTTACCGCAGCCCCTGCACTTATAAGGCTCTGAGCCACGTCAACGAGACTGGACAAATTGCCGGAGCCTGGAAAACTTCGCAACTCCCCGCGCTCAGAGAATGACTGTGGCAGTTGCCGAGCGTCATTCATTTCTTCCCAGCTGTAGAGGCATTCGTGTAGAGCGGAAGCGTCTCGATCCGTAAGAAACCTTACGTCGGCGCCCCTTTGAAGGAAGACATCAACTAATTGCTTGTGTCGGTATTTCGATGCCGCTGTGAGAGGTGAGTGGCCTTCTAGAAATGGAGACAAGTCGTCCTCCCATTCTCGGACCGACGAGCAAGACCGACCAACACCATCGGGATTAACAGCTGCTCCGGTATTCAATAAGGATTGAATGAGATCGAAGAAGGGGTCATTCTCAGTTCCAGAGACTGCGAAGTCTTGCGAACTAGGCTCAAACAGACTCCAGGTGTCCATATAGTCGTTATCCTCATCGCCGTCGTCCGAGAAACTACCGTGGGAACCCCAGAACCGCTTATTACCCCGAATATTGTTGCCAATGATTGCCAGAACTAAGGCACTGCTTTTCCATCCCGCACCACCTTCATTGATGCTCGACCCAGCTTTGATCAGTTCTTGAGCCAGTTCTGTGTTCCCTCGGCTTAAAGCAAATTGCAGAGGAGTAACATGATCAGGAAGTGATGAATGTCGACACATTGGCCTATTAGGACTTGCTCCTGCTTTGAGCAAGTGCTTGACCATTGTCACATCTCCAGCCTCAACGGCAGACCCAAACAGGTTCTCAAGTAGCGCCTCGGCAGTTGGTGTTGCTATGGATGAGAGAGTTTTGAGGATAAAGGGAGGGCAGTTTTTCTTCAGCCACTTATATATATTTCGGCTGTTCGACTCTCCAGGAAAGTTGTTCGAAATCATGAACACTATCAAGTTGAAGAACTCGACAGATTCAAGGCTCTCGACGCGTTTTATTGCAAGCCCGTTTGCGCATCCTTCTTCAAGAAGGGCTGAATTGGGAAGCATCGAGTTGAGTATCGGAAGAACTGCATTGGGGTTACGAGTTTGCTGAAGCTCTCCCAGAAACGGAGTCAGGGCCGAGGAACTGGTATCAAAAGGCCGAATGAATTCTAGAGTCACCGGAGTTATTAGTATTTCCGGGGTTCAAAATAAGAATCTCTGGTTACCTTGCAATTGTGGCATTATCTCTTGAAATCGAAACATAGGGAGGTTCTCGAACACGAGTCTGAGCAATGGTAGAGCGGTGGGTGTGCGGATTTCACACCCAGGGGGCGTTCCAGGAGGAGATTCTGATGAATGTTATCAAACACCGATACAATTTTCACAATTTTAATTACTTACCTTGGCCTTGATGGAACTGCTCGTAAATCGTCATGTATGCTTGGCGAGAAGTCTCTTTTCGAACCTTCTTCGCGGGCACCAATTTTCCATCAAGATAGATATTACTTTCTTTGGCCATCCTTTTCCGCGCCCCGATCTTCTGGCCTATATCTTTCCAATCTTGTTTTGTTCGGTTTTTCTGAAAGCCCCAATCCTTGAATTGTTTCTCATATTGTGTTTTCCTAGGCAAGCTTAATCATGTGTCTTAGAAATTCAGTTTGAGATCCAAGGTGCTTACGTTGCTTTTAATCCATGCTGAGTTTCCATCAGCTTCATCACACCCTCGGGTCCTTCAAGTGTATGCCCCTTGCCAATGTAAAGAGCGCGCAAAACATGCTTCAGGCGCTCCCAGTCTTGAGAATTTGGTGCTGACATCATTACGGGTCGGTTTCAGCACTGTTCTCGTGTTTCGTGCAATTGAAAAGAGTGAAGTTGTTAGAAGCCGTGAATTTTGGCGTTGAAAGTTCGCCCTCGTTGTGCTTGTATTTTGAGTCGAACAAGGCAGAAACGAAAGAACGCGTAGAAAACAAAATTTACAGCGGTGCAACGAAAGAGCTGGGGCCTTGTGATGTCACTCGCGGATGCCAGAATCTGAGCTGAAGTCTCTGCAGCTCCTCGTCACCCGACGCCCGACTACTGTACAGCGCCTCAAGCGGACGTGATAGGCTGATTCCAAAACCATCCTGCATTGAGGCTTCAAGGTATGCTGCGCAGCCAAGCGATTAGTCCATTCATCTGCCATTGGCTGGTTCCCAAATCTTCTTGCATTGTTTTCCAAAGTTAGCTCATGCCCCTTGTGTTGGAACCTGCAACCAAAATCCTTGCCCCCCGTGCTACTGGGCGATCTCAAACGCTTTTGTACTTTCAAATATGGTGCATGTAGGTGGTAGACTCACTGAGTCAATACCTGTAGCTTATGCTACATTTTCTGCGACGGTCGTACTGTGGCTTGAAATTTGGCAGTTCTCAAACCCTGCGATTGGAGGATACAAATGCGATCATCAATTTCACCTTTGCCAATGTGAGCCCCAGTTATCTATTGGATAATTCCCATATACTCAGGATTAATTTTCCCTTTCGCTGGTTCCATTTTAGTCTGCGGACGTGAGCAACTACTGCTGTTTTAACCTGAGCTGAGAGTGAGCATACCTGAGCCGAGGGTGAGCAAGCCTGAGCAGCGCCTAAGTAGAGCCTGAGTATCCTGAGCGCGCCCTGAGTTAGCCTACATACTATAATATAGAACCTATTTTGGCCTTACTGAATTTTACCTGGGAATCCGTTTTTGCTCCCTTATAGGGTTTCTACTAGAGTAGATTTTTAATTACACCTATTAAATAATACATAACTCATAGTTTAGTTTTATAATTTATCCGCAGTAATCCTAATAAATGAAATGCGATCCATTTCCTAAAGTTTAATATTACTTTTATCTTCTTACTTATCTCAATAAGCTAATATTATATTTATATAGATATAGCCTAATACTACAGTAAATAAATCTAGATTAGATATTATTAAAACAAACTTTATTAGTAATAAGCTAGATATATTTCGTGATTCTTTTACTTTGATTTATAAGAAGCTATATATTAAGTATTCTATAAATGTATTAGAATAGATTAATAAGGGTAATATAAACTAACCTTACCTAATATAAGGAGTAAACATATAAGGAGCACACGTGACGAAGCGAGCGGGTACCTGGTGTCCTATATATAGTTTCCTAGTTTAGTTAAGATTTATAGAGGGTATTAGAGCGCTAGATCATACTTCCTAATTAAGTAAAGGATTAGTGCCTCTCTATTCGGGTGCTGGGGAGTATATAGGAATACGTACCAAGCTTTAGGAATAGGTATAGATTAGTCTATATAATAGGAGCTACTTACTGGAATTAGTTATACTTGCAAGCGTCACTCTCAAGCTTACCTACCTTGACTACTTGTGCATCACCCTGCTATTGTGCGCCTCACAAGTTTCTTGAATTCGAAGTACCTATAATTTGTCTCGTTATAGGGTGCGTCTCGCTATACAGGGACAGACGTTATATTGTCGCCCTCACGTCTAATTAGTAAAGGGTCTCCTTTTAGAGCATAAGAGAGTTCTCTACTATAGCTCTATCACCGAGCTTATACTATCCCTAATACTTTATAAAGGGGTCTTATCCAAGCTCTAAGGCCTTACCACTATGCAGGATATAGTTATTAGCCTTGTGGCTGCTGTGGCGTATAAATTCAGGTAAGGTTGCCACGCAGATCAGTACCTCGAGTCGAAGCGACCAACGATATGTTGATTAGAGTGAAACGACCCCGCATGTCCCATAGTCTTTACCACTATAATCCCAGACGACAATTGAGCGCACCAAAGCCCATTTCCGTCTTTGGACCTGAGCAGTCGCTGCTCTAACCTGAGCTGAGCCCTGAGCCCTGAGCACGCTAATAAGTCGGCTGGATTATGCCTAGGGGGATCCCATTCGAGCACCCTCGAGAATCGGTTATAGTTTCCATACTATCTATATATAGAATTTTGCAGATACTACTACCTATAGCATAGCCACTTCTCTGAACCTATTAAGATATCGCAACAGTGGTCGTTCTCAGTCCCCTGTCACGTTCATTAAGCGTTATTGTCAGAGCTGATTTGGGTCCCCTTTTTACAGTAACCGAAAGGAAATCGAAGGGCCTTCGCTTTAATGTCCCTCAAATCTCTTCTTTACGCGAGAAGCTATTTATCCTCTTTCGAGACTCCCCCGAATAACAGAAATATTTCCAAAAGACTATAGAATCACTTAAGATATTAAATTGTGGTTATTAAATAGAGGGGCAATAATTCAAACTATATGTACTAAAATTAAATCCTTAGCCTCACATAAATGTAGGGGGCCCGGAAGGAGCTTTTTTATACTCTCCCCTTTCAATGATAAAGTCGATTTATATAATATAGAAGCTCGGTAGCACTCGGTTTCTTCCTCTTTACTTTAGGCCTCTTTGCTCTTAGCATGTACTCATACAGCACTATTTGATCGGGACAAATACGCCAAGATTCATGGTCACGTGTGGTCGAGTGAGCGGTAAAATGTGCATATAGCGTGCATGGCGAGCCACGCACAAGCTACCTTCAACCTCCCTGGTGTGCGCTCGCTCCAGGGGGGGCTAAAAAACACGAGCTCTCCAGGGGCTAAAAAAAATGATTTTTGGCAAGCTTCTCAGTCTTTTATTCCATAGCGGGGAATCGTAGTTATTTTCTCATTTCTTAACCTCAATACCTAGCGAAGTATTGAGGAGAAGTTAATAGACCCTACATTACAAAGTTATCCTAGAACGCTTACTACCGCCCCTGCCCACGTGACCTGGGGAGTTTATAGTAAATAGCTTATTCTGTATTATACGACCTGGCCCAAATCTGGGACAATACCACGCGGCAGTATTAGCCCTTATTTCTCCTAATTAGATAGGTAATCGGGCTTATAGTTATTACATAATTCGCGTCTACCGTCACGTGTGGGTAATATTTAATACTAGACTATTAATGCTTTGAGATAACCCCAAAATCGATATAATAACTATTAACCGCCTAAACAATAACTAATTTCCTACTTAGGAATTCTGCTAGGGCTATAGCTAAAGTATATACTTTAGTATTCGTCTGTCCTAAGAGGAACTCGCCTATATAGGGGTACTAGTAGCCTATAAAGGGTCTACTTAAAGCCTACCTAAGAGAATTAAGACAGGTTTCTTAATATATTAACTATAAATTATTACTTAAAGAGAACTTAGAAGTCTTCTATTTCTAAAATAACATATATATGGATCTATTTTCCCCCTATCTACCCTACTAAATCTCTCTCGACTCTCAAAGCTCAGATATCGAATATAGAACTAATTAGTACCTGTTCCATATAAGCCTCTAATTACTACGTATTTACTATAAGAGCTTCTAGTTCATAAGAGTTAATATAACTAAGATAAGCGTATATAGCTTAGTGGATCTTCTCGAGGTATTATCGAGTATCTAGTCCATATTTTCCTACTATAAAGATAAATATTACTTTAACTACTAAGAAATCCAGCTCTAGGAACAGGAAATCGTAGCGCCGGCTATAATTAAGAACCGCTTAATAAAAGGCTCTACCTATACTACTTATCTCGGAGGCATAATATAGATTTATCTTATATTTACTATAAAAGGTAAACTCGTTAAATAATTAGAATACGTTATTGATATTATTATATAGTTTCGTTTACCTTACGAGATAGCTTAATTACTATACTTATAGAGGATTAGAAGATACTATAAGAATAGTTAGTACGGTATTAGAGAAATTTTATCCTCTATAATTATCTTACTTAGTAAAGTACTACTTTAATTAATAGTCTCTAAAGGATTACTATTTATGAGAGGGTAGCTAGTAAGGGGAGGTTACCTAGACTATGGACTAATACTAGCTTAAGGGCTAATAGCTATACTATTACCTAGGATATTATTAGCTTAGAGGTAAAATGAATAATTAACTAGAGTAGACTAGTTACTATAATACTAGCGGGGGATGAGGTTATTAGTAGACTAGTTATTATATTATATTCTAATAGAGAACTCTCTTTAGGTATATTAGGATCTCTTTTACTAGTTTCGAAGTAGATAAAAGGTAGCTAGAGTATAAGACTACTAGGTGTAATAGAGCTAAGTAGTAGAAGGATATATACTTGTAATAAGGGTTTAGAATCTCTAGATAAGATTAAGATAATCTAGTCTCTAATAAAGGTGAGAGGGCGGAAGGATATATGCTTATATTAAGGGTTATATCTAGAGTAGGTATCTAAGATAGATATCTAAAGTAAGTATCTAAGTTAAGTATCTCGATAAATATCTAATATAGGTATCTAGAGAAGGTATCTGAGGTAGGTATCTAGAGTAGGTATCTAAGGTAAGTATCTAGAGTAGGTATCTAAGGTAGGTATCTAAAGTAGGTATCTAAGGCAGGTATCTCGATAACTATCTAAGGTAAGTATCTAGAGTAAGTATCTAAGGTAGGTATCTAGAGTAGGTATCTAAGGCGGGTATCTAAAGTAGGTATCTAAGGCGGGTATCTTAGTAAATATCCAAGGATTATTACCTAGGGAAGGCTTCGAAATTAGTGAATCCTAAGTACTTAATTAAATATAACGTATTCTAAAGGTAAATGAGCTATTATTAGCTTGGACGCGCTTAATATTCAATAGTTTTAAGACTCTATAATCTCTAGATATCTTGAACCCACTATATAACTCTATAATCTCTCTTATAAGTCTCCCCTTACTTAATATGAAGTAGATACTAATATACCCCTAGTTATCCTATTATACTAATACTTAATTATTAAGAATCGCGATCGTATAGATCATTTACTATTAAGCTTTGATATATACTTACTTTATATCTAATATAATTAGTTTATTATATTAGTTATAAGAGTAAATACTTAATATTCCAAATTACTACTATAATTATTATCGCTAACTACTTTTAAGAAAGATAGCATCTTTAACCTCTCCTTATATCTCTAATAATAAATAAGTATAACTAGCTAAGGATAATAGTAGTATAGGTAGTTTAAAGGAAGGATTACTAGGACTATCTAAAGCACTTATATTAGTAGGGTAACCCGGAAGATAAGATATAAGATTCCTATAACTATATTATAACTAATACTACTTAACTAATAAGGTATTAAGATCGAGATATTTCATATAAAGCTAGATATGAGTATTAATTCGGATACTAATAAGCTAGCTTTCTATCTTAGTTCCCTAGCTAGTCTATACTAAGCGCCTTATATTAAACCTAGTACCCCTATATAATTATATTATAATCTAAAGGCGTATTACCTAGGTATTCTAAGTATTAGAGAACCGGGCAACTTTAATCTCTACTTCTATCCTTAAAAGAGTAGAATTTACATAGATCTTAAGACACTATATACTCTTTATATTATGATTTAATAGAAGGTCCCTCTATATAGCTTCGAAAATATTTTTAATCTCTTTATATTACCCGTGAAAGTCGTGAGTAAGTCTAAGTTTAACTATATTTAGGGCTTAAAGAGCTTCCTCCTAAAGAAACTAGAAGGCTTACTCTTGAATATCAAGTTTTGGATAGAGTAGATAGGTATTATAGAAGTTTCTATAGTAATAGTATAGGAGGTTTATAATTAGTTATAGGGAATAGGGATAGATAAGTCTAATCTTCTAAAGTTCTTTAGTCCTCCTAATTCTAATTAGAATCTTAATATATAAGTCTATAATAACTTAGGGTAGTCTATAATTTCACTTAACCTCTTTAGAATATAGCGTTTTCACCTAACTCTTATATATAGCCGACTTAGGTCTACTATAATAAATGTTAATTTAACCCAATAGTTAAGTCTCTTTCCCTATAGGGTGAGATAGTATAATACTTATATCTAGTATATTAGTATATATATTAAGACCCTAAATATAATATAAAAGTAAGTAGGAAAAGCGGAGAGGCTATAAAAGACAATAAAAATATAATATAGTAAGAGAGGTTAAAACACGGGTCATAGGGCCCTTATATAGTAGGGAGTCTCTACTATAAATAAGGTATCTTAACTTAGGCTATCTATTACATCTACTAGTAATACCCTAGAACCCGACTTAATCTTATATAAACTATAGAGGCCCAAAGTATACCCTTTCCTTCTATTGAAACTATATCCTTATATAGTAAACTCCGTAATAACTAGATCTCTAGTATAGAACTCGTTTAGTATTAATAGTAGGCCCATGAGTCCTCCCATATATAGAGACCCTTTATAAAGGAAAGGAAAACTATCTATTTAAATGTCCTAGTTTAGTCTTATACTAACTTAGGTAAGAGTCCCTATATCTTACTTAAGGGATATAGAGCCCTTTATATCCTTAGCTATTAGTCTAGTCTCGTAGAGTCGATATACTATAGTAGTATCTTTATCTATGAGATAGAGCCTATACCTATAGTATACTTTTACCTTAGGGTTATCCTTATAATAATTCATCTCCTTAAGAGAGTAGAAACCCGAGGTATTAAGATAACCTTAGATTAAGAGCTTAGCGTCCTACTTAACTTCTCGCCCCTTGGGGTTAGTATAATATTCTATAAGCTTAGGTTAATCCTTCCTAATAAATTAGAAGCTATTATAGTCGAGGTCCACTATCTATAATAGGTAATTCTCGAAGTAGTAGATACTAATAGGGGGTTCTAAGGCTATAAGAGGGTTAGTATTAGTCATTGGGCTAATATTGTCCTTTATAGCGGAATTATTAGCTCCTGTACTAGAATTATAACCCTTTATACTAGAATTATTATTTCTAGTAGTAGAAATACTAATGTTTGGGGCAGAATTATTAATTCGCGAGGTTGAGATATTATCCTTTAGGCTAGAATTATTATCCTTTAGGGCAGAATCCTCCCTACTTATTATAGTAGGTAGGTCGCCTTCTTTAGTACTAAAGGAAATAGTATAATTTGGCTCTAAGATATTATTGAGTATATTAGGGGACTTATTAAGTACCTTAGCTTTCTTTATTAAAGGGCTATGGCTAGGATTATCTATACTATAGTGCTTTATTGAGCTCTTATTCGCGGTAATTGTCGTTCCTATAGGCTATATTATTAGCTAAGTAAAAGGGCTATAAAGTAGATTTAGTACCTTCGGGGGCTCTACTAGTACTATATATCTACTAACCCTTTATTTATCGCCTTACTAATATTATAATGTAATTAAAGACAGTTAGTTAGGTATAAAGGAGAGTATAGAATAATATTAGTATAGATATAAAGAGTATTATCTATAGAAGTAATTAGAGAAGTGGGATTAAGAGAATCTAATATACTCTAAAGTATAACCCCTTATCCTTTCCTTTAAGTAATAGGAATAGATTATAAGGTATAGAATAGAAATAAGTTAACTCATATATAGAAATAAGAGTAGATAGAAGTATATAGAACTAGAAACTCATAATATAGAGGGTATTATAGATACTCCCGGGGGGGGGGGGGGGGGAATAGACTATCCGGGGGTATTTATAAGGTTTAAATACTCCCTCCTCTCGTCTAATATAGTTATTAAGTATATTATAGCCCATCCCGCCTATATTACTACCTCCTTATATATTATACTACCCGCTCTCTTATTAAGTATTTCGAAATCTATACCGAGGGCGCTTACTAGTGGGAGAGCTAGTTATAGAAGGCGGGCTATTATATAACTACTAGTATTTAGTATAGCGGCTATATTAGTAAGTAGGAATATTGAATTATCTTAGAGGAGTAAAGTATACGGGAATAGAGAGTATTAAGATATAGCGTTATTAACCTTATAATTCGTATAAGTACCCTTAAAGAAACTAGCGAGAATGATATACTCGGTAAAAGGCCTACTAGGGCGAGACGGATATAAGTAATACTTATAGTATTAAGGAGGTAATATACCCCATTAATTTACTAGGGAGGCTTCGTAGTTTATAATAATCTAGGAGGTAACTAGAGGTATTAAGCGGGGTATTATCCGCCTAGCTTAAAGGGTTAAGTTTTAAGTCTAGGGTAAGTTAGCGATTTAACGTATAGTAGATAATACCTAGGATAGTAGTAGGAGGAGAGCTTAAAGAGTAATCTCACACAAGTCTCCTTTAGGAGTAGATTATTGAGGTTCACAGGGGCATAATTCCTAAGTCTACTATAATTATTGGTTTATATAGTAAGAGAACTTAGGTAATACCGGAATAGGTAAAGGATCCTCTATCTTATAAAAATCTATATTATATAATTGAGGTATTATAGCTAATTATAAGGTCAAAGAGAAGAACTGGAATCTAGTTATAGGTTTTATTATTAATTATGAAATAATTAATAATATAACTAGATAAATTATAGCCTAGTATTAAGTAGTAGGTAATTAATCTAGTGGGCCGCTAGTTAGTTTACTATTTAAGCTATATTATTTGAAACCGAAATCTTACTTATAGTTAAGCTATTAAATATAATCTCGTATTCGATACCTAAGTAATTAGTGCCTTAGTATTCGAGTAATTAGTATCTAGTAGCTAGTTACCGGCGGGTTTTAGTATCTGAGTAACTAAGTACCTATATACCTAAGTATCTAGTATCTAGTATCTAGTGTCTAGTATCTAAGTAACTAAGTATCCGAGTACCTACTTACCTAAGTATCTAATATCTAGTATCTAGGTATTTAAGTATCTAATATCTATATATTTAAGTATCTAAGGATCTAGTATCTAAAGATCTAGTATCTAAGGATCTAGTATCTAAGGATCTAGTATCTATATATTCGAGTATCTATATATTTAAGTATCTAGTATTTAAGTATCTAGTATCTATATATTTGAGTATCTGACGAGTTCTAGTATCTAAGTATCTAGTATCTATATATTCGAGTATCTAGGGAGTTCTAGTATCTAAGTATCTAGTATCTAAGTATCTAAGTATCTGGTATCTATATATTTAAGTATCTAGGGAGTTCTAGTATCTAAGTATCTAGTATCTATATATTTAAGTATCTAGGGAGTTCTAGTATCTAAGTATCTAATATCTAAGTATCTGAGTATCTAGTATTTATATATTTAAGTATCTAGGGAATTCTAGTATCTAAATATCTAGTATCTAAGTATTTAGTATCTGGTAATTAGTATTTAGTAGTTAGTATCCGGCGAGTTTTAGTACCTAAGTATCTAGTTCTTAGTAATTAGTATCTCGAAATTAGGCTAAATAGCTAGAATAGTATATTAGTAAATAAGTACTTACTAAACTACTAAGAGTTTATATATTATTATAAGAATATAAAGGAAATAGAAGTACTATTGAGATCCAGAAGAGAGCTAATATGAGTTAATTTATCTAATCTATAGCGTTTTAAAAATAGCTACTAAAGTAGATATAAATTTAGAGAGGGTTTTTAATTTAGTATATATATCTACTAAACTTAAGTATTACCTATCTCTATATCCTTAAGCTCTTTCTCTAAATATTCTCACTCTTCTCTCTCTATATATTCTCGTTCTAACCCCTCTAGATATTCTCGTGCCTATTTCGCTAACTACTAAGTATTACTTATCTCCGTATCCTCGTACTCTTTTTCTAAACGTTCTCGCTCCTCTCTCTCTATATATTCTCGTTCTAATACCTCTAGATATTCTCGTGCCTACTTCACTAATCGCTGTCGTAGTCTCTTAGTCTCCTTCTTCTTACTCTTACTATTAGTGATATTAAATAAGAAGTTAGTAACCTACTTATATACCTAGAAGGTATAGTATATCCTCGCCTTAATCCTATTTCTAAGAGCTACGAGAGTCTTAATATATATATCATAATCCTAGCTACTTTAGTAGCCTCTACTAATAGTCTAATTCTACTAGTCTAGAGTCTATAGTAGATTAAAGATATAAATATTATTCGCTTCTTAAATATTATAACCTATCACGAGAAGTTTTATATTAGAGATAAGAATAATAGCTTTATAAGCCTCTTAGTTCTCATAATTCTTATCCTTATTAGCCCTTGTACTAAAAGATCTAACTAGTATACCTCTATCCTTATTAGAGATATCCGGGTATAGGATAACTATTAGTATATCTGGGTATTTGAGGAGGAACTACTATAGTAAGGTATTAGTTAGAGATTAATTAGTTATTTCTAAAATAGAGTATAAGAAAGGGGTACTAACTAGTTAAAGGAGAGCTACTATAGGTAGACTACTATATCTAATAATTATCTTTTTGTTCCTTAAACTCCCTATAGAATATGACTTTATCTTATCCAGAAACTTACTAAGTTCCTTAAGCTTTTAGTTACCTTCTATAAGCTACTCGAAGTATTTCCTATACTATAATAAGTTAATTTTCTTCTTACTCTTTATAATATATATGTGAGGGTTTACCCCTAGAATTAGAGCTCGGCCTGTAGCTATCGCTACACGTGACTAGTTACTATACTAACTAGACTAGTAGAGGGACCTAATATCGTCTATATAAGGCTAACGCCTCTTCTCTTCCTCTCTTCAAGTTATCCTCTTTATATATAGAGTAATTAGTTATTTAATTAATGATATTATAGC
>JAJTUS010000229.1:0-70111 GCA_021399465.1 Hyaloscypha sp. PMI_1271 | reverse complement strand
ATTATTATATTTAGAATAAATACTATAATTCTAATAGATTCCTTTTCATTTTACTACTTCTCTTTAAGGTAAAGGAATCTCCTAAACTTAATTCTTCTAGCCTAGATATAAATGGTTTTATCTTTAAGAAGGGATACTTAAAGTAGATTAAGAAGCTTAGTATTTATAATCTCTTAATAGAGGAACTAGAAATACTATAATTCTACTAGTATAGAAAGAATTTATTACTAATTAGTAATCTAGGTAATAGTTACTTTATACTAGTCTCTTAACTCTTAATAGCTAATTCATTAATATAGCTTATATTTTATAAAGCTTCTAGAAAGTATAATATCTATATAATAGGATATCCTTAACTAGTAAGATATTATTTTCCTAGAGAAGTTAATTACTTATTCTATAAAGGTAATACTAATATTCTAGCTATTACTAATACTTTATATAGCGAGTTCTTCCTTAGAGAGGAGGATTACTTATAGTAGTACATTTTTCTTATAGATTATAAGAAGGCTAAACCTTTTATAATAAAGTATTTTAGATATTACGATTTCATAGTACTTAATATTAAGACTAAGAAGGAAGGAATTAATAAATTAGAAGCTACTATTACTAAGAAATCTAAGGGAAAGTTAAAGGATATAGTTAGACTTAATAAGACTATATATACTTTTAACTAGATAATTTATAGATCTAGAGTCATTTACTATTATTAGTTTAAAGGTAAATATGTACTTAGTAAAGTTTATATTACTATTCTAATAAGTCTAGTTACTATTAAAGACGAAATAAGCGAAGTAGGAGTATTACTAGAGGAGCTTAGGATTTCTTACTTAAACTTTAAGCCCCCTCTATATAAGCGATTTAAGGGTACTAAGGATAATATAAGGTATCTAGGTACTATTTAACTAGAGTATATTAGTACTATTTATAATATAGTTCGGGGCGATAAAGTACTATATTACCTAGTAGTAAAGGAGGAAATAGAGTAATAGTTAAATATAGATATAGTATAGTAAGAGTAATTATATTAGTAATAGTATAAGAGAGTAGCTATATGAGTTTAGATTACTTTCCTATACCTAAAGGAGTTTGAGAAGCGCTTATTTCTAGGAAATAAGTTATACTTTAGATACTAGGAAGAGGAGTTAGATAAGCCTATAGAGGAAAATCCTAAGTATATAGTTATTTCGGACTAATTAGTTCTTTTTCTATTATTTTTTAGTACTTAGGGATAAGCATATATGAATAGAGGGTTAGATATAGTATAGCTAGCTATATATTATCGATTTTCGTGATTTTAGGTAATTTTAATATTCTAATTATATAATTATAGATATATCCGAGATTATGTGACTTTGGTATTTCGTATAAGAAGGCTAGAGTTTCTATAGTTATAGAGTAATAATTATATATTACTTTTATACTTTGAGTTCTATATACTTATATATTGATTTTATACTACTTTACATCTACTTTATAGTTATTATTTTTTGGTATTTTTACTATTAGTCGATTTTATACTCTATAGCGTTTTATATAGGTTTTTGTCTTATTACGTTTTTCCCTCTTATAATACCTAGACCTTTATAGTAATAGGTATATCTAGATATAGTAACTAGTGCTTTTATGGAATTATAATTAATACTAGAGCCTCTAAATACTTAACTACTAGTCTTAATTAATTCTAAGCTCTATAGCGAACTAATAATAATATTATGCTTAACGAGAGTACTAAAGGTCAAGTTACTATTTACTTTAGTATAAGCTCTTCTACTTCTATTAGTTCTATAATAATAGAAATACTAATTAAGTAAGTATAATTCTATATTATACTCTTAAAGACTCTATTCCTTCTTAACTTAGATAATATAGATAAGCTACGAGTTTACCTTAATAATCTCATTAACTATATTATTACTTTTACTAGATATTATATACTTATTATATGACGTTTTAGTTATTCTTTTCTACTTTAGAATAATGTATTATAAAGTCTTATTTCTGAATCCTTTACCTATAATCTATACTTCTTTATAGAGACTAAATTATAACGTCTCTATTACTAATTTAGTTATCTATTAGTTAATAAGCTCTGAAACTTACTAGAATGAGCTAGCTATAAAGTCGATATAGAAGCTCTAGAATACCTTATAAAATACTATAAATACTACTAGAAGAATAGAAAATTACTTAATTAATTTAAGTTTAACCTAAAAAATAATATTAGCTTTAACCTCTCAATTATTATTAATATATTCTATATCCTTAGAAAGCTTATTCTATATATTATTAACGAGGGCACTAGATACTATAAGAGCTATTAGCTCTAGAATATTAGTACTATATATACCTAGGATACCTTAAAAATATATTAGATTAATACCTATTTAGGTCCTCTTAATTAGATTATAGTAGATACTAGAAAGTAGTTCACTAGTAAGGAGTTCGCTTAGCTCACGAATATAATAAGAACTAAGGTGAAAATCGTCCTTATAGAAGCTTATAACTCTATAAGAATTATTAAATACTACTATAAGTTAGTTTAATGTGCTTACTTAATTATTATAGCCGAAATTAAGGGAATTAGTAAAGAGATAGCCTTATAGATAGCTTTTAAGGCTCTTAATAATACTATAGGAATTAGTAGAATTATTCCTACTATTCTAGTCTATAGCGCCTTACTTTAATTAAGTGAATACAACGCTCTTAAACCTACTATTTCCTAATGTTTAATAGCCCTAAAGAAGGTAATAGTAGAGATTTAGAAGCTATAAGCTAAGTACCTAGTTAAAGACGCTCTAAATACATATAATAGCCCCTCTATAAATAATATATATGAGCTTATACTAAATTTGGATATTCTAGTATAGCGCGAGGGGAATATAAGTTAACTAGGTAGTTAATAGGGACTATATAAGCTAGTAGTAATATAAGAGGAATCATATATACTAGCTTTACTATACGGAAATACTACCTTCTACTTAACTTCTATAAAGTTATTTTATATAGGAGATATTAAGGTTAGTTTTAAGGTTCTTATCACGAGACCGGGTCTCTGGGCTTAGAAAGCAGGTAGAGTAGCTCTATTCCGAGGATACTAAACTAAGGAGGGAAGCTTTGAATACAGGAGCTCTAGTGTTCTAAATACAAGTAATAGCCGCATGCGTCATGGTTGTCACGTGACGCTAAATTTACTAGCGAAGCGGCACGCGTCACTCCACGCGTCACAGTTCCTAAGGATAATCTTAAATACTATAATAAAGGTAAAGGCGATAGTAGTATAAGTATAATTCCTCCCGTTATCTTAGCTATTCTACTAAAGCGTAGTAGAGATAGACCCTATAAGAACCCTAATATAATAGTATTCTTATAAGATAATGACTTATATAAGGATTCCTATTAAACTAAGGTAACTAGCTTTCTAGAAAAGGGTATATTTAAGGTTATTTCTAGATCTTAGGTACTATAAGAGGTATATATCTTTAACTCCCGCTTTATTAATAAGATTAAAAACGAGGGTATGAATAGAGAGCTTAGAAAGTCGAAGCTAGTTATTTAAGCCTATAATAATAGTAAGAAATATATAGTATTAACGTAATTACTAATTATCTAATAAATTAGCTAGAGAGTTATCTTTTATATTACTATTATAACTATAAGAACTATAGGGCTATATTTACGGGATATGTTATAAGCTTATATTTAGTTATTAACTCTACTAAATCGCGATTTCTATATTAACCCGCCTCCTAAGCTTACTAATTAACTAAATCTAAAGGCTAGCTTAGTATTAAAGGTTATAAAACTACTCTATAGAGTACTAGAAGCCGTAAACTACTAGTTTAAGACTTATTACTCTTATTACCTAAACGAGCTAACTATAGAATAATTGACTTATAACTTATACTTACTCTATAGTAATTACCCCTTTAGTATTATTAGTCTTTAAACTAATAATAATCTATTTATAAGAGACGACGACTTTGTTAATATAGAGTATCTAAAGCTCTAAGAGGCTAAATTCCTAGCTAAGGAGCGTGAATACCTTATAACTAACTATAACCTCAAGTTTAATAAGAGTATTATCTTTACTAATTTAGATAATATTACCCTCTTATAAGAACGATAGTATAAAAACCTCTAAATAATAATAGTTAAGAATATAACTATAATAAGACTTAGAAGAGCTCTATATAGAACTAATTTAGTAGATATATAACTCGATTTAGTATAGTTACCTAGGATAAGATATTATAGCTACTCTCCTTATATAGTAATTCTTTAGCCGAATATATTAAGGTAGGTATATTAGTTTATATGAAACTATAACGCTTATAGAAGAAATAAAGTATAGAGGGACTATTATTAGGGGTTCCTAAAGCCCCTCCTTATCCTAAGTCGGATCTAGTAAGAGATCTTAATTAATTTTATAATAGAGCTCTTATTAAGTAAAGGATATACTAATATAATAGTTATTATGGATTACCTAGGAAAGGGAGTAATACTTAAGGCTATAAGGGATATTATAGTAGAGACGGTAGTGAAGTAGTTCACGAAGACCTACTATTATTAATATGGGTTCCTAAGGGCTATAGTATCTAACTAGGGGAAGTAGTTTATAGGAGTGCTATAGGGAAGGGTATATAAGCTATTAGGGATTACTCGACGACTATCTATAGTATATTACCCTGAGATAGACGGGTCTATAGAAAGAATAAATTAGATAATTAAGACCTTCCTCTATACCTTTATAGATTATAACTAAGTAAACTAGGTAGGCCTCCTATCATATATTAAACTAGTAATTAATAACCGGGATACTACTTCTATAGGGGTTAGCTTCTTCTTTCTATCCTATAGATACTATATAGAGCTAGTCTAGCTCTAGGATAAAGTTAGCGAGGAAGGCAGAGGAGTATTACTTATCTAGATAGCGGATAATATTATATATAAGCTCTACGATATATGAGAGTATATATAAGCCGTGATAGCGATAGCCTAATAGCTTTAGGAAGAAGTAATGAACTAGAAGAGAGACTAAGCCCTAGAGTTTAAGGTTAGGGATAAGGTATAGCTTAACCTCTAGAATATATAGATGGATAGACTAACTAAGAAGCTTAATGTGAAGTATACTAAGTATATAATAGTAGAAGCTATAGGGAGTTATAGTTTTCGGCTTAATATACCTCCGGGAATCTATAATATATTCTATAGTAAGCTCCTCTGGCTAGCTATAATAGACCCGCTACCGTATTAGTCCTAGGATAACTTATAGCTATAACTATAGCTTATAGGAGACGAAGATAAGTATGAAATTAAGTAGATCCTTAATAAGAAGTATATAAGATAGGGCTAGGGAGTCTTAAGGAAGTTACTTATGAAATAGAAGGGCTATACCTACCCTATATAGGAGCCGCGCTCTATACTAGAGGAGATATTGGCTTTAGAGGCTTAGGAAGAGAGTATTAGATAGAAGGAAGTTTTACCTATATATTTACGGGGCTAGTATTCGCAGGTAAGGAGGGGGGTAATATAATAGGTCAAGACCTAATTAATATACTTAGCTAGAAGCCTCGCTTAAGTTATATAATCTCGGATATATCTGTGGTTATATAATACGCCCCCTTTAGTTAATAGAGTAACTATACGTTACTTAGGGAGCTTAGACGCCTTAAGGAATATAGTTCCCGTCCTCGCTTTCCTTTCTCTTCTCTTTTCTCCTTAGAGAATTCTATTTAGTTAATTGAACTACTAGTCTTCTTTATATAAAGGCCTAGCCCGTAATAGAAGCCTTATATAACTACTTAATTACTACTTAATTACTACTTAAGTTATTAAACCTATAGAAACTAATATAAGAGCCCTTAATAAGTGTATTTAATAGTAAATCGAAAATACTATTAGAGGACTATATTTCGTGAAACTAGATAAAGAGTCTCTATACCTAATCGCCTTTATAAATACCTCTTTTATAAGTAATTGAGACTTCTCTTCTTAGATTAGATATATTCTAGTCCTAGTAAATAGCTCTAGATACGCTAGTATAGTCCACTAGTCCTCTATGAAGTATAAGAGAATTACTAGAAGTATCCTAGTCTCTAAACTTTATAGTATAGCCCACGGCTTTAATATAAGTAGTTTAGTTAAGTTTATAATCGATAAAGTACTCGAAATCGAAGTCTTACTAGTCGTCTATATAGATTCTAAGTCCCTCTATAAATACCTAGTTAAGCTAGGAACTATATAAGAAAAGCGACTTATACTTATTATAATATACTTCTATTAGGCTTATAAATAATGAGAGATTACGGAGGTTAAGTAGATTAAGAGAGAGTTGAACCTGGCTAATTTAATAACGAAATTAAAGCTTATAAATGCCCTTAAATATTTACTTAATACGAATACTATATAGTTAAATATAGAGGAATAGATTAAATACGAATAAGGTAAATGAAGAGTATATAGAATAGGAGGAATAAGTATACTAAATAGGAAATAGGCATATAGGGTAAGAATATTAATAAGGACACATATATAGAGTATTTAGGGATAATCTAGTACTAGGCCGGATTAGGAAATTTGCATGCGAATAGGGGATACTATTTTCAGGCGTTTTTAGACGTTTTTCGCATTTTTATATTAGTTTATCGCGTTTTTCAGGAGGTCGCTAGTATTAGTATAGCCGGTTTCCCGGAGGTCATGTGATTTACGTCACATGACTACGGTAACCGGGTTTCCTATACGTAGGCAACGGGATATGTATATAGGTAACGGGATATGCTTAATACTAGTACTAATTAGGCTTAGCGTATTTAGGGATCATATATTAGAACCTCGATACTATAATCCCTATTTATAGAATACAACTACTTTACTAACTAATATAACTAGTATTCTACGATATTACGTAACGGTACTACGCGTTACTAGTGAACTAATAGTTCTTATTCTCTTTAATTAGTAATATTAGAAGAGTATTCGCGTTTTCGTGATTTTCTTTCTAAAGGTCCTAGGTATAAGGGTTTAGTATTCTATTTATCTTTAAATAAGTTATTTATAAACTAAAGTACTAAATCTCTTTTTCTTTAGGGAGTTATTATATCTATTTCTTCCTAAGCTAGGCTAAATAAGAATATTCGAGTTAAGTAGTTAAGTATCTTAGTAATCCTTTCGACTACTCTCGTTAATATTACTTTAACTATTAAGTATTAGTTCTAAGATACTATTTCTATAATATTATATCGAGTATCTCGGTTTCTTTATATTAGCTTTATAAGCTCTAGTCTTCGCTTTAATACTTCTTCTATTTTCTTCTTTATAATCTCTGTATTTCTTAGGGTCTCTAGTAGTACTTACTATTTTCTATATTAAATTTCTTATCTTTTATTAGTTTCTCTTTTTCTTAGCGTTTATTATATTCATTATATCGAGAGACTATTAGTTCACTCTTATTATAGTGGGGAAACGGCTGACGCTCACGTGGCTGGTCACATGACCCTCGGCTATGCATATGCTCATGTATATAGCTCAGTCCTCCTCTCCTTCTCTCCTTCCCACCACATTATAGTATTCTGAGTATACGAGTTCTATTATATATATTATGTCCCCACGATCCCCTCTTCATTATAAAGGAAGAAGTTAATTTATATTGAAATTATCCCTATATTACTCACTAATAAAGAGGATATCGTGAGAATATAATATATAATAATAAATCGAATAAGTACGCGCACGAATTAAGGAGGTATTATATAAGTAAAGTATATATTTAGTGTATTAAAGAATTAATTACATTAATTAGATTAATTAGATTAATCATGATTAGATTAGATTAGAATAATTAATTAGATTAATTATGATTAATCATGATTAGATTAGATTAGAATAATTAATTAGATTAATTATGATTAATCTAATTAATCTGTCACGTGACTGGAGTAAACTAGCTTTTACTTAATAATTATTAAATAAGTAAGGTACCTATTAAGAGGCCCTAATTAAACTAAGATAAGCTTATATAATTATAGCTAAATACTAATTCTCTATAATAATAAACTAGTTACCCTCCTCAAAATCTTTTTTGCCCCTAACCTTTAGCGCACTTACTAAGAACTGTACTACCGCCTAATTAGGTGGCGAGGTAGCGCTAGAACTAGAGCGGGCGTGAGCTTTACCTGATCTGGCTAGTTTTATCACGTGCAAGGGTCACGTGTTCATTAATTAGATTAATCAGATTAACTATAATTAATCTAATTAATACGTGAATAGAATATGATTAATGAGTTTTTTTCGTGAATAGATTAGATTAATGGCCATTAATCTAATCTAATCTATTCATTTGACACACCGTATATATTAAGTTACTTAAGGTCTCCTTTATTGAAAATAAGGAAGGCTAAATACTGAAGAGGGCGAGAAGCTAAGGAATCACGTGTGTGAACACCCAACCTGCTCCGTGTCCACCAGATCCCCACTACATTAATAGTAATTAAACTTTCGGTAGCTTTAGAGAAGCTATATATATCCTGGCCTATTATAGAAGCTACTAGTAGAAACATTTAATATATCTTAGCTAGTAAGATATAGTGTTTACACTCTTGTAAGGTCGACCCGAACTCAGATTTTCAGCTTTGGCAAGATAAATAGAAATAGCTAACCTAAGTTTCTCTCGCATCCAGGCTTTTGGAGTAGGGAAGAGAGGAACGACAACGTTAGTTCAATGACAGAAGATGGATTTAGAGTCTATGAACGACTGCTAATATCTCTTTGAAAGGCCTGAATGGCAGGAGGAGAGGAAATTCAGAGTTTGGTGGACGTAGGGGAGGGGTGGAAGGGAGGCCGAGTTAATGTAAGGCAAGCGACGATCATTCAACACTGTTGGCAGAATAAATCAGCCCAAGGATTTATACGCAATGTGCAAAGTCTGGTGAAGAGGTTGAGAGATTCTGGAACCTCCAATTTACTCACGATTTGGGTCTTCTGATTTAATCTTCAAACAAAATTTTCCCCTTTCTCACATACCTCTCGTCTCTTTTCCTAACATTCCCCAAATCAAGCACCACAGAAATCGGCACATGGTCACTTGCACTCCTCTCCTCAATAGTCTCCCAAATTTCTGCTCCCACCAACCTCATCGAAGTTCCCGTCCCTTTCTCTCCCTCTCCTTCCCCAATGAAACCACAACTCACAATCCCCAAATCAACTCTATCACAACTTCGTCCCCACTCCTCTGCCTTCTCTCCATGATAAATATACCCCCTCCTCTCGCCATGTATCCACCGCCAGCTGTCAATACCCCTTAACCCTTCTTCGCTCTCAATAAGCAATGTTGATATCCCCGATAAGGATCACCTGCCATCCTGCTTCTTGGTGCCGTAACGCCTCAGTAAGCATGAGAGAATGGAAAGTTCGTTTCATATCGTGGCGAGTTCCTTTGGCAATACCAGTGTTGCTGTCCCGCCATGTATTTGCAGTTCCATTTGGCCAGTATCCGTTGATTACCATCAATTTCTCCATCTTCCTTGCTGCACTCTCCCTCCCGCTTCTGAATTCAAGCTCGGTAATTAATACCCTCCCCTCACTATCCCACTCCACACCCCTGGTGCCCAGCCTCTCACACTGCTCCTCCACATCCTCCCTCACCAGCGTACAAACACCATACACCTTGCCTCCCCACCCCGTAGCATTGAATCTATCTCTCGGCAGTTCGAACGACGCCTTATACCCCGGCGCATCCCCCCCCATTGGCAGCTCTCTCTACAGCCTTCCTGGCCATTTTATCTTTCGGTGAGATCTTGACTTCTTGCAAACAGACTATTTGAGGAAACCCATGTCTCCTCAGAAACTTCCTCAACGGTGCCTCCGCAGTTGCGTACTGCCGGATGTCAATCTCGTCCTCAGTTTCGGGCGTTTGCCTCGCTCCGCTTCCTGATGATTTGCGAAAGAAGGATTTGATACTCGGCTGGGTTTGAGGAAGAAGGTGAGAGATTCCATTTATGTTCCAGCTTAGGATCTCAAATCTCGCTCCTCCTTCCTTTCCCTCTCTTCTCTCCTCCTTCGGCGCAGGTCTGCCTCTGAGCGGAGGCTCCGATGCTGGCTTCATTTCGTGATCGTGAATCAGTTTCCGCCGCAAGGGAGGAGGGCTGATTTCTTTCTCTTCTGCACGTAGGCGCTTTCTTGGTTGTGAAGATATTTCGGATAATGGCGTGGTGGTTGTTGGATGTGATGGTGGTTGGAGGAAGATGAAGTTGGGTGGGGGATGGATGACGTGCATGGAAATTTAGCGGGGTGCGACGGCGAAGCGAACCCCTATATTTTATACTCAAATGGGTTTGTCGGTTTGAGATTTGTCCTGTCAACTTGTTTCGCATTGT
Organism: Hyaloscypha sp. PMI_1271; assembly: GCA_021399465.1. Taxonomy (NCBI): domain Eukaryota; kingdom Fungi; phylum Ascomycota; class Leotiomycetes; order Helotiales; family Hyaloscyphaceae; genus Hyaloscypha; species Hyaloscypha sp. PMI_1271. The sequence goes on along the minus strand of JAJTUS010000229.1, from coordinate 59,738 downwards.
GTTACAGGAGGTCTTTGTCAAGCATACAATAAAATGTTTTGTAATATGTCTCACCAGTAGCGGGTGAGTTGAAAGTGTCACAAGGCATCTCCGTGGAAAGGTGTGTGTGGTTGGGAACCTTTCGGTCAATACGGCACGTAAGCTCAAAGAAAGATAAATCCGTAACAAACCCATTAAAATTACAACTTTTGCTCGAATCCATAGCAACCGTACCCTAACACCCTTTCCGTCAATCTACTTCGTAACCGTAGTCGCCACACCCGCCCAGTTGACCGACCCACCCGCCGCATATAAGTTAAACTGTTTGGTCCCACCACACTTTGCTGTGCCAGTGACCTGCGCCCCAATACTGCCGCTGCACACCATTGAGCAAGCCTTCGTGCCGACCAAACTCGTGATTGCGGAGCTCCCGAAGCTGAAACTCGATCCACCGTAGCACTCTCTGTGATACTCGACAAAGTAATAGGGCAGCACGGTCGGCGTTGGTTTGTGCGCGAGCGAGGAGACATATGCTTCACAAAGTTCAGGTGTCACGCTGTCATTGCGGAAGAGGAGGGGGAGCGCGTGTCCAGACGAGAGGTCAGCGAAGCATCCCATATAGTTGTAGCCTGAGCCCGTGCCGGGACCGGTCGGGGTAGAGGTAGGGGAAGTGGTGATTGTGCTGAAAGTTGAAGCTGTTGTGGTCGCGGAGACGGAGCTTGGGCCGCTGGAGGTGGTGGAAGAAGATGTAAGTGCACTGCTAGACGATGAGAATGCTGATGAATAGGTGCTCATTGACGAACTTGTCGATGAAGAGCTCGAAGATATGCTTGACGAAGAGCTCGAGGGTGAGCTTGTTGCACTTGTGGAACTGCTAGAGGATGATGAGGATGACGTTCCTTGAGCTGCAGTGCCAACCAACATGACGTCTGAGAAACCGCCATCACTCCAGATTGTAAGCATCGAAGAGGATGTGCCAGCCGTCTGAGGAGAAAATACCATGGGGATTGAAATCGAGGCGCCAGGCTGGATTTGAAGACCAAGAGCAGGGAAGTTGGTAGAGGTGAAAGCGGTTCCGATAACGGTGTTCGGGTTGGAAGCGGTGACGTTAATGAAAGGGGGGCCGGTGGTTGTGAGGTCTTGCCAAGCATAGCCATTCAAAGTCAACACACCTGCGCCCTTATTTGTAACGGTTACTGAGCCAGTCGATGAGCCACCAACAGTCAGACCACCGAAGTCCACTGTTTTGGCACCGAAAACAATAAACCCACCAGATGCAACAACGGTGGCGGTGAGTTGAACACTCGTCTGCAACGCTCCCGTGCTGCTCAAGATGTTGAGCGTAGTTCCTTCGGCTCCAGGTAGCACTTGAAAGCCTCCTTGTCTGACCTTTTCAATGTTGATATCCGTCAAGTCAAAAGTAACAGGGAAGGTGAATTGGCCACCGCTAGCTACGGTAGCTGGAATGCCAGAGCATGAGAATGTTCCGAGACCTGTGGTGCAACCTTTGAGATTCAGGGCCGTGCCTGCGGTGCAGGTGACCTGAACAGTTTTGGTTTGGCCGATAGTCACCGACCCGAAGTTAAGGGGGCTTGGTGTGCAGGTAAGAGGTAGAGGTGCACTGCTTCCACCAATCATCATAACGTTGTTTGTAGACGAGGAATAGCAGCGGCCGTTGCCGAATCCGGGTCGCTGATTCTTTTGCAGGCGTCCTGTGGCGGGAAGCGAATATGGTACAAGAACTCCGTTCTGTGGAATCGCGTTATATGCTACCAAGCCATTGTTGACATCAGCCATCCAGACCTAAAGGTACGTTAGTAAAAACTGATATTCGCGCTCAGAAACCGCTCACAATGGCTGTTCCAGGTTGCCCATTAAGGGTGGTGATTGTCGGAATGGTCTTTCCGGCAAAGGTTAATGCTGATTTCCCAGCTTGTGTGAAGACGGGATTGCCTTGGTTATCCGTGCCGAATTTGTAGGCAAACAAACTGAATCCCGAGGGGGCGAAACTTTCAATGAATTAGCACACAGGCTAAAAAAGGCAGATCTTCTTTTGAACATACTAGATATATCCCCCTTCCAGAGGATAACTACCCACACCACTCAACATCGAACCCGGGGCAAGGATTGTTTGTATTACTCAAAGTGAGTTAGCAAAAAGAAATATAAAGAGGACGGATTACTTACCACTATCCGACCCGCCTGGTCCATTGGCGAAACCGCCAAGATTGTCCGCATTCATGACGTAGATTTTGCCAGTCTTTCCTCCTGCAATGATGATTCGGCTGACCCCATTGCCAGAGAAAACAGGATCAAGGAGAGCAGCACCGGAAGATCCAAAGTCTCTGTCACCTCCATTCAGACTTTGGTACTCATATGGCTCGAAGTAGTCAGCCTGAGTGAGAACGCCGCTCGGCGAGACATCGAAGTGGACTGTCACTTGCTGGAGTGTGCTCGTATACTTTTTACCAGATGCGGGAGCTCCACCACCATTCTCACCAGCTCCACGTCCGTTGCTAAAGAAAGTTAGCAAATATCAAAGAATCTCAGAGTCGACATACCCAGTAACGAAATAAACTCTCCCGGCTGCCGCATCAGTCGCCATTCCCATGCCACCCATCCAGATACCGGCTTTTCCACCGCCTTGGTTAAGATAATCCAGTGTTTGAGGCTGCGGAGCTCCAGGATTTGCCTCCATAGCTTGAATGTTGGTTACACCAACACCAGGTACCTTGCTCACTGCCACAAACATGCCCGTATAATTGAAATTGTCACAGTGACCGCCAAAGCCACCCATGACGATATTGCCAATAGAAGACACCGCAGGTCTTTGGAGGACAGTACCGCCAAGGAAGTAGCGAGTGGGGTCATTGTCGGCGTGATTACCATCGATAACTATTGGGAATCCGTTGGCATCGTTAAGGCTTGGTAGCTGGACTGCATAGAATTTGTATTGTCCTGTATAAAATCAGCAGTGAGAAAGTAGATATTGGGAGCAATCTTGGTGTACCCTTCAAAGTTCCAGAGCCCGTTGGTGCACCGTTTTTATATCCTTTGGAGAAGAAATACATTATATTCGTGCTGCCGTCAATATATGGAGTGCCCGTGATACCAATGGTATTAGGAATGTCACCGCAATTGCTGCCCAGTCAAATTAGAGACCGTCTACCGTCATAAACAACATTCATACCTGTCAGTGGATGAGAAAGGAGGATCCAGGATTCGAGAATTCAAAAGTGCTCCCGTTGCTCCATCGACCATCCTAATAATATTCTGATTTGAAACGAGAATAACCTGCTCAGCGTTCGAGCCTGCTGGAGTCCAGGTCAGCGGTTTCGCATAGAATGCCTCGTTCGTGTTGTATGTATTTTTCCATCCTTGCTTGAAAGTGCTAAGTTTGTTGGGGTCTATATTATGGTTTGGCAGGTAGCCAGATTGTGCGGGGTCCTATCAAAATATCAGAATTCATCCCTGGGGGAGCTTTGGGCAATCGCAACCCACAGCATCCTGAAGAGAGTCGGTAGAGGCAAAGGAATGGACAGCTCCTACGAGGGCGAGCCCAACTAGCGCGGACCACTTCATCGCGACTGAACGATTGGCAAAGTTGTAAAGACTGTGATAAATGCAAAAAGATTTCGATACGAAAAGAAGCACACTCGGACAGCCGTAGGGAGAGCGTCAATTATCTATCAGAGGGGTACGAGTTAAGCGTAATAAGACATTGACAATAACGGCACAGGTGCCAAGCAGCGGTTCTTTGCAGCCTCGAGACAGGGTACGCCCGCGGGTAAGTTGCGTAAACCTCGTGGAGTCGTGGTACAGGTGCGTAATTAGTTGAGCGCCATAGGGTGGTTCCTCCCTGTCAGCCTTGTGAGGGGGTGGAGTTCGAGGAAATGGGATACTACTTAAAGAAAACATTTTCAAAGTTCACAGAGCTGAAACTTCATGCCTTTAATAAAATACCATGTGCTTGCTCGGACCGACATGCTTCTCGGTGCGACCTTGCGCTGACTCCTTTCAAGACCGCTCTCGAGGAACACAACGCGCGGCGGAGCCCAAAGTGGTGCCAAGCTACCGGCCGAGTCCCCAGGCAATTTCTTTGAGGAGGGATTCTGCTGCCAAGTGATAAGCATGCTGGGAGTGTCATTCTCTGGTGGGTTTACGCTCAGAGGTGGCCGCCAAACCAATATTAACATTCTTGAGGTTTCTAAACAGCATGTCACTCACCTAAAGTTATTAGGTGGTCTAGTTTCGCTTAACCCCTGACTAGAGCCGCTAAACTTAGCTTAGCTGCAGCGTCCTTGGCATCGACGCATTGAGAGGACGTGGTCAAGCCACAAAGGCTGTGGTACATACTTTTTTCTTGTTCGAAGGATGGCTGTGCCTGGCCCCTAAGCGTGGAGATATTTGGAGAACAAGGAGAAGTCGGAGGTTCGGAGGCAACCCCGGAAATGTTCCCTGGCTCTTCCCTGCCCTGTCCCCTCGCCAAACACCTCCCCACACCTCACTGGCTGCCAACTTCCAGCATCTTGTTCTTCCAAAGATCTCGCTGCACCAGCACGTCATGCTCCAGTTCCCTTTCAATCGAGAACGGGACCTCGTCACACAGTGCGAAAACGGTAACAACGTGTGATGATCGCTCTCTTTCGACCTGTCGCTCAACGTCGCGCACCTATGTCGCACGCCTCACCTGTCCCAATCTCTGGCAAGGGATGGCTGGATGCCCTTGACGGTATGAGCTCATGCTACTTCCATACCTCTTCTGCCATGACAACTTCGTACTCAACCCGAGGCGAGATCCGCTTCAAGATGTGTATCTTCGCGCTATCCATTGTTGCTCGTTGATTAGTTCTACTGATCTCAAGGATGCGCACGCTGAGGAAGAAACTTTTGTATTCTCTCGTTCTGCTGGATTCAGTGAGGTGTAGTGGGACAAGTTACAATGAGGATGGACTGGAGGTAGAGCTGGAGAAGAGGGATGCGGGCAACACTACGTTGGCAGCACCTATTATTGCAGTTCCCAGCCAACATTGGTATGTCGGGCCTTCCCCAAGCCAAGTATCACAAAGCAGACCATCTAACAAGACCGATTCATAGGGAAGGAGTCGACGGCAACTGGTCGACCTTCGAAATCCGTGTTGGCACACCCGCAAACGTCTTTCGCGTCCTTCCCGTCACTTCCTGGCAAGAAACATGGGTGGTCTGGGGGTCTGCAGCAGGCCATTGTAATGTGAGCGCTGGCGTATCGCCAGACTGTGGAGAGGCCAGAGGCGGTCTTTTCGACAATAACACTTCGAGTACGTGGGAAAATGGCCAGGAACAATTTCTGGGGTTGAATGAGGCGTTGGGGTACGATGGGGAGGGGCAATACGGTATGTGTGCTAAATCTTTCCTGGGGGGGGAAGGATGGGTAGCTTGCTTGAGCAAAGACGCTGATGAAATGTGACTAGGATTCGATACCGTGGGAATTGGGTACACGAATGATACGGGACCCACACTCACGCATCAAGTCGTCTCTGCGATTTTCTCTAATAGTTATTGGTTTGGAATCCTGGGACTCGGGTTTCAACCTTCAAATTTGACAGGATACGGCGATCCACAGGCGAGTTTCTCAGACACCTTATTCTCAAACGGATCGATTTCGAGCAAGAGTTGGAGTTATACTGCTGGTGCATACTACCGGCTGAAGTCCGTGTATGGGAACTTGATATTCGGAGGGTACGATGCGTCGAGGTTTATGCCCAACAAAGTTGTCTTTACTATGACTGGGGATAATCTGAGGGATATTGTTGTTACAATTCGCAATATCACGGCAACCACTGAGCAAGGGAATACGACGTTGATGTCTACCCCCGAGTTTGCGTTTATTGATTCGGCGGTTCCGGAACTGTGGCTGCCCGTTGCGGTCTGCCAGCAGTTCGAGAAGGCTTTTGGTCTTACGCTTGACCAGGCGTCCGGGCTGTACTTGGTGAACGACACCACGCACCAGAATCTCATGAATATGAATCCCAGTATTACGTTCACCCTGGCAAACCAAAAGTCTGGCGGCTCGACAATCGATATCGTCCTTCCGTACGCAGCTTTCTACCTGGATGTCAAGCCACCAGTCTTGGTGAACAAGACGTCCCACTACTTTCCTATAAAGTCGACATCAGATAATACGCTCTACACACTCGGTCGCGCGTTCCTGCAAGAAGCATATGTTACAAGCCACTACGAAAGCCGCACGTTCAACGTCTCGCAATGCATCTTCGACGATACAGCCTCCCCACGCGTGATAGCCCTTCCTCCCACCCTTCCGAGCTCAGGCCCAGGCTCCTCAGGCTCTGGGAACCAAGGCTCTGAGTCCGAATCAAAACACAAAAAGCTAAGCGGAGGAGCAATAGCCGGTATCGTCATCGGCGCGCTTGCCCTACTGCTCCTGCTCGGCGCCCTCATCTTCCTATGTCTCCGCAGACGAAAACGCGAGCCTGACCCCCCGAGTACGCCACCTGTCGAAATCGATACCGGAAAGCGGATCGACCAGCCGCCCAGTGGGCAGGTTTCTAATTATGCTTCCGAGGTTGACGGGCAGGAGAAGATTGAGATTCAAGGAAATCCGATTATGTTTCCACAGGAACTGGAGGCTGAGGTCCCCCAAGCCGGGCCGAGTTATGTGAGGGCAGTAACCGAAGCAGGTGCTATGAGTCCAATTCGAGAGCAAAAGACGCCAATGGCGGAGTTGGGCGCTGAAGAAGGGGGACTGGTTGAGGGGCATGGAGAGGGGTATCGAGAACAGGATGACTCTCCGCGAAGTGGCGATGGAGAGCGAGGGTTGGACCATATTGTGAGTCCGAATAGTAATACGATGCCGAGTTTGATGGGGAGGGGAAGGCCGATTAGGACGTCAGGTAGTCCTACAGTTAGTGAAGCCACGCAGAGTACTTGGTCTCCGAGCACGCCGGTGCGGAGGAGGGGAAGTAAATTCGAAGAGAGGTTTGGAGACTAATGCTTATTATCAATATGTCGAGATCCCTAGCAATGCGTATCCATTTTTTGGTTGTTGTAAAAGTGCACAAACTAACCACCGCCGAGGGCGGACTCCCAAAGGTAAGTATTCGGTTCCCCAAATTACTCCTTGTTTCCTTACCTTATCCACCTATCTCGAAATTCCCTTCCATTCCTCATAAGAGAAGCCGAATTAATCCACTGTTTTGCACCCATGCGTCTTGCCTCCATTCCCTCAAGCCTTGCGCTTGTAGCTTCCCCGTTGGCTACCGCCATGCTAACTGCACCAATTGAGGGTTACGAGGTTATGCAGTCGTGGAAATTCAATGGACTGGCGAATATCAAAGTCAGGCATACAATGTCACTGGGACTATTGAAGTAAGTTCCTCGCCATCCTATGATGATTCCTCGACTTAAAAAATCTAGAAAGGGGTTGCTCACTTGAGGTCCTTTGATCCAGCGATCTGCATCAAAACTTGCAGCAAGATAATGTAGGCTTCAAGCTACGGTACACATCTTTATGCGCAAGACTGAAAATGGCGTAGGGAGGGTATCTCTGCCTGTCCTGTAACACAGTATAGTTTTGGTTGAAGTGGGGGGCAAGTTGAATTTTCGTAATGTAAAAAATTTGTCAAAGAAGCTGTAGATCTGACTACGTTATCAGACAAGCAAACCCCTGAGCTCTCAACAGTCACACTACTGCAAATTCTACGTCAATCAAATAGTTGTCTAATGTTTATTTCGACCTCGAAACTAGCTATACACTACCCAGTTCCAGGCTTGAAAGCAGCAGCAATGCAGACCTGATCTGTCTTCTGGACTTTTCCGGAATTGTTTGCGGGATATCGTGCCTCATATCGCAGATTTCTACACTCTATGATGGCGACCAAATCAAATGTGACCACATAGTGAGCCATGCCTTGCTTCATTCCGTCTGCGTCAAGCCGAGGAGCTCTTCGGCGGATCAGTCTGTCATCTCTCAGAAAGGTCATATCCGAGACAAGCTTGCCCACGATTCGTGCTCCTATGCGTTGCCCATTAGCAGAGCACAATAGTGGCCAGGGCGGAATTTCTTCACCATTGTTGTATTCATGGTCCAAAGGATAGCTGGACGCGGTGGGTTTGTCATTCACGTACAGGTATTCGTCGCAGAGAAGCCGTTCACTATCTATTGGAAAAGCATGGACTGACTTCAAGGGCCTGTATGTATGCATGGGAGGCAAAACAGCGCCCTACGTGGAATTAGTTGAATGTCTCCCTGAGCATCAAGCAGTGAAAGGCTGACATGGTGGATAAAATAATGGATGACCTTGACGTATTGTTCCCCGTCACAAGGATCAATGAATGTTTCAGCGTTTCGATGTCCCATGAATTGTTCGGGATCGTAGAGCTCATTACGAAGAAATCCATAGCTGGAATACGCTTCTCTCACCGGGCCACCGTCCAAATTTGCCCCTCTGAGAACAGATCCGCTGGAGACTGCGGTTACACTTTCACAAGTGTCAGCAAAGAGACGCGATAGTAGAAGAATACAGACCAGGTTTTCTTATTTGATAGTATCAGCTGAATCGGGTAAGAGAGATTGACCTTTTTGGCATATTGGACGAGAAAATTCTTCAGATAACTTCGTAAAGAAGGAGCGGCTCCAAAACCGCCAATGAGGTAAACTCTCTACGAGTGGTGTTAGCAAGTTAATGCACTGAGCATGACATCTGAAGAGTGAGTGGGGCGAGCAAAGTACCTTCACCTGTTGGCCTTTCATCATCGCACCCTCGAGTTGTCCTTCCAAGACTTTGGCTACACGCTTGAGGAGTGGCAAAAAAATGGCGGCATAATCGGCCCTGTAGGAGATAATTTAACCCCTATTTTGACGAATTGTGGAGCTGGGGTTAGATTTTCATTCCAATTCAATATAAAACACTCACGGGCTGAGGATCAAAACGTTGTCTTCAAATCCTTTTGCTGCAGCCCCAACCAATCCTCTCTGTCGATCCCCGCGAAGTCCATCGATCTTTACGCGCCCGCTTAGATTTTTGGTAACATCTATGGAACGTTTGACAAAATTTTCAAATGTGAAAATTGTACCCTGGACTATTGCCTCCAAAGTTCGGCCATTGTCTTCCAGGTATGTCTCTTCGGCGAGTCTCTCCAATAGAAGGTTTGCGTAATTCTTGTTCAGATAGCTAGCGCCACAGTTATCTCCTAGTTAAGGTTAAATACTGCTAATATCATCGCAGACCGGAATCTTACCTCCTGGCTGGCCAACTTCTGCCCCCAGGCTCAAAGGATAGGAGTTGGTTACCATGTATGTAGTCCCATCAACGGTTCCACCACCACAGTCTAGAACGGTAAATGTTTCTCCGGCCTGTAAATATTAGCTAAATCTAGGTAACCCAAACGAGGCCGAACAATCTTTTTTACTACATACCAGCATATCATCAGAGGTTCCCAACAGATAGGTTGCTGCCGCCTCCGGCTCAGAAATGATAAAAAGATTATCTACGCTTCCGTGGCGAAGTGTCCCGAATTTTGTCTCACGAATGGCAGCTTCCATGGCAGTCTGAAGAATTCGCAACGATGTAGCATCCCAGATAAGTGGCACGGTCAACACGAATGAAATAGAGCATTGATCAGTGAGCCCCTCGTGCTTGATCAACTGGTGCCGAGTGTGACGCAAGACTGGTACAAGAAAATCTGTGATAAGATCTTGCGCGTCTTGACTCTTAGGGACATCTGTAGTTCCGAATTTCCGAATGATCTTCTCGGCGATGAGCCTGTCGATACGTGGCCGTATTTCTCTCTGATCGTCGTGGGCGTACTCTGCTCGTAGGAGCATGGATTTTACGTGTTCGATACGGCGATGTTCACTCCGTGGTGCAAGTTCAACATACTTTTTATATGGCACTTCATAACCCCAAAAGAATCTGGCCAAGTCATCCCCGCCTTGGCCGGAATCACTCGAAGAAGAGCGACTTGCCCGTAGATCTTCATCGTCACTGGAGGTGGACTCCGAGTCAGAGTTGCTGAGTTCAAATTGACCAACGGGACGGCCACGGATTTTGGGAACCGAAGAATACCAGGTCTCAGTTGGAATATGCATTTTCGAGCCATCAAATCCGTCATGTGGCCATTCAGAGATGACACCAACTTCGTGCGGAAAGACTCGTGTGTGATCGTCTTCGTCTGACAGGATGTGGTATGAGATAGAGGTGAAGGTTGTACCATAATCTACTCCTACAATAATCTCTCGTGGAGTTTCGCCGCTATTTGTGTCGATGTTAGGATTCCGCGAGTTCTGCCTGTCCCACTGACTTGCCGACGCGTCGAGGTGACCCGCACGAGAGAGAGAAACATTGGAGGGGTTTGGTCGCCGCGAGGGAGATGAAGTGTATATTCCTCTGGACTTGGTTGCTGAACGCATCTTTGTTGATCGTGAGACTGGGGGTTCCGGTGAGTTGTTTCTTGAGGTCGATCTCCGATCAGTGGCCCTTGATGCCGAATTTTTTGTTGGGTACAAGCGTTGGAACTTGGAAATTCCCATAGGTCCCCGTGGGGATGAACCAGAAGCCTGCTGTCCTCGAGTGTGCATAGAGGTTGGGCCAAGTCCAGAGCCAGATAGTTCAGTTGAGATCGAGTTTGGATTTGTCTGCTGCCGGCTGCTATGTTGTTCATTCCAAGCGTTCACGTTGGGCAAAAGCCCTGCCACGACGGGCGACCGACATCCTCGTAGATATCGGGGATAGAACAATCAATTTAGCAGATGCGGAAATGTAATTGCGAGACTGCTCAAGACAAAGCATGGATTAGCTAATTGCATTCAATATTTTCAAATGAGAGTGGAAAGATCACAAGGGGAAAATGTCTTTGAAGATATTGGCTCCTACAGTATTCCAGGAACGACTCGAGGTGGTTTGGAATCAGAATTACAAAGCCGTGGCTTTCGTTGATGCTAATTGAAGGGGAGGAGAACCTTAGTCTTGAAAGTCGTTCCGTTCTCTCTTCGGCAGCTGAACCTTCCCGAGCATAAGCACGAAGTCGAAGTCCACCCCGAGGGTGTTGATCCGAAACGCCACCACGATGGCGCCCGGGGCGACCGGTTCATTGCCAACAAGCCACATTCAATAAACTTTCTGAACAAGGAAATGGCAGATCTGAGATCGAGGATGCTGTGGTCTGCCTCCCGCAGATCATTCCGTTTCAGGGGGTCGGTTTGGTCCTTTGAGAGGCTGAATGACAGCGGCAACGCTAGAGCCGACCCGAGCATTTCCTCCCCGCGGTACGAACATAGAACACAACAAGCCGCTTCCAAAAATACATCCCCGCGGACAGCTAGAGTTCGCCCCGAAATTACTTTCCTGGGTTCTGACCAGCAGCAAATTTCTTATCCCGGGTTGCCTACTCGTATTTTTGAGAAGTCTGAAACTCTTTGGCAATATTTAGTGAGATCTGCAAGGGTGGCGCGAGGAGCTCTTCTCATTGGCCCTGCCGGTTCAATCTTAAATCAACGATCTTCCAGAAATATCCAACGACACAGGTTTTTGGGCGTATTTGGGCGCAATTGAGCTCCTCCAGTTGGCTTAATACCCTGCAAATACTGTGGTATTTTGCCAAGAGTTTCAGACTTCTAAAAAAAACCCCGGATGTGCTCTCCGTGCGGTGAACTGACTACAACGTAGCACCTTGACCTTGTATCAGCCACAGCCATCGAAACCAACACTAATCCCAACCTGAAAGACTCGAGAATGAATGGGTTATTTCCAGTTTGGGGGCAAAGGGCTTCTCCACATTTCGCATGAGCCCCAGCAGACCAAGAAACTGCACTGCGACTTTTCCTTCCAATTGACTCGACCACCGCAAGACCGATCTTCCAGTTACAATGGCTTCGAACACGGTTTTCAAAGATGCTGATCTGGTAGCCACGCTTGCCTGGCTCGACTTCTGTCGGAATGGGCTCGACTTCTGGGAGACAGTGCCGGCTCATTTGACAGAAGCAAGGACGCAGCGCGGTGACGACAAGTATACGTTTACGAAAACACAAGTCAAAAACAAATTCAGCTCGATCTTGCGACGGTATTCAAAGGCATACTCTTCTGAAGCAATTCTGTCAAACGGCTCAACATACTTTGAGGGCGCCATATCCAAAACCATACAACGAGCCATCCGGAAGGAGTTGGGTTGTTATGAAGCCCTTCGTTCCCAAACACTACACCAAAACTCGGGGCAGCTTGGAATAAGTGGCATCCCAAGGCGGGCTAAGACAAGATCCGCAGGGGCTTGTTCCCAGAATCTTACAAATGTGGATCTGTCTGGAGATGTAAGTTTGGCGAGGGAATGACCTCCACGAGACTCAAATTATCAGGCAGTAACAGCTAGTTAGACCATGCTTCCCCCCACTCTTACTGCCTCTGAACGGCCAGCAAGGCCCGAGCACATGTCGGTGGCTCGTCCCAATATATCAGCAGAGGTTGCTTTGAACTTTTCCACGGCTCCGAAGAGTCTAAGATCAGCCGAAAGTCCCCTTGACCAAAGATTCCGAGAAGATATTGCACGAAGAGATATTGAGATCAGCAACATTCGCGAACAATGGCAGCAGGAAGTGGACGAGTTCAGCCAGCAACTCGCCAGGTACGAGCAGACAGAATTTGAACTTCGGGCCCAAATCAAGCACCTCCAAATGGCTCAAGAAGCTAGTAGGCTTACAGGGAGAGCTACACTTGAGAACAAACTGTCTGAGATGAACGGCAATATTTGGAGCTTGACTAGAAAGATACAGGAAATGCAAAAGCTAACGAATTTCACGGTAAAAGTTCCGCAGCAAGCAATCTCCGGTATCAATTCTGAGGTGCAGAATACCATGGATTTCGTCAGCTCTGAAATGGAGTCTATTTTGAACGGAAACGAATCGACTATATTATTCGATGTTCCATACATAGCCAGCAATAGTGACCTTGGAGCCCTCGTCCGTTGTATTTCCTTCAATCGCGTTCCTATTGACCAGGAAACTGCATGGCTCAAAAAATATATATTGAAGTCAAGCTCCTCCGGTATGATAGCCAGAGCATTGATAGCAGCCGCTCTACGGGAGTGGGTTTTTGTTACTCCATTCCCGAACTTTCTTCCGGTACCATGTCCTCTCTTACGAGCTACTCGGGAGGCTGTGATGACTCAAAGTAAGTGTTTCCCGCGTTCTGTTGGCATATCAGGACGGCTCTAACAATGGCAGATAACTGGAAGGGACTTCACATTCTCGACCTGGCAGCGCACATGAAGCTCATTGATAGCAGCCACTTCCAGGAAAACACAATTCCACACAAGGCCAGGGAATTAGCCGCCCGATTATCAAAAGTGTTAGCTGAACTATTTGCAAGACCAGACAACGAAAGTGAGGGCGAGATTTTCAATTCTTGGCGATGTGATAATGCCGTTTGGGAAGAGAGAGGTTTTCGCTTTGCTGGAATCTTTGAAGCTGTGCTCAGACTGAAGGCTTTCACAGTGACGACTGATCAGCAATACGAATTTGTCGTCTATCCACCTGGCACCTCACACATGCGGGAAGCGGAAAAGCAACCTCACAGTGCTCAGTCGGATAGACGGAATATATCTATAGGAGATCCAGGGAATGACAATAGACCAAGTTGGCGTCACGCATCAATCCACTGCTACCCCACAAAGGGCGTACTCGCGCAGGATCCACTGGTCGATGCCCTCGTGGACTCGAACAACTTCATCGCCAGAACAGCGCAAGAAAGAGCCGAGTTGTGTACGCACACAAGTTATATCACCGTCTCAAAGACGGACACTGTCAACTTCGCACCACAGCCAACATTGGAGACTTCTCAACAGCAAACACAAAGGGGAAGCATGGCCGAATTACCGCATGTTCAAAGAGCGTATGGGGGAATGTTACCAATTGCTATGCCGACTGTGAGGAATCCAAATGACGAGTGTTATATAGAAGTTGACGAGGATGAGCATGGTACGATCAATACAGCGAAGGGTGTTGAGAGAGGAAAGACGGGGGACTGGAGATGTGTAACTTGCTCTCGTTCATTTTCAAGCCAATCAAACCTCACTCGTCACCAAGTTGCCAGTATGTTATATTCGTCAAGAATACATTTACGACGAATTACTAACAGAGTAATAGAGGCGTGCCCGCTATGCAAAGAATGTAAGGTATACTTCCCTAGTAAAGAGGATCTTTCGGAGCATCGCAAGCGGTGTGACAACCTCAAGCCTAGCAAGGACGCGACAAGCACAGGACTATTGAAATCAACAAAACAATCCCCCCCGATCCGCATGACGCACCAAAACGCAACCCATTTTCCCAGGCCAACTGAAAAACCAAAACCGAAACATGACTTAACTCCAAGTACAACCACTCTCCCATATGCGTGTGCAATATGTGATAAGAGATTTTCCACGCAGAGAGATTGCAACATCCACAAGGGCAAAATGCATAAACAAAGGCCAGATCCCAAGTCTTTAGAGCTTTCCGAATGTCGTTCCGCCCCAGGTTTGAAGCAGAGCCAGGTGTCAAGTAGCGATGAGGCAACCCACGGACGTCTCGGTAGTGATTGCACTGGAAGCGTGTCGGTTGTTATTCCAGCCCAGGGAGCATTAGGGGGGCAGAGCGATGTGACAGATGAGCAGAACAGCCACGAACCACCCCTGGAAACTCCTGGTGGGGTCCCTGACAGACTTACCACCTCCAAACTCCCTTCAAAGCGCCCTCGAAGCATGTCACCCGGCAGAGAATCTCGGCGAATCAAAACCACAGTTCAAAGTAACGATGGACGACACCAAGAGGCGGAAGATGGACCATCCTGCCAATCCCCTTGCGTCGAGGGTCAGCTACGAGGGACAGGCAGCGCAGACCTTGAAACAGTAGCTGGGAGTGTTCCCTCAACCAGTAATGACGCAGAGGATGGAGAAAGTCCATCTACACAACTGCAAATACTGTGAAAACCAGTTTTCTAGAGTTAAGTATCCACGACGGAAAGCGAACAAAGGATGGTTGAGTTATCCAGCTGTCCCGGCTATAGAGTATTCAATGGATTCATTTCGCAATTTTCGTCATGAGGCAACAGAATCTGCTCAGACGGCTTATACGTGCTAGATGGCGGGAGAGTGATCTGGTGGTGACGGCGGCCCAAGTAGAACAAGGGTTACTGATTGAAGATTGGATGAGGACAAAAACATTTTGTAGCCGAGAAATCAAAACATATTCCTTCTCTCGCTTGACTAGAGCACACCTGAACACTGAATTTAAGCAGTTATCTGTGTTCAAACACGCTTCCTTTCCGGGCTTGAATCTTCCCTTTTAATGAGAGCATCGATGCCCAGAGGATCGTTTGGTATATAAGAGAGCAGGGCGGGAATCAATCTGAGCCCTGCGATCTCTTATAATCGGTAGACCGACTATCAGCTTTCCCAGACTGCACCGCGGGGAGGTGTTGAGTCGTTGCAGCCCAACCAAATCTCGTCTTGTACAGTCCTATAATGTACAAGTGTTATATCAAAGGATTGACCGACTGTCGTCTTCGTCATACGGCTCGTAGTTTCACAGCTGGGAGCTTCACCTCATCACTTCCATTCCGCTACTGTTGTGTTCTGTTCCTCTTGGTTACACGAGTACAAATTATTGAAACGGAAGATGTCGGTGCGTACTGCATTTTTCAGCGCAAATCCCCTCCGTGCAGTCACACGAGGAAACCTCCCTGCACGAACCTTGAGATGTAACGCTTTTCACAAAAGTGTGGTCCGGTAAGATATTTCTCTCGGCGGATAATTACCAAGGACTTTATAAACCAACGTACACAAGGAAAGTAGTTGAATAAACATGAAATGCCATCGCCCAAAGGCGGCGCCCGAAGGTTCGACTTGAAATGGACTTCGTGACTTCTCTAGATGAGAAAGAAGACACGAATAGTATAGACTGAAACATCGGCTCACACGTGTTAATTATAAGCTTTCTTCCCTACCTATAGTCGGTCCGATGTAATAATAATAAAAGAAAAGAAAGTCTATTAAAATTCTCACATTTCATATAACTAAAATATCTAATAGTATAAATTATTTATATACTTCAAAATTTAATTACTAATTAACTATAAATCTTATTAAAAATCGAGTGAAGATATTTCATTGGCTTAATTCCATTTTCGTGATACTATTATCTAGTATCGATTAATTTAATTTATAGTTCAAAGGTTGTACTTGGCATAAAGGCCAGACCCGTGTCGTTATCATTGTGTCGGGCCGACCGTACTCTTTACGGATGAAAAGAGCGCTTGACTCGGACTTTGGCTCCATTGCCGTCCCGAAAGACTTGATCGCCCACCAAGCTACATCGAGCCGGCTTTCCGAAGAAATATCAGTTTCCTTCCAGTATTGTGCAGCCGAAAAATGCGAGACACGCGCGTACCCCTGCAAACACATCGGCTCCTTGCTGTTGTTCCCCACATGACTTCACCTGGCACCTTCAACATACATCATGAAATGGAGACTTCTCCGTACTTCCCTGAGCCTTGTGATGTAACCCTGATTCTTTTCGATGTTGTTGCCCGGCGCTACTAGGGTACGCTTCGTCACACATGCGTGGGCCCGGTTTGCGAGGCGCAATGGGAATGGTCTCACTCGCCGCAAATCCCATTCTCACCTTTCAGGCCGGTCGTTCACTATTGACAGATTGCGCCGAGTCCGAGACTATCGGTGGCACAAGTGAGTTGTTCGTAGGTAGGCTGCTACGTGCTAGCTGCGGAGTACAAGTGTACGTGTATTTCCTCCTTGATACCATTCCTCTCGTTCCCAATCCTCTTCTTCCCAATGCGATTCATTGGGGGGGTTTTGCTATGAGGTCCCTCGCACTCTCCTTAGTGGCAGCTTCGTGTGCTCTAGCTGCTAAGCTCGAAGAACGGGCTGCCAATTGGACGGTGGGGCAAACAGTCAAGACGAGCAGCGGACCCGTCAACGGACATCCTGCAACGAACGATTCGGATGTCTCTGAGTACTTGGGGATTCCTTTCGGGCAGGCGCCAATTGGAGACCTCAGGTTCGCGGCCCCGGTTGCGTTCAGTGGCACTGCGCCGCTCAATGGCAGTTCTTTTGTAAGTCTGGTTCACTCGCAAAGGTAAGAGAGATAGCTAACAAATTATACATTAGGGCTTTTCATGTCCTGTCCGCCAAGGCTCAAGCTCCTTCCCTACTGCTGAAGAATTAGCAGCCGCTAACGTTACAGCTGCGGGAATACCGGTGTTAGGGGTAATGAGCAATGGAGACGCCAATTACAGCGAGGACTGCCTATATCTAAATATCTGGACAAAACCACAAACCGGAGATGCGAAGAAGGCGGTGCTAGTCTGGATATATGGAGGTGGATTTAACAGCGGGAGTTCTTCGATTCCGGGATACAATGGGGCCAATATTGCAGGTCAAGAGGATGTTGTTGTTGTCTCCTTCAAGTGGGTACTCTAATCCTATGTGGATGCCTAGATACCAACTTTGTGGCAGCTACCGGTTGAGTATCCTTGGCTTTCCAGGAAACCCCAATGGAACGCTAAATCTGGGCCTGCTGGATCAGCGACTGGCTGTAGAATGGGTACGAGACAACATTGAGAACTTTGGGGGTGATTCATCCAGAATCACTCTCTTCGGACAGTCCGCAGGTGGAGCTTCAGTGGATGCATATTCCTATGCGTGGGCTTCAGATCCAATTGCTGCAGGATTCATCCCCGAATCCGGTAACATGTTTGGCTGGGGTCTTCCGAACTCCAAGGCCGTTGCTGCTAAAGCATGGCTCAATGTAACCGAGACACTTGAATGCGGGAACGCTTCTTCGGATCCCGCAACTGTCCTCTCTTGTATGCGAAATCAGACCTACACCGCGATTCTCAATGCCATCCCCGCCCTCCACGGGACCGCCTCCATCCTCGGCGGCTTCGGGCCCACCGTTGATGACACCGTCATTTTTTCCAACTACTCACAGCGCACACCAGCCAAAGTCCCCATGCTCATCGGAAACAACAACTACGAAGGTGGCCTCTTCCGCACCGAGTTCGCCCTCTCCGGTCTCTTCTTCCCCGACACCTTCTGGGACGACTTCAACCTCCAAGAATTTACGTGCCCAGCTGGGATCCGTGCCAATGCCTCCATCGCTGCTGGCAACCCGACCTGGCGGTACCGCTACTTTGGTGTGTTCCCCAACCTCGCCATCTCCTCTGAAGCAGGTACATGGCACGCGGCCGAAATTCCTATCATCTTCGACACCGCACCTGGCTCTTCCACCTCGGAAGAAGTCTCAATAGCAAACTACATGCGTGGAGCCTGGGCTGCGTTCGCCAAAAATCCTCAAAAAGGATTGACGACTTATGGCTGGCCAGAATATGACACGAAGAAGGATACGCTGATCAGACTTGCCTTTGGTAATATCACCGGCCCGAACGTTATTAATCCGTATCGGTATGATGCGGATTGTGTCTTTGTCAATGTGTCGAGCACGAATGCCAGTAATTACCCCACGTTGCCGGATTTGGGGGCGAGTGTTACGCCCACTCCAACTTCAAACTCGAATTCGAGTTCTGCGACGGGGACTGCGACAGGGAGTAGAGGTACTCCGACGACGAGTAAGAGTGCAGGGCGGAAGATGGAGATTGGTGGGTGGGTTGGGTTGGGTGCTGTAGTAGTTGCGTATTTGCTTTATGGCTAAAAGATAATCATTTTAGAAATTAGATAGGAAGATACGACTGCTATGGGAAATAAAGCTACCCTATAAAGCTTATCTTTTCTTCGCGGAGAGATGTGGGGGGTAATGCAGTGAAGTGATGCGCGCGAACTTTTCCTTCCTTACCCCTTTCCTGGCTCGCTTAGATGGGAGATGGAGGTTTTGAACACTCTAAAGTTTCAACCACCTATTATGGGTAACCCCAGGTCAGGTCAAGCGAATTGGGATATTCAATGATTTTTGATTGCTTTTCAGTTTCGGTTCTGCTAGTACATGGAATGGTTTGGTACTCTTCTTGAAGTAACGCGAATGTAAGCACAGGGAGTTTGGTGTAACGTGGTTCCCAAATCGGAACCTTCAATGATTCTCTGCAATTGAAATAACAAAAGACATGATGATACAAGGAGCTGATCGTTCTCCTTCTGTGAAATCTGGACCCAAATATTTAGCAGAGCTCAAATAATCCAATACTTCCTTCCGATTTCTTCCCTTCAGTCAATCCTCAAACGACTACGTCTTCGGCTACTTCTCCAGCTTCGAAGGCTCAATGAAATTATCCACCCCACCCATGTACCCATACTCGCTGATGAATTTAGGGGCACAAGTACCTCCATTAAGATGCTAAACTTCTGGTACATGATCTCGGTAGTCACGAAGACATACTCTGCAAGACTGCATCTTGACCACTTGTCTTCGAGCAAAGATCGATAATCTCTCCAAAAGTTAGGTAGCTCTTTGCATCGTAAGCAAGAAGCTTAGTGCTAGCATCCTTATCCTCAACCAATACACGAACGAAAGGTCCCGTTGATTCATTGGGGTCTATAATCGGCATGCGTACATCCTTTGCTAACGGTAAGACGAATGAGTACTTCCCATTAGCAGGGTTGAATCTCGGAATGAGAATGAAATTTGTGTTGTAGCCGCCAAGGTAGATGAAGGAGACTTTCTTGGCCAGTTCAGGTTACTCGTTCAAGATGTATTCGATGACCGTGGCCTTCGGGTCCCAGTGATTGCCATTGCCGTATTTCCATTCGAATGTGCTTTCGTGGGAGGAAGAGCGGAGTAGACGAAGAATTTAAAAGATGGTACGCCTGCTACTACAATGGCTGCATTTTCCCATTCAGGATTTCGGCGTTGAAAGCCGCTTCATTGGCTGACTTCTCGCCGACGGAAGGCTTCGCCTCTAATATTGTCTTGAATGTGTCCCGGAAATTGATGTTCAGGAAAATGGCGTTGATATTGGCAAATCCTTGGAAAGAGAGGAGAGTTCCGAGAGGTCGGCTTGGACCGCCACTACTCCAAGAGCAGATAAAGCGAGGGGGGCAGAGGAGGCGGGATTCCGTGTGAGACAGCGAACATTCCAGCTGGCTCTGAGAAACTCATCTGCCACAGAGGAGCCTTGGTTTCCTGTTGCTCCAACTATATTGTTTATCTTTTTGGGGGCAGCCATGACATAAATTGTTGGCAACTTTAATGAAAGCAAGTATTTGGAGCTCAAGATAGAGCCACTCCAGGACTACAGTTTAGGGAATTAAGGGGAACTTATATTTTCTCGGTGGACTTCGCTATCTATTTCCTCAATATAAAAGCTGTTAGCATCAGGTAATTCACAAGATTCTAATATGGTTGTCGTGAGATCTCTCGTCCAACTCTCAACGGCCACTCTCATTTCAATCAAAGCATTAAAAGTTTGGACAC
The DNA here is from genome assembly GCA_021399465.1 of Hyaloscypha sp. PMI_1271. Classification (NCBI taxonomy): domain Eukaryota; kingdom Fungi; phylum Ascomycota; class Leotiomycetes; order Helotiales; family Hyaloscyphaceae; genus Hyaloscypha; species Hyaloscypha sp. PMI_1271. Next base: position 39,355 of record JAJTUS010000229.1, on the reverse strand, counting down.
AAAATTCTATCTCCATTTTAATAACAATTCTAGAAATGAAATCCGAAGGTATTAAAATCTTGCTTTTATTCAAAAGCTCCGCCTTCTTTTGGTGTTGAAAGGCTAGTGTTTTGGGGTGCTCTTTCTGGAGTGAGCAAGATGATACTTGAGACCTGGATCGGAAATATATTCTGAACAGCGACTTGGTTTATTCACTAAACGTAACACCCAGGGTAGGGGGTTTAGTCACTAAAATTCAAGGCATATTACCTGTCGCATAAGACGAATATCAAGATAACATAACCTCTTGTGACGGATTTTCCCCTCCTTTCAAATACCCCGGACCGGTGCATTGCCTCAACTCCATCTACTCATTGATTAATAGAAACCATTGAACCGAATATCCAATCCTTATTCAATCCTTCCACTCGACCATGGGAGCTCAGGCTGCCTAATCAGAGGGACCACTTCCTTCCCCGTCCGTCTCAGCATTGGAGAGCCATCACGCGACCAAGGCGGCCACTGGAACTCTTCACTGCCCGATCGATATTGCTCAAGCTCCCGCTGTGGAGGTTGCAAGGAGAGAGCATGCTTGATCTCACATGCTAGTGCCTGTGTCTTCTCTCCCAGAGCTTGCAGAGTCCGATACATGGCGTGATTGTACTCTGTACATTCTTCAAGCCGATTACGAAAGTACTCGAGCTGCTTCTTGGAGCGCTGGCGGTGTGCCATTTGCGAGATTCGGTTTTGCTCACGTCGTTTTTTCTTCGCATCCATTGATTTTCTCGAGTCGTGTCTTCGAGAGTTGTGGTTCAGAATATTTGCTTCGATATATTGCTCGATTTCAGCACGTGGTGTGCTGGACTCACTTAGAGATTCGTCCAGAACCGGTATATTCCACGCTGAGATTTTGGGATCTTCAGTCATGCTCATAAAGTAGGAATTTTCATGAGGACTCGGCTGCTGGATGTTAGCAATGCCAGACATAATGTGAAGCACACACACCTGATCCAGATCGAATGGCACTGAGTGTACACCTTGAATGTACCAAGCCGGTTCCCAAAAGAAATTTTGCGTGTGTTCCGACATCTTGGGGTTGAAGTTCCTCCGCCTATCTTTGCAGCTTCATAATCATTTTTGTTTCCCTTTTTTGAGATCAAGTGGCAAGAGGTTGAGAGGGGCGGAGGTATGTATGTGCAATGTAATCTTATCTTATCACATGATCCAACACACCAATGATACTCGGAAAAATTACCCGGCTCATCTTAATGACTGAGAAGGGTCATGGTTTCCTCATGCACTGGGTCTAGATGTTACTGAGACGCGGAACTCGCCTGATTGGCTCAATGGGGGAACTACTGGGGATGCAACAACAAAGAGGAGGGTACTTGATGTACAAAGGATCTTGTAATCAAGCCTAACCCACAGCTCAGCGCTTTCTCCATGCGCCGCTGTTTGAATCCGTTCAAAAATGAAAATATATGGGCGGGTCTTTTGCCAACCGTTCTGCATAATACCCCTGAGACCGTGGCTATTGTGATTGGATACTTCGAGTCTTGTTTACCCAATGCGGCAAAGTCTCATGCAGCGCTGCCCAACTTCTTGATAATTGGACAGCGAAAGATTAGCTGCAGTCTGATTACATAGGAATCTTTCATGCCCACTTTCGATTTACAAACCTTGTATTCCTTTGCGCCAAGTTTTCCCCCATGACGAAAGCGGTAAACTGGCTCTGGTGCTACTGTTGCCACAACTAAAGAAGTAAACAAGCAGAAGAAGCCGGATTGTGATTGGATCTCATGGGGGATTCTATCCCTATTCGTCCTAGACCTGTGCTCAAAGCTGGGCCTCACTGCCCACAAACCGAGTGGACAGAAGAGGAAGACGATAGGGATCTCACTGGTAGGAATCAGACCGTGTAATCAACAATTTATACACAACTAACATACTCGCTACGAAAGAACCGCGATTGGTATACACCGTACCCTCTCGTACTAGAATGCCGGCATGGGCTGACAAACTGCCTTCCCCCAGGGATTTCAATTTGTTACCGAGAATGGGCTTGCTCGACCAAAGGGGATGGCCCGGGAGCTCATCCGATCCAAGGCACGGCGAAAAAGGATCGAGCGATCTCAGAATGCTCTGGGAAGACGCGTGACTCCTCCACTAGCTGGTCAGAAAGACTGGGATGGCGGCAGAGACCAAAAGCTGGGAAGCCTCGTTTTATTGGATCATGAGTTTGAAATAGACCGCGGCCCAACGAGCAACTCCTACGACCCATTTAATGCATTGCCAGTGGACAAACGCGGCAATGCTCATTACATACTGAGTCAATGTACGTCATGTTTTCTCGGCAAAAAAGACCCCCTTTCGCACTACAACCCACCCCCGCGGCATTTGTGAAGATCTTCCGCGCATATGTGCCGTCGAGTTCAAGGTCCCCGCGGCTTTGCATGTCTACATCTTACCATCCACGTGAATCTCACTGACAATTGAGCAGACAATGAAATCTTCCTCCCTAACATGCCACCATATTACTCCGCGGTCCAGTCCTTCACAAGGGAGGACACTCTTCACTTCACAATGTCAGATCCAGCAGTTCTGCATGCAGTTCTAGGTCAGATTGTAAGTCCAGCGACGTTTGCTACGCCGCCAAGGGCATTGGCCCCTTGGTCTGTTGGATCCACTAAATGTGGCTTTTGCCAATCCACCACCCCAACCCAGGCGACTAGTTTCATGAGATACTAATTTGCCCACTTTCCTAGGCCATTAATTTGGGAATGTTCGCAAGGGGAAAGTCAAGTTCTGACTCGACGTATCACCTTGGCCAAGCGATCACTTTACTAAATAAAAGAATCTCAAATTGTAATCATGATGACATTTCGAATGCAACGATATTCGCTGTGGGCTCTCTCGCCAATTTGCAGGTACCTGCCCCACTCTTTGAGGATGCCACCCACCCATATTTCAGCTGAAAATCCGACTTATTGACGGGGTATTAGATCACGACTGGATGCCTCAATAGTCTTAAGATCCACCTTGATGGCCTCGAAGCTTTGGTCAAACGCAGGGGTGGTATTCGCGCTCTGGTCGACCACCCCCTGATCTTGAAATTTACATGTTGGTAAGTCAGCTCCTTACATATGTCAAGTTTGTTTCCCTGTTCTAATTGCCTATAACTAGGGTTGATAATATGTGTTCTATTACACTGGGGTCCAAACCCCGTTTTGAGCTAGTCACTGCAACTCCATATCAGGAACCCTTGTATCCGGATTTTTACGGTACCACAGCTTCAAGATATAAGACCAAGCTGTCTAATCTCACAAGCATGGAGGATCTCAGCCAAAAGACTATCGAGGCATACTATCTCCTACGATATTTGGTTGACGAGAAAGACAAATTATACTGGATCCCGCCTCCGCCGGGAACTAGAATTACAAAAGAAGACTTTCAGCTGGGTACTGACCAACTGATGCGCCGACTTACGAACATAGTCCAATACGAAGTTCCAGATTCCTCGAAGCCGAATGCTCTGATTTACGGGTTGTTTGGAAACGCAGCACTGACACATTCCGTTGCGTTTGTTTGCAAACCCAGTCGAGTCGGCTCCCCAGTCCAGCTGTCCGTGGAACGGATACGGGCAAGTTTAGAAATGATTAATTTACCTGCTTTTCAGGTCGCATATCCGGAAATGATGCTTTGGGTAATCATGGTAGGGGGATTAGCAAGCATTACGACTGTCCACCAGGAATTTTTCACCAAAATCCTTGCGGACGCATGTCTCGCTGTTGGGATTAATAATCCAACCGAGGAACTGCCTGTTTTCTTGGCGGACTTCTTGTGGAGTGTCTTCTATATAAATCCTGCGGCCAAAGGGTTCTGGGCTGATGTTGTCACTGTACAGGCACAAGTTACTGGGGGTGAGAGAAGTTGGAGTGAGTGAGGGGGTATTGAAACAAGTTGGATTTGCATCATTTCATGGATGGTGACCTTGGATCGCCTTGGAATAAAGGGTAGATCAATAAAAGTGGGTAAGGTCTTGGGCATTGAGAGAATTTCAACGGCAGTTTAAGAGGGAGTTCCGTCAAGCTTTCCTGGTCAACGACCGAGATAAAGCTGCTGCAATTAACATATGAAGTACTAGAGTAACATATACCCTTTCCAAAACGATTATCATTAAAAGTCGCTACCGTGCCTTGATCCACGTAGGAGTGTCCTCTAGCTCTTCACCCTAGGTATTGTCAACTTATTTCCTATCTTCAGAACAGCTGCCTCGTAGAACATAGATAACAAACTATATAATTTGCAAGTCCAGTACTAGTTACCGAGCTAAGAGGCTTTTCTGCCAACGCTTAAACGGTTAAACCTAGCTTACCGCATATCGTATTGTAATTAATATTGCCTGAATTACGTTCGAGTCTCTCTTTTCTCTGCCAAACAGGCGTAGGCGGGGTTTAACACTATTTTCGACTAAAATTAGTTAATTGCGGTCGCATTGCTTGAGCTTCGCAGCCATTTTTAGGCGAGGCGAAAAGGGAGATTTTCGGAATGCAATCAATGGTACAGCCCCGAATAATGGAAAGCCATATGTCAAAGGAATTACGATATCGTTCCTGAGCTTTCCTTCTATAGCAGGTTCATTTTCAGAAATACCACCAGTCTTCGTCGTCAATTTTCCCAATCACAAAGGCCAGCTTCTTCTTCTGCCTCTCGAGAACGTTCAAGGTCTCGCTGATCTTCTCGAGATTGTCAATATTGAAACTAACAACTAGGATCAAGGCGTTGAAGTTCTTCTTATCGTTTATAACCCACCATGTCTTCCTCATCACGAATATCTCTTCTGCCAGCGGCGCTGGATAATGTGACAGGTATCGATGATTTGGTTGAGCGCTCGCGACTCATGAGTAGCCGCGGCGGTGCTACTACTCTCCCCGGTTAGCTTCAGACCATATCTCTTCTCGAGCCCTGAGACGTACGTGAAGGCATCTTGGATAGACACAAGGGCCGTTGCGACAGTGCTACCGATTTGAGGTCACTTTCGCGCAGCGCGGGGAGCTCGTATCCCTCGCTCTGGGCTTTCACAATTTCGCCCCAGATGGTGAGGCGCTGGTTGAGGAGGGGCATTTGCGTGAGTGAGACTTCCATAATAGTACCTTATCTAATCTATTATATAAGATATAGAAAGGTCTTTAGAGTTGAGGAATAATATTTTTTAAATGGTTTATCGGGGTTGGGGTACATTTTCTGCTATCGCCTTTGTGTTGGGGCTATTTAATAGTCTATACGCTCACGGCATTGCTAACTCTAACTCAAGATTTGATATTTCGTTATGTTAAATTTATAATAGAATATGTTACATGCTGCTACACAATCGTGATTACTGTCTGCACATCCGAATCGACCCAAGACGGAGACAACATTATAGCAATACCCACACGAGTATAGGTCCCTTCGACGCTGGTCTTTTCCAAAATCAAACCAGAAACTTCGGTCTCCAGTAAAGACGTTGAATGATTTAAAGTTCCAAAGAAGAGGAGCTGATCCCAGTCTTCATTCCTCCAAATATCAGATGAAATCTGGGGCCTTCTGCCCCCACCAGATTTATTGGAAAAGTCATGCTCGTCATTATCTCCCAATGATTCCTGAGAACGAACCCGAGTGTAGATTGGTTCGAATGCAATGAGGACGCCCCGCAGTTTGATGTGAGCGTCGGATATCTGTCCGTATCGATTTGTGCCTGGGACAGTGGCATGCATCTCTACCACCTCGCATGCCGCCCATCCCGGAAAGAGTCGGCTTGTCACGAGTTCAGGAAGAGGATGATGAATTGGCTCAGACCATGCCGTCCACGAGAAGGACGGTGCATATATAGAAGCTTGTCGATGAGGCTCGCCTATCGCTGGCATCCGCACCTCGGCGGAGAACTTTCTGGGCTTGGTAGAACGGGTAACTTCCCAGAGCAATTGATGTGGGAGTTCCTTTTCCCACATTCCCGCAACGTATTTTCCGGGATGGAAGCTCTCTGCCAGACGTGCAATTCCAGATAAAGCAGGGAGTCGGTCAGCTTCAAAGGTGAGGTTTAGGCCCGTATATTCCTCCACGATCATACTCCACTGATAGTTAAATGGATCCTCGTTGCGATCATGTTTGCCGGAAAAGGCACGGGCTGCCAGCTTTCGAAAGTGCTCGAAAGTGACTTGCCAACCCGAAACGAAGAGAATATGTCCCTTACACTCACATATGTCTTCTTCACGACACTGGAAATAGAGCTCTCTCTTGCCGAAGTATAAAACTCTGGGGCCCAAAATTCGCTCCTGTAAGCACCATGCACGGAGGAATAAGGGAATACCGTCAGCTTGATCCTGCAGAACACCTTTCCAGCGAGAATGGTGATTAATATGCCTACGCACATACAGGGAGCTGCTGGCACCATCGAGTGTTTTAAAGGAGAGTTTCTTGTGTGTCTCGCGAGGTTGTAAGAATCCCGTAGAACAATTGTCGGCTTGACAAGCAGCGATCACCACCCATGAGCCACCGTAGATGTCTGCCATTTTGGCTGCTTCAGTTTGCCATTCCAGCACATCATCTTGGACAATGCAGAAAGAATCGATCCATAAGTACTTGACTCCCAACCAGCGAGTAACCTTTATGGCATCCTGAAAAGTTTTTGGAATCTCATTTGAAGAGATGCTGATCTGTCTAGATTCAATGTTGGCTTTGTTTGTGCTCATGATGCTTGCACCTCCCCAGCAATGTGTAAGCGCAACGTAGTTGAATTTTCCCTGTGATAATGGCGGCGAAACTAAGTGAATGCAATCGTCGTCGGACTCTCCAACACAGATCAGCCGCTTTGGAGTCTGGGCTGTCGGCGGAGGGCCACATGAAGAATGAGTGCTCGCACAATTATCAATCCAGCCCAGAACCTTGAGCAGACAACCTTGAGACAATGGGTCTTCAGAAATTTCTTCAAATGTGTCTGGTTTTCGGCAAAAAAAGTTTTTATAACTATCAGCTTTCCCTGTAATCAAGTCAGATAGCGCTCTCTGAAACCAAGAAAGGTTATACCTGGCGTAGTAAACAAATCGAAAGTGTTTTGCCATTCATTAGGGGGTATTTTTCGATCAGGTATCCCTATAGTCCCGTCGGAACAGGTCTCTCGAGTTTAGACCTGGTTTGTTTAACTTACCAAAATTGGTCGGCCAAGCTTTACTCGAATAGCTTATTTGTAGCTTATGAGTACTCATATTATCGCGTTGAAAGTAACCGTTACCATCAACGCTAACCACACCAGGCTCCAGCTCCGCCAAATCGCATAGAAGCGTACACAGACTGCAGCCGTCGATCTTCCCTTGCATCGCCACGGATATGTGGAGCTTGTAGTAATCATGGACACTACTATTCAAACACCAAAAGTTTCGACATTTTTTGCAAGCCAGCAGCGCCACCTTCTCCACATATGGTTCATTGTACATGACACTGACTGTAAGAAAACTTTCGAATAGATTGTGGGACACTCACTCGGAGTGCCTATATGTAATTTTGTCTGTGGCTGGCGATGGAATCGAGGAAGGCAACTGGAAATTGGGGTGACGTGTCGGCTAGGCTGAAGCTGCGAATCCTAGCTCTGTAAACTGCAGCCAAGTCAACCAGCTGACCATGCAGTGTAGCGCTGGGAAGGAGTGTCCCATGCGAAAATCCTGGGTTGCTAAGGGAACCGGCTGGGGTGTAGCGGCCAAATTGTCTGCCTCGATCATGTATGTTCACACGTCAAACCCAAGAATATTCTGTAAGCTTCGGGGTTCGGAATTCCTCAAAAGACCTCGGACTTTATCACCGAGCCTTTGGCAAAGATTTATATTAGACGTAGCAGCGCGCGCGTTCATTCGGGCCGCATCTCATTTCGAGAAGCCACCCTTTGATCGCTCCGCGCTTGGAGCAAATTGCTGGAAATATTCCACGAAACATTGTACGATGCAAACAATATACAGTCAGTGATTCATCCAAGTTGAAGCTCCTCCTTGCGGAAAAGTTTGATTTCACAATTTCACTTAAAAAGTAGCGAGCAAAAACAATCGTAGAGTAGTGAGAACGTTTCCATTCGAATTTTTGGTCCCCCAGACTACCCCATCCATCACCACCAATCTATCTGCACCATGAGACGCAACCAAAGAGAAAATGCAGGGAAAACGAGAGCAGCAAGGTCAAAGGAGGAAGGAAACACATCAGGGAAATTGCCTAGGTAATAAAGTACAGCAGTGGCAGTCGAGGGTTTAAGCACCCACCCCGTATGCACACCGCAAGCTGCTCCAGCCCCCACAGCAAAAAGCCATGATATATGCAGCAACTTCCACCTGCCGCAACAACCACCACCCTCCCCCGTCAACGCAATCAACAGTCTACTGCTCCCCCATTACAATCTACCAACTGCCACCAAGCCCCACATCTATACTACAGGGTATGCAATCGTTTACTTGAAGGCCTTGCCGAACATCAAGACCTGCATTTGATCGTAGATGGACAGGACACCGGCACCAGCGACACCACGAAGAATGTTGGCACCTGCACCCTTGAAGAGAGACTTGACACCCTCCTTGGCGATGATTTGGCGACCAGCATCGATGGAAGACTTGTACTTGACGGCCTCACCGGAGGTCATCATCATACGACGACGGATGGTGTCCAATGGGTAGGAAGCAATACCGGCACCGGTGGTGACACCCCATCCGAGGAGGAAGGAGGCCAGGAAGTTACCCTCAAGAGGACCGACAAGGACGACGGGCTTGATCGAGTCGTACATACCGAAGTAGAGACCACGGTAAACGATGATACCAGCGACTGAAGGACCGAAACCTCTATAGAGACCGGCGATACCATCTGAGGCGAGGGTCTTCTTGTAGACATCGATCAGACCGTTGAATTGACGCTCACCACCGGTCTTGGCGTTCTTGTTGTCGTTGGCAAGACGGGTACGGGCGTAATCGAGGGAGTAGACGAAGAGGAGGGAAGTAGCACCGGCAGCCTGGGAATATTAGCAGATGTATTTGCAGATGAGGATGGAGTGAACTTACACCACCAGAGGCCAAGTTACCAGCCATCCACTTGGCGTATCCATCACGTTCCTTCTTGAAGGCGAACATCGACTTGTAGGTATCACGGAAAGCGAAGTTCAGAGCCTGGGTAGGGAAGTAACGGATGACGTTGGCAGTGTTACCACGCCACAGCGAAGCAACACCTTCTTGGGCAGTGGTTCGTCGGAAACACTCCACGATACCATCGTACTTTCGGTCGAGACGACCAGACTTCAACATCTCATCCTGGGGGAGGGTCAGTCAAAATGCCAAATTTACAACTATAGATCTTGAGATTGGAGATGTTGCCAATTGCCAATGAGATGTATCAAAGGTAAATAATAATCAATGAACCTGGTAGATCGGCACGTCCACTTGCGGATACCCGGCACGGTGCATATTTTGGAGATTTTTTTTTGAGGGGTGAGAACATACCTGATTTTGGATCAAGAGCTTGACACGCTCGATAGGAGCAGCAGCGGTCTTCGAGACGGCGGCAGAGACACCACCCACTGTTATCACGAATCAGTTTCTGACACCTCGAACTCCAGTGGCCAAAACCGTCATCCATCCACGACTTCGACGGCGATAGTGGTCGTGGGTTCTTGGCAGAGGGAAACGTACTCAAGAAGTCGATAACGAAAGGAGGACTGTTGAGAAACGGGTCAGTTTAGGGTTCTTTTGGGGGCGCGAACTGAGATGGATAAAATTTGAACGCAGCGCCATTGAGCCCCAACGAAGCTCTCCCAGCGACAGCAGGGCAGGCAGAGCATGCCTATGCCATTGGGAGAGGCCAATTGAGGCCCATTGAGGCTAGATGGCGATGATCGAGATTCGTGGTGGAATCCGGTCGCGATCACAGGCAAAAGACTTCCGTGGTTTTGGAGATAGCACTTACACGCCCATGACGGACTGCTTCTTTGGCGGCTCGTTGCTCATGTTTGCGACGGGCGATCAGCGATCAAAGGACTGAGGGGAGATGGGAGTATGAAGAAGAGATGGATGGGAGTCGAGGATGGACGTTCGACGGGAAGAATTTATTTGCGGAAAAAGGGTCGAGAAGCTGGAGGACAGAAAATCTTGAGGCGAGGAGGCTAGCGCAAATTAGCGTCCCGAAAGATACCGGTTGCGGCCTGGATTTTAAGGCACACAGTAAATTCTCGCGAAAATAAGAAACCGACGAAAGACTCCACGTTTCACTGAATATTGAAGAAAGGGTCGATGTTTTCATGTTTTGATTGTATTTCGTGCCTCGATGCATTGCACTTTATAATGCTTCTATTTGTTCTTGTATTTCTATTGATTCATCGTTCAGTCCTGCCCTGAAAATGCCGCATCACAGCCAAATCTTTCCAGGCCGGTCTCCCGGCGGCTCGGCGACTGAGAATTCCTCCATGTGGCCCGCAAGAAAGGAACATTCAGCGTACATCTAAGCATGCATTTCTCATTTCTACCATCAATATCTCTAATGGGCACAAAGTCTTCCAATATCAGGTTTTGTGATCAGTTTCGGCCTACTGGTGGTTTTGGGAAGATTTCTAGCAATGACTTCAGCCGCAGTTCGTTGACCTCCTGTCCTCGGATGCAGGCTTTGGGTATTCCCTCTTCTCAAAAATCGCGGAGGATCGATCACTAATGGATATGGATCCTTCGTCGAATTGGATTCATAGCCTTCCTTCTCAGCCTTAGACGTGAGAGGTGGACGTTCCGGACGTGCGGATACGCGGAGAAGAGAGACAATTTCTTCGGCAGTATATTGAACACTGTCAAGGATTGAATGAGAGGTCTTATATGAAATATACGTGGACTAGCTAGAACCTTATGAGGGGGAGACTTTTCGTTGTACAGCACCGTGTCTAAACATTTCCTGCTGATTTTCCTAGACGTGGGGGTAACAACCGGTCTCGTTTTGTAGCAGCTGCAGAACTAGAAAAGAGGAAAAAGAAAAAGAAAAAGAGGATGAATACCAGCAAAACCTCGAAATTAACACCTGCAAATGATTGTACCCAGTTTTAACATCCAACCAAAACAAATTCAGTCTCAATCATGATCCCAAGAACAAAGTGCAGTCATTGAAGCAAAATCGACGTTCTCTCCAAGTCGCGTTGCACGGCAACCATTCTCGGCTGCCCGAACCTTGCGTGCTACCCAAGTAAACAACCAACCTTGTCCACCTCAGAAAACCCCATCCTTTATCCTCCATCGCAGAAATCCTTACCACCCACAATTACTGCAACAGGATACAACCCATTCATATATCCCATCCAGCAATGGATCCAACCTTCCAATTCCCCGGCTCGCCAGGGACACCACTCTTCCAAGTATCTCCAGAACGCGTCAACCAGCAGCGACCATCGCATTCCCACACTACGTCCTTCGACTCCTCCACCAGTCCAACAAATCAGAACAGACACACGCGCGAGAGTAGTATAGTACAAGATAAAGTCGCAGTCTTTAATTCGTTGGCATATCAAGGGAAACAGCTGGAGAGGAAGACCAACGATGCAGCGCTCAAGCGCGCGATGCTGGGGCGAGAGGAGGCCGAGAGCGAGATGCGGCGGTACAGAGAGGAGACACGCAGTTTGAGGCGTCAGGTTGAGGAGGGGAAGGAGAGAGAACGGAGGGTGGGGGAGAGGTTGGAGAATGTCATGGTTTGTCGTCCTACCTCAATTCTTCCTTGATGGTTCTAGGAGTACTGATCTGGGTTGACAATTATAGGAAAACTACGGCCGCGCGAAAGAAACCCACGCACATACACAAGCACTGTGGGAAAAGGAGATCCGAAGGGCGCGCAAAGAGTCCTTCAAAAGCCAGTCTGTGATTGTCAAGATACAAGAGGAGCTCAAGTCCTCGCGTAACCTGCTCAAGATGGCGCAAGTAGATCTAGATGCAGAGAAAGAGCGCAGCGTGAAGCGCGAACAAGAAGCGTTTGCAGCACGGTACCAATTAGTCGGCGTGCAAGAGGAACTCGCCCAGATGCAAGAAGCTATCAAGCTCGTCGAGCAAGAACGCGACGCCTTACGTACGATTGCGAAGAACGAGGAGATTGCGCGGATTGCCGCAGAGGGACGAATTCCATTGCCTGTGCAGAAAGAAGATGATGAGTTTGCGAGCCCGAAGAAGGCGCGCAGAAGTTTGACTCCAGTGATGATTACGAGTTCTGCTACGGCAGAGGAGGAGCTCAACGATTTGCGGCAGCAAGTTGAATGGGAGAAGCAGCGAGCAGAACGGGCACATGAACGCGTTGAGTTCTTAGAGGTGGAGTGCAAGCTTAACTGCTGTGCTTCCAAGAAGACCTCTCGTCCTTCTACATCTGATGGGATTACCAAGATGAGAGCCCCGCCCAGCGCGGTCTTCATCCCAGCAGAAGGCATCTTCCGCACCGTTTCTCCAGCGCAGGAAGAAAGTCCCTGGATCTCACCAGCAAAGAAGACACAACCTATCTTTGAGCGTCCTGCTCAAAGAGTGCCGGAACAGAGATCTTATGCAAGAACCCCGTCTTGCGATCCGCCTGCGTATGCGATTCCTTCAGACGCAAATACGTCTCTCCTCTCTTTACTCGACGCACCACAATCGCCATCGCCATCGCCAGTCTCCTTCCCCGTGGAACCCACCCACACAGAAACCGAAATCGAGAGCGAAAACAACACAACGATAATCCAAACCGCCTCGGAAGACACAACAACCACCATCACAGGCGTAATCCAGACCTTCCACACCGTGTCAACAACCACCCGCATCCCGCTCGCGAAGCCCGACGACTTGACACCTCCTACAACACTCCCCTTACCAGCGAGTTTAGACCCAGCATTGAGTCCAACGATGAGCAGAGAGGAGGCACTGGCTATGATCCGCGAGCGAAGAGGGCGAGCGAGGAGTCTGGCGCAGGGGACACTGACGCCGAGAAAGCAGATGGTGGAGGGTGGTGTGAGGAGGGATATTAGTGCGCCTGCTGTTAGAAGTGGAGGTGTCAGGGGGAGACAGGGGAGAACTGTATGATGGATCATCAGCTGAGCAAGGTTTTTGGACAGAACGCGGTGTGTGTGAGAAGGAGAGCAGAGTAGAGATTTATTCTTGAAGCGGCATATCATAGCACCTGGCGTTCTTTCTGGATGGCGGGTGTTCTGGTGCTTATTGCTCTGTTTTGACCATCTTATTGTAGTGTAATTATGTTAGAATCAATCTTTCCGTCGTGCAAACTGTCTCCCCCCTCTCAAACACTTCCTCTGTTTCGCTGATCTCCGTCTTCGCCTCCTTGAATATCAACAACAAGGCTCCTTCCATACCAACCAACCAACTAGCAACTAAACGAAACTAAATCCAGGCTAGAGAACACTCATTCTTTCTGACCACGCTTTTCTGGCCTTTTCCCCATCAACTCCTCTCAAATATCGAACTTGAAGACAGGAAGATCACGTGCCATCGCGCCCCCTCGGAATCGCGTCTGCCCGTTTCACGAATGCGTCAAACGGCCTCAATTGTCCCCAGCACCACAACCCCGCTCCACACTCCATCTCCAGCCTACGTAAAGAATCGATTCTCCTTTCCCTCGACACGAGACTTCCCTTTCTACGAGTTCGCGTGGACGAAACAAGCACCGCGAAGAACGCAGAAGGAAGGGGTGGGCAGAGGGAACAAGTCGGAGAGGGGAAATAGACACGGAAAATACGGTAGCAGCAGACTTTGAAGAGCCAGAGCAGGAAAGACACGAGAAAATAGACAGGGAGAAGAGAAGAGAAGCGGCAAATATGCCACCAAAGCCCTTCAATCCACCTCGCCCCTCAACGTCCACCCCTTCCGCCCCGAAAGCGAAGGGTCGACCGAAGGGCTCCACGAGTAAAGCAAAAGGCAGCACTTCTACGAGCAAGAATTCAAGCGGCGTCAAGAAATCCACAAAGCCGTCAGCGGGGAACGGCAAGGCGAAGAGCGGAAACAAGGAGGGGGCGAGGTTGAGCGCTGCTTCGATACGAAGCCTTTTACCTAGTTTAAGCCCAGATACCTCCGACGCGGAAACCAGCTCTGTGCCAAAAGACGCGGAAGAAGAAGATTCAGACGACCCCTTCGCATCGCAACCTCGCCCCTCGACTTCCAAGTCCAGACACCCTTCTACCACCAACCAAGCGCGAACCAAAGAAGAAGAAGAAGAGGACGCCCATGCAGCGGGTTTGGATGAGAGGAAAGAGCATATCCCGGACGATTTGTTGGCTGTGGTATTGAGTAGGTTTTTTAGGGAGCGAGGGGGTGGGGGGACGAGGATGAGTCGCGATGCCGTGAGGGCGGTGGGGAGGTATATGGATACGTTTGTGCGGGAGGGGGTTGCGCGGGGGGCGTGGGCGGGAGAGGAGAGGGGGAATGGGGTGCTGGAGGTGGAGGATTTGGAGAGGTTGGCGCCGCAGCTTTTGTTGGATTTCTGAGGGGTGGAGGGTTGAGATCAATGGGGTAGCATTACCAATGTTGTGATGTGGACGAGAAATGATGCTTATGTTCGGAGTATGAGTATTGGGAGAAGTGTGGATCTTTGGACGGTTATGAACTAGGACTTGCGAAGCGCGGTGATGTGAGAGCTAGTCTACGACCTGGAAGTCGGAGAGAGACATGTATGAACAGGGCTGAACAGAGATACCCAGCACGCAGATTTCACAACCAAACAAACTCGGGTCAATTGGCTTTCAGTGTCCACCGTAGGACAACATGTCCAATAGCGAATACGATGAAGAGGGACCTAGAAGCACTGAAAAATAATGGTATGCATAAATAATCATCTATTGATTGGGATCTGCTCAGCTCAGCTTTGCATCGCGAGCTCAAAATAATCGTCCTCTCATCCATTGACACAAAAAATACCTCGTCCCTTCAAATTAAACACCTTTCGTTCTATGTACTCCCTTCTCTCTCCACCACCGCCACTAGTTCCTCGACTTTTCCCACTCGCTCAAAACTGAGCAGCCGAATAGAACAAGAACTCTGCATCAAATAATTCATAGCAGAAGCACAGCAAACATCGCCACAATACCGCCCATAAGGCTCGCCCGTACGATCGACGATCCTGATGTCGTCGCCTGGGCAGTGCCTCCGGATGTCGTGCTGGAGGCCGAGTCGGAGGGCGAAGCGCCAGACGAGCCGGACGTTCCCGATGTCCCAGACGAACCGGATGTGCCGGACGAACCAGATGTCGCAGTGCCGGGAAGGTTGGCGGTTGCTTTACTGGCGAGGGCTTTGTAAGCGTCGAGGGTTTTGTTTGAGGATGCGCTGGAGGACTTGTCAGCTTTCGATCCTCTTCCGCTTGTTTTCATTTCAAGTTTGAAGCGAGGGAGAGGTTCGCTTACACTTCATTAATAACCATCACCATCCCCTTCTGACAATGCATTCCCTGCGAGCAATAAATCCAAATCGCGTTCGTGGTGTTGACCATGATCGTGTACGTCGGCGTTGTCGTCGCGCTGCTCGTCACGGGCATGAAACCGCTGTAGAAACCAGTTGTGCCGGGTGTGTTCATGGAGATGGGTTGGCAGGGCTGCGCGAAGGTGGATTGTGTCACGGTGTGGTTGTTGGGCGCGAACTGGAACTGCACCATGTCGCCGACGGCGGCTTTGATGTTGTTGGGCGAGTAGGTGAGGGAGCCGTTTGCGCCGCCGACTTTCACGACGTGCACGACGACTTGGCCTGTTGAGGAGCTGGCGGAGGAGGGGGCGGAGGAGGTGGTTGTTGCTGCAGGACGGAAGTCAGTATGTTGCGCTGGGTACCTAGAGATGGATATTGGGACGTACCGAGAGCAGAGCCAATGCTCAGAGCAGACAGCGCGAAAGTTAAGAATTGCATATTGACGGTTTATTGAAGGAAGATCCTGATCTTAACGAATGTGATGTTGGTGATGGTATATGAAGGCGTCTAGCGCTGCTGTCGTACTGGCCGACAATTAAGGGAATGTGTACAGTTACTCAAGAATTGAAGTGAATGGAGAACTGAAAAATAAACAGAAAAGATGAATCGGATGGAAATGGAAATGGAAGAGGAAGACGAGACAGAAGACTGGACAGATGGAGGAGAGAGCCAAGAAGAGTACTATCAGATGGGGAGCAAAAGGCATAAATAAGAGTGCGGCGGCCGTTCCACGCCATGCCTGCCCTAGTCGCTCCACCTGAGATGCGAGGGGAGGGAGGGGAGGGAGGGGAGGGGGCAGAAGGAGAGAGGCCTTGTGAGTGGTCCGACGAGGGGAATGGCTGGTCATCGAAACGTGTTTGGACATGGCCCAAACGTTGACAAGGAGAAGGCCTTCTTTTCCCCCTCGGCGGCGGGTGGATGCGACATTGGATGGCGTGTCTCTAGCTCGTCGGATTTCTTTGGCGTTGGCGCTGGCCTTGGCGGTCGTCGATGCGGCTCCAAGCGCTTCAGCCACAACTTTATTCACACGAGAGGCCTTCTCCCTCTCCTCGCTGCAACCACAACTCACTCTCGCTCTCGCTCTCGTGCTCACGCTTTCCCACCTGCAATTGAGAATACTCTCTTCCTCGATCCTTCGATTGATTTCCCATGGTCACCCCAATTTCACTCTCCTCCCTCGGACATTGGCCTCGCCGGAATCACCTTCATGCGGGCAAGCGAGCAAGGTGAGGCACGGAAGTGTGTCAGTCGAGACGTCGACAAAACCGCGCGAGTTTCAAGCAGGGGTCGTCAAGTCCCGTGACTTGGACTTTGACCACCGCAAAAAAAAAAATTCAAAAATCGAGATCAAGATATGAGATGAAGGAGAGATCAAAGTTGAGGATCTGCGTTTCGTGAATTCTCCTCGGTCGCATTTTTAATTTGCTGTTGAAGATGAGTTTATGTTGTGACCCTGCGGATCTATTTTAGGCTCGGGAGAAGTGTGGCGACTCGCGAGAGTTGGACTGGGGTGGTCCGAGACACTTCATTCATCAATTGCACAATCATCAATCTTGAGATGGTGTTGGAGAGAATGTCTTCGATGTCTTGAAATCGAGAATATCCTTCAATTATACCATGATAGTTCCGAACATGCGATGTGGTGCAAAAACAGCTGTAAGATCATCTTACCAGCGATCTCGGTTCAATCAACCGATTTCTCAATTGTTTCTCGACCCCGTTTCGAAACTCAATCACCTCCCAAGAAGGGGCACAGCACACGATCTTACAGTATTCCCCCTTCCAAGTAAACGCCAAGCAGAATCTTCACCGGGTCCAGGGGCAAGCTAAGCACATCCTCCCTCCTTCCCATGTCCATCTCACCTCTCGCATCTTCCGCATCCGAATCGTCTCCATCGATCGCCCCAAACAATCAGCACCCTTACTCTTCCAATAGAAGACCCGAAGATGTCGCCGTGTCACTCGGCATAAGCGTGCTCCAGCACAGCCTCCCAGAGAAGCGGTACCTGAGATTCCGAGGCGGCGATCCCGGCCATCTCTCTCCTGCATCCGAAGCGGGAAAAGAAGCAAGATCTGCTTGTCGGCCACGATGACCCCACCCAATCAAAGTTATCGAAACCCTCAAACTGCCTCCCCCGGATTTCGACCTCATCTGATATCGTTCACGTGCCGAATTACGGAAGGACTCTGAAGCTCCGTCGCTCCAAACCGTAGCCTCGAGGACAATCAAAGCCCATCCTCTTTGAAAATTCCGAGAGCTCAAGTGCTTTTGCGACTCATTCCCTCATCTGTGTTTGACTGTTCTAGTGATCTATTCTTTGCATTATTTCGTTGCACCAAGGACGTCAAGCAATTCCAGCATGTATCCCTCATTTCTGATTCATACTTGAGTTCCGTCCACGGTCCATCGCCTGAGAAAAGCTCTAGATCCCCTTAGCACATTCAGGTTTTCAAGTCGATCCCCAATTACCTCAGTAAGAGAGCCCTGGTACCTCCATCTCTGTTCTACCACGTTCGACCATTCAAATCTCTCTCCTCGTACGATCTAGATCACTCCAGCATTCTATCCCCCGAAACACAACAGCATTGTACCTCCGATAACCCCTCATTCTTCATCGATATGTCTTCCCGTTCGCTGTTGGCAACCAAATGTGCCGGCTGAAAGGTGGAAGCTGAGCAATATACCCGAATATACATTACATTTGTGCCCCCTTCCAACTTCTGGGTCGACCTTGGGGCCCGCCACCTGCCGGTTGAATTGCTGTTATTATTATTCAATTAAGGACAAAGATCTCGCTTGACTGACAGGTGTTTGCGAACTTTACCTTGCTTCTCTTTCACTGTATGCCAATCGATCCCGTTCCGAAATCCGGGGATGCCCTATCTATCTTCTTCAGCTACTGTCCCTCTCTTTTGTACTTTACCTGATTCCAGCTGCCCCTTACTCATCAATATCTGCAGCTTGCCATTATTTCTTTGTAGGGGTTGGAGATAGATGCTTGTTTGATGCTAATTCGATCTTGTCAAGTCGAGGTAGAGAGAAGGTAGGGAAAAGATCTGAAGATCAGATATCAAGGTTAATCTGAAGCTTACCTATTCCACATATCCAAGTCCCGAATCAGAGGCCAAGACCTCTTTCCCTATCACCAGATATAATTTAGACGCTGTTGCCCCTCCGTGAGTATGCGTCATGGCATCACCTCCACTTGTCGTCCCTTTCTCTCTGCTCTGAGGGTGTCGCCACGAGGCTTTCATCATAAGAAGGTCTCGTATCACTCTTCTTGAGCAATACCTGCTTAGATATAAATATTTCTTGTCCTTCAAAAGCACACACAAACAAACAAACTGGTCTTGATTCTCACTACTTAGAATTACCGATCAAGATGCAACTCTCAATACTCTTCCTCACGTTCGCAACGACAATTCTCCCCTTGAGCTCAGGAGAAGCATGCGTAGCAGGTAGCCCAGCCGACCAAGTCACAGCAGCGAATACCTGCCGTAAAGGATTTACCGGAACATGGTTTGTCTCCTTCCCTTCCCTTCCCTTCCCTTCCCTTCCCTTCCCTTCCCTTCCCTTCCCTTCCCTTCCCTTCCCTTCCCTTCCCTTCCCCCTTCTCCCTTTCTACTTTCCTCCCCCCTTCTCCCTTTTCACCCTCCCGTCTTTCTCCTTCACATCCCCTTTGCTCCGGTTTCTCGAGCTCAGGCTCACCCCGCTCGCAGGTGCGACACGGAAACCAACCAGGGGATCTGCGTGCTCCCCGACTAGGCGACCTTCTGGTGGAAGCTCTGCGTGCTCGAGATCCGCAGTAGTGTGGGTCTGCCCGATGCGAGGTGTATCCCTGGGGGTGGTGTGCGGATTTGACGTTAATAGATTCTAGTTCGACGGTGATTAGGTGTGCCTGGGTTAGGGAGAGAGGAGAGGGCAGAGGGGAGGCTAATATGTTGGGTGATGCTGTAGTATAGGAGATTTGCCGACGCGGACTCTTGCGCCGGGAGTTTGATGGGTGTTGAGGTAAGGGAGGAGGAGGGAAGGGACAGGGGGGTAGGGCATGGTGGCTTGGGAGGCGGGAAGGGGAAGTACAGAGATGGTGGATGCGAGGGTTGGAACTTGACTGCCTGTTGTTCGGTTTTAATATATAACTTGAAGATCGAGTTTGTGTTGGAGTGTATTGTATGGTATTCTGCATTGAGGGGAGAAATAAACACTGGCCATCGCATAGCACTTTGACAAGCCCAATCGTCTCTTGATATTTGTATAGCACATCTCTTTTGGAATTTCTTGTGTTTGTGCCAGCTTTTGCCTATCCATATTCCCCTTATCTATAATACACATTAATACCGTTTATTCTCCCTTTTTCTGCTTTTCCTGCCAACCGTAATAATCTCCTGTCCCCTCACTTTCCCTCCGGCCGTTGCCTCTTACTCCGTCCCTCCTGCGCCCTCGCACACAGCGTGGGCGCCGGCCCCTTCGTCTCCCACCCCTTCTCCCTCTTCACTTCTCCAACCCTCGTATACTTCTTGCTATTCCCAAAAAAGTCAACCCAATGCTTCAGCGCTTTGTAAACCTCCACTTTCGCCTTTCGTTGCTCTTGCTCTTTCATAATCTTCATCTGCGAGCTGGAATACCTGCGAGCGTGTCAGCGGAGGCCGGGGCCTTTCTCCCACGAGAAGGGAGGAGGGGAGGTGAGGAAGGAATCTCACAGGCCGTCTATCTCAGGATCGTCCAAAGGCAAGAACATCTCCTCTACCCCACGCATATCCGGCGTGCGATCCGTGTCAAAACAAGCAGTCACAAAGCCTCTTGACGCATCGGCGCCGGCGAACAGGTGATAACTGCCTCCGGGGCCGTAGTGCTTTCGCCCATTGGAGACATCGTAGATAGTTCCGTTGATCGCCAATAAAATCGGCTTCGTAGGATCCGTCCCATCATATGCCTTCAAATCCGCATCTGTATATTGGATCGGACCGTTCTGCGGAGCCACAGGAGTCAGCAAAGTATCTTGAAGGAGGAGGGGGAAGGGGGGTGTCGTTACAAGCCAGGATTTCAGAACGTCTAGACGGGTGAAGTCTGGTCGTTCTAGTCCCCATACGAAACTCTTCCTGGTTACAAAATAGCTTAGAGCGCTTGAAATAAGGATAACGAATGTTAGAACGCGGAAAATATCTAGGATCGAGAAGCTGCTCGTGTCTTCTTCTTTCGCCAGTGTGTTTGCGGATTTGGGCGACTTCGAGGGTGTGGACGGAGGTTCTGCTTTCTTTCTTTGGCGAACGTCTGCCATTTTGGAATTGGTTGTAGAGAGGGAGGGAGGGATTAATTGGGGGGAGTAATTGAGGTGGTGGAGTAGTGATGGGAGAGAGGTGGACAGGTGGTTGTTATAAAGGTGGTGCTATTTAGCCTCACAGCGCTGAGTGTCGGTCGAGGCTCGTCATTAGCCTTGTGGTGGATCACCAGAGATGAAGAATCGGAACCCCACAATTAGCAATTGACAATGATGAGTATTGGAGAATTGAGAGTTGGAGGGCAGGGAGTTTGCTTCATGAGGGGGGGAAGAGTGGAGCTTGAAACGGATGGATGGCACTGAATTTATGGTGTCGGCTTGGGAGGTAGCGAGGTTCTAGAGATGGGCGCTGCTGCTCGAAACCAGGCGTATCAACGCTCGGGATTTGGTATCGTGCTTTCCCGTCGCTTGTATTCGCTTGGGCAATCCTCACCATTCCCAAGGAGGCGTCAGTTCACAGCTTCACAGAGTCACAACTCAGAGACGAAGGTCCTTCATTCCAGCCTATCTACTGGCAATTGTAGAAGCAATCCGTCTGCATATTGTATGCTTCACCGAAAAACAAGTCCCGCGCCATCCATTGCAAATGTAATGCCCAATCCATGCCTTTCCCCACATCATCTTCCGGTGGTCGATTTCGAAGAGGGTGATATCGTAGAGAGGTAAGGTATAGAGACCAGTTTATTCCGCAGCAGCAACCGCACGAGCTGTTATTCTGTTAGCAACCATCTAATTCACGACCCCATTTGTGGTTTTGGTTTGGTAGGTCGGAGGAGGAATTCGGGGAAATGGAGGACCTACTGTAGATCGTCAACTTGCTATGTCCAACAACCTTCTTGATTTGTCCTTTCTCCTCCAAATCGGCAAGACATCTCCGCGCGAGGGAACCATTGATCTTTAGTCTGTCGACGAGGGTGGCGACTGTGATGAGGCGGTAGGATTGGACATCTTTGTAGAGTTTATCGGAGGTGGCTTTGTCGAGAATGACGGCGTGTTGGGCCTTGTCCTTGACTGCAGTTCATTAGGTTGTGCAGGTCTCCGCACTGCAGTGAGCACATACCCTTTCCCTTGGACCACTGTGAAAGGCGTTAGCATATCTTCATAATGTTGGGTCCAAAAATGTCTCGAAGTCAATGTTCAAGTCTTATGGACTCGGACAACGGAACAGAACGGGAAAACTTGCCTTCTTCTTCTGTTTCTTGGCGCCGGTCGCAGCTGGGGCTGTAGAACAGTCAGATTGAGGCTATTCAGAGGTTGAGATGATGGGAAGAGCGTGGTTGAGTGAGAGCGGGGTGAAGTCTGCTCTCGCCACAGGAGACAAGCCGTGGCAGCAGATCTCTCTCCTACGGCGGAGAGGCGAGACAGGAATTCGCTCCGTGCGATTAGACGTACCCATGATGACTGATTTCTGTGGTTGTCGTTGGAGTTGAAATCGTGAGGTCCAAGTCGTCAATCCGCAATTTGCAGCTGCAAAGTTCGCTTAGCTGACTGGCGTCACGCACAAAGAGAGGGTTGGAAGCCCTGTCCGGCCGCTCTAAACCCTTTCCGCACTAGCTCAGCACAAACTGTTCACGAGCAATTTTTCGAACATCACCAAGCGAATTCAAGATTCCCTCGATTTCCCATCTCGAACCACAACACCAAGGTCAGCATCGCCATCATGTCTGACAACGAGGACATCGAAGTCGAAGCCGTCTCCGGCTACCAGGTTCTTCCCAAGGAAGTCACCGAGGAGATTGGCAGCATCAAGCTGTTCAACAAGTGGAGCTATGAGGACGTCGAAATCCGCGACATCTCGTTGACGTAAGGATTCCCATCTGGAGGAGGAATTGAAGCTGTATGGGAGAGGAAGGTTATGGCAAAATTGGAGAAATTGGACAATCTGCGAAGTCCTGGCTAACAATCCCCTCTGCAGCGACTACATCCAAATCCGCGCCCCAGTCTACATCTCCCACTCCGCCGGCCGATACGCACAAAAGCGATTCAGAAAGGCACAATGCCCCATCATCGAGCGTCTCACCAACTCCCTGATGATGAACGGCCGTAATAACGGAAAGAAGCTCATGGCCGTCCGTATCGTTGCACACTCCTTCGAGATCGTACGTCACACCCAACAACCACACAACCGCAAACTAACATGTACATCCAGATCCACATCATGACAGACCAAAACCCCATTCAAGTCGCCGTCGACGCCATCGTCAACTGCGGGCCCCGCGAAGACTCAACCCGAATCGGCTCCGCAGGTACCGTCCGTCGTCAAGCTGTTGATGTCTCCCCCCTCCGCCGCGTCAACCAGGCCATCGCGCTCCTCACAATCGGTGCCCGCGAAGCTGCGTTCCGGAACGTCAAGTCAGTTGCTGAGTGCTTGGCTGAAGAGTTGATCAACGCCGCGAAGGGAAGCAGTAACTCCTATGCCATCAAGAAGAAGGATGAACTGGAGCGTGTCGCCAAGAGCAATCGGTAAATGGATTGTGTCCGTGTGGTGGTTGGCGTGTTTGCATGGTATGGAATCGCATGGGAATGGGGTTTCGATTTGCGTGCGTTTATGGAGGGCATGGGCGACTTCTGGCTGCGTTCTGAATGTCACATAGATGGCTTAGTCGAATGCTAACGCTCTGAATCCATTGTGGCTCCAGATTTACATATGTGAGGATGAGAAACGGGGGTTTGAGTGTGTGAGATCAATTCTCTCGCGGAGCTGGAAGTGAGCAGCTTTGAAAGCATTCAGAGATTATGGGATAATTTCAGCCTGCAGCATTCAAGAGCAAGAGCAGCGTGGTCAAGTGCACACACTCTTTTTTTTTCACTGTCCTGCTTCATTTGCTTTTCAACTGCCACCATGATTAGACACATTATCAGCATATCGTCAGCCCAAAATTGAAGAAACTGTATCGCTCCTCCGCCCTCAAACATACAACCCTCTACATTCCTGTCATCACGTCCTCCTCAGTGAGAATATGTCAGACACTCGGCAACAAAGGAAAATTCCAGCAAAATACCAGTGTTCGATTGTCAGCCTCACGTCCCCTTTCGGACGAATATGCCATCCTTATCAATAGGCAACAGCTCAGCTTTGCACATCGGATTCCTTCACCTCATCTCTTACCCTCAAAACCAAACCTACTGATAGCCGGTTTCAAAAACAAAAAAATGATCACCCTCGAATCTCGTAGTTAGTGCTAGCAATATTTGCTGTCCAGCACACGAGCCCTCCCTCGTCCATAATGGGAGCCGGAATAGGGCTTGAAGCTCTCCCCAGACCTCTCGACACCACAACCACATCTACGATAGAAAGGCTACTCCAGGTTCATAGCATCCGACCCAAACCATTTCATTCTCAGAAGGTTCGCGCCAGAAAGTACTCGTCTAGCCTTGCGACTCCAATGCCATGTATCTGAAGCTTCAGAAGGTTTGGAAAGAATTGATGAGAGATACAATCAAAGGGACGTGGAAGGTATCCACAATGGTTCGGTTCGAGACGGTCCCGAGGATCGAAGGAGAGCATTTGAAACTCTTCTGGCCGCAATATCGAGATACAATTAGTCGACAAAGCCGTGTCTCAAGAATTGGATGAGCAGAACAGAGCTGACATACAAGAAGAACACAAAAAAGGAACCAAAATGGGTCAAGTTATTACTCGGAAAACCACCTCTATCGCTGGTGAGAACAGTGGCCATATTGAGTTGGTAAATGTTGGTTAAGATTGAGTAGGATTGGTTAGCTTCTATATTTGATCGATAAACAATACATATTGTTTCCATTATGGATTGGTGTCACGATTAAAGGCTAGGACGAGGGTTATAGGAAGTAGTTTCTGATTCTGTAAGGGTAGGTTGCTTTGCAAGGCATTCCTCGAGGACGGTAGCACAATCTGGAAGGCGTATTCGAGCATACGCAGGTTGGATCTCAAATAGACCCAGGCTCCAGGAGTGCCTTCTCTCGTAACGTAGTCACGTACCCTGTCTGATCCTCGAAGGGTATTACCAAATCAGGAATTCCTGCTCCTTATCTCGGTGTGCGTCGACATAAGTAGAAAATAAATCGTCATCGTCAGTTCCATTACCAAGCTCTCCTGGTACAAAGCAATCTCCACTCACGAGATTCCATCCATTTTCGCGTCGTTGTCGAAGTATTGAGGGTGAATGCGAGCCTCTCAAAATGCAAAGCATGTCGCCTTCACAGGCCTCTGTCGGCGCGAGGCCAATAGTACCGTCATTGGTGAGGAAAATCCGGCAGTTTTGCAACTCTGTCGTTATGGATTGAATCTCTACTTTTTCAACGACCCATTTGGAACGACCGAGCTTGGGTTTTGTTAGTGATAACATGATATCGAAAATCAAAGGTTTCTACACGCTCTTGACTTACATACGAGATCATTCCTCTAGAGAAAAGGTCTATTCTGTCCTCCTTAGCTAGATATTGTAGTGCTGGTTCATTTCACGTCAGTGACAACGAACAGGCGAGAGATCCACAGAAAATTGGTATTCCACTTACCCTCGAATATGGGTGGAGGTAGAATATCACGACATGGATTTCCACAAGCAGGCCGTAATCCGGGTACTTCCAACTCTGGAATAGCATGATGAAGAGCTTGGTAACAGAATTCCTCTGCGCCCTCAAAGTCCAATGGCACCCCTAGATGGGTA
The DNA here is from genome assembly GCA_021399465.1 of Hyaloscypha sp. PMI_1271. Classification (NCBI taxonomy): domain Eukaryota; kingdom Fungi; phylum Ascomycota; class Leotiomycetes; order Helotiales; family Hyaloscyphaceae; genus Hyaloscypha; species Hyaloscypha sp. PMI_1271. Next base: position 13,999 of record JAJTUS010000229.1, on the reverse strand, counting down.
ATTCGAGAATGCTGAATCCCCTGAACGTGGAGAATAGTATGTTGGCCAATACATTCCGTATGGGAGCATTTAAGCTGAGAGATCATAAATTCCTCCTTTGCATTAGCTAGAGGCACGGCGCCAAGATACCATGTAATATTTGGAGTTGATTTTCCAGACCAATCCGGCATCCATGATGGCATTTTCAACGTGTGAGGATGCCGCACAGCTAGCAACAACCACAGCCTGACACGTGGAAGAAGGAGCATCGTTACATCGTTGAACACCCTCTCGATACTCCGGCTATAATCTATTAACTGGTCTAGTTCTCGTTGATCATCTTCAACGAGTGCTTTCAAAGCAAATATTTTGTCCCTTCGGTCAGTAGCTCCACATTCGCGCGTGTCAGCGAGAAGTTTCCAGATGCTTGTAGCAGCATCACCTCTCCTCCAATCCGAGCTGCCATATATTGCTGCTAAGACTGAGACTGGAATGTTTGATATGGTGACTCGATGGTTTAGGTAGCCGAGAGTGCATTGGAAGAGCGCAAGCATCGAAGCATAGCTGGTTCCACACACCATTATCACCTCTCTAGCCACGCAGACCTCTTGTATAACCCATATCCTGGAGAACCAAGGCCGGCGAAATAAGTTATCAAGCTCGTGGATTAGCTCGGAATTGGGCCACGGGCGCCCTTCGAAGCTTTGCGTAACGTGATATAAATTGTCTGCCTCAACGAGTTCGTCAAAGAGTAATTGACTCCCTGGGGTCTCTTCTCCTAGATATACTACAACTCGGGATGCAAAGGAATAAATGCGGTCCATAATGCGAACTTGCGAGCTTCGCTCCAAGATGTTCTGCTGATCAATGCAGATAGCGTCGATCCAGATTGTCCTCGACTTATCGCTCCGACGGAGGCTTCGGAGTGCATTATAACAGTTTCTTGTAATCGACAACTCCGCATTATGGTCTCCGCAAAAGAGTAGCTCAAGGGCTAGCGGATCGCCCCATGTGTAGGATATTGCTTCATAGCTCAACATTGGATCGGATAATCGTCTGCGTGTAATATTGCAGTGAACGGATGAATCTTCATTGGTTCCGCGAGATAGCTCGATAACTCTTATCGAGTCATCATATCGCAATGGCAAATAGCTATAAGTTGGCATAACTGTAATATCCAGTGGAACTCAATTACTGCGTGAGAATGAGTGACAGCATGGCACATTGGGGGGTTGCATACAAGTGAAGACGCGAGAGTATGACTTGCTGCTAAGGAAGAACAGACTGTGTCTTCACAAAGCAAGGGTTCAGCTGCACGAGGATCGCAGATATGACCGGGTGTTTTTCTTAAAACGGTGATGCCATGAAACGACTCCAAAAGCTTTTCGCAACGTTGCGTGGGATTCAGCGTTATCTTATGTTTGCCTTGATAGGTGACACAACGGAGGAAAAAGCAAAAGGGACTTGCGGCTGGGCGCCACAGCCACACTTGAACTTGTACGAAGGCGCGCGGTATTGAAAACCGTCCATTTCTTAAGGGAGCGTTTCAGAGGTCTCGGGTCATACTTCTAATTGAGGAGTAATTGGCTCCCGAATAGAATACTTTTCTTTACTATTTATAGCTTCTTTTCTAAATTTATAACAAGTATTCACGAATCATAGTTTTGTACTAGATTTAATGCAATACGATATAGTATTCTTGACATTTTGCAAAAGTCTGAAACATGGACGGATTTCAATGCCGCGCGCCTTCGTACGGAGGACGCGACCAAAAGTCTTGCAACTGTTATGGTTTGACGCCACACTCGCTTAAATGGCAGGGGCGTTGCACAGCAACCAGAGGCGGCTATAAACTTGAAAAGGGGGTAGTTATATAATACATTCTTAACTTAATAACTAATATTATATCGAAATAGCGAAAATAAAGTTAATATTTACTTAATAGCTACTGTTGCAAAAGCGCTGGAGCAGTGGACGTGGCTGCAGCCGTACATGCCTGAGTTGGTGGTAGCTGCTACTACTGATGGTGGGAGGCCTGGTACTGAACTTGGTGATGGCGGGGAGAAGGAGAAGTGCAAGGAGAAGTTCATGCCCTTGGCGATCGATCCGGTGGATGAGCGAGCAAAGCTGAAGCGAGGCCCGTACACGGTGCTCACGGGATATTTGCAGATGGCAGCAGGGGCTGTGGAGGAGAAGTGAAGTGGCGTGCTGTATTGGGCATCAGGAAGTCTCATATATGCACACATTAACATAATACATCATTTGCTCAACGGTACAGCACCAGGCGTCAACAACAAGAATGTCTCTAAATCAGCAAGTCGAAGCGAGGATCATGTACGATTGTATGTTCTCATCCACCACTATTGGCACGGAATAAACCTACTACTCTACCCATATCACGCAACTGTACTGTCGCAATTATCAAATCCATCCCTGTGAGACACTTATGCAGATGCCCGAGCCGAACCCCCTGTGCTTTGGGCTCTTTGCATTGCAGTTGTGTCACGTGCTACGCACTGGCCACACATAGGCCTATATATAGCTATTTCCCCGCCCTTAGGGCACCATCATTCCTTTATATACACACCAATATACACCATATTATCCCCATAGCCCCTTCAGGCCTTGACAAGTTGTTCCCGCCATCTCGTGACGAATAAATATCACTACCACAACGAAAAACAATCCGTTGCATGTCTCATCATCAACCCATCCACATCCAACGATCGATAACGCCCCGCACCAGTTCCGGACGACTCCATGCACCCACGACGTCCCTTTCTTCTCTTTTCCAGCTGAGCTGAGCTGAACTGAGCAGATGATTCATTTCATATGTGCATCTATGATCTATCACAGCGGGAAGTATTGTATTGGATGTGATGCTCTGCAGCAGTCGAAACAAAGAAATGAAGAAATACGTAGAATAGAAAGGGAAAAATAAACACTAACTCACCCCCAGCCCCTGTACACACATACGCTAGGGATACGCAAAATTTAATTATTCGATTAAATAATAATGGTCTAGCCAAATATTATAGACATAATTTTACACTCATTTAGTACTAAAACTATACTAGGCTAGTACAAATATAGGATAACTCGAACAGAAATTCTCGAGTTATGTAAAATGTACCAAGGATGGTTCAAGTTTCGGGCTTACCTATTTAAGAAGCCCTTACGCCACGGGCATACTTTAATATAATGCATAATGGTCAATATACAATTATATTGATTTATATGATAATGGACAGGCTAAATCCTTAATTAAGACATCTCTGACACACCCAAGCTCGGAAACGAAAACCACTTACAGCAGCGGCTGTCATCCCCGTGTCATTCCATGCCGTGCTATCACATTCCGTTCTGTTTTGACGAAAAAAAGAAGTAAAGCTCAAGACCGTACGGAGGCCCGGGTCAGAAGTCATGAGAATATCAGGGGTAAGTAAGTGAGCGAGGACAACCCGGAAGTACTTACGATTATCACCCTAAGATTGAGTTCCTACTTAGGGCAACTAACTATTCGCTCAAGTACGCAGCAGCCACAGGCTGTCAATCTCTAGGAATGGAATTGATGTTGACTCCGGGCTATTCTCATGACTTTCGACCGCAATGCACAAATTAAGTGTGGCCCCCGGCCTCCTCCCCGCACATCATAAAAATGAAAAACATCCCGTCGGTTCATGCAGGGACATCGAAAAACGAAATACGCATTACTGCTCCATAAGTGGATCGTACAGATCGGAGACGGGGTTTGCCTGCGAGTATTTCATGTGCTGCGTTGCGTGGCGCGCAGGGGAGAGTCGAGATGAAGAAACAGGGGAGGACGGGAGAGAGGGCAGGGAATAGGATTGGATGAAGTACGTGCAGGGTGCGCGTGTGTCTCTTTCTGGGGTACGGCACGGCTGTGGTTGTGGCGTTACTGAGGCGAGACACCTGATTGATTACTTGCTCACTGTACCCGTTCATACCCAGCTGGTTCGCGAAAGCAATCTGGCCATAAGCGACTTGGCCACCACCAAATTGGGGTTCTTCGCTAAGCTTCATGCATGAACCAGCCAGCCGGAAGTACCTCCTATCCCTTCGTCTGGCGAGACGTTACTAGCGTATTAGCAACAACTGTGGCACCCAATAAAATTACGGAAGCCGTATTATTTTATGCCCCGCCACCAAGCGAGACCCCCTTTCCCAAGCTAGTAATGTCTCGCCAGACGAAGGGATACAAATTTACAAGTAAAATACCTGGCCAAGTCGCTAGTATGGCCAGATCGCTTTCACGAACTACCAGTGGTAACTTGTGGAAGGTACGAACGGGTACCTGGGTTGGTTTTGTTATTTATTGTTGTCTCAAGCGTGCGAATACGTAAGCGATAAGAAAAGGGGCTGGGTGTTTTTAGTAATTTGTTTTTGGTTGTAAATGAAGGAGTTGTTTAGCACCAACACGAGGTTGAGATAATCAAACTTTAGGCTTTGTTTATATTTGTACTAGGTAGCTGTTTGGTGTTTATAAGAAGAACGACAAGAAGAAAGTTATAATATTCCCTTGGATTTACAAAGTCAGCTCGAATGCGTCATTTTGCCGGATTGCGAGATGCGTGAGAACTAGGATAGACGTTTCTTTTCTGTCAGTGTCTCGATTGTGTAAGTTCAATACTTGCAGCTCGAAAGAGAAAGCTCCCACTTTGCACTAGGGTGGTCTTGCAGGGTGTTAGAGTAGGAGAAAATAGAGATTTTTCTCTAATTCTCTAAATGTCAAATATCTTCTACGTTTTCCGTCCCCTGGTGTCAAATTGTGGGGGTGTGTGGCGTGAAGTGGGGCTTTCTCCTCCGAGCTGATAAAGGGTTGTATACGTTATACCAGTACTTCAGATCTTTAACTTTTTGATCACAACTTTAACCCATCACTTCCGCGTAATCCAATCCGCAAACACTTTAGATACTTCTTCCGGGGTCAAAATTGTTTCAAGCTCAGCTCCCCCCAAAATCTAAAGGCGTTTCCCAGTCAAACCCATCTCAAAGAAAAAGAAAAGAAAAACACTTCAATTCTCCTAATCTGATCCCTCTCTCAACCACTTCCAAGCTGAGAACCGGGGTACAGTATGGAGCGCTTCCCTATCCCTATACCTTACCCCTGGACCTGCAGCCGCCCTGCCCAGTCCACCCCAGACCCATGTTTCACGATCGGAATTTTCAGCCGAATATGATGAAGCAAGCGTTCACAGAGGGAATTTACCAATCAATAGTGCGTTCTCTCTCTCTCTCTAATTATTCCCCCCCTCATGTTCTTTCCTATCAAGAGAGGAGGACGGGAACATGCGACCCTCGCACCGTTGCTTGAGACTTCAGCTGAAAAAACGAGAAGGAAGAAAAATATTGGTTGGCATCTAAGACCATCATCGCTGATGCCGAGCGGAGCGGAGCGGAGCACAGTTATAGTTGTCTCGGTGATGATGCTGGTGAGGGGGAGGGGGGGTGGTGCCTGAGTGCGTGGGCTGAGTCTAACGGAGGGAGAGAGGGAACTTGATATAAATTGCTCTAGTATCTGTTCCAACCGTCTCGACTCCCCTCTCACATTATCACTTGAATCTTACACTCTTCTTCTTCTTCTGCTTCTCGCACTCTCCTGCCCTGTCTTTACACCAATCTCAACACCAGCACCAACAACTATCCATCCATCATGTCTACCGCAACCCATTCCGCCATCATCAAGCCCGCCAATCCGGAGCGCGTGCAACTCTTCCGCGTCGCCGCGAAGACGCACACCTTGGGCTTCGAGCAGCGACCCCTCTCCGGCAAGGGCGTCGTCAACATCTGGCAGAGCAATACCGATCCGGTCAAGGTGCCTTCGCCAGTGCTCCTGGCTTCGTCTGCGATTGTGACGTTGGCTTTTGATGACGTGGTGAGTTTTTTGTGGGGGACGCCGACGTTCTTTCTCCCGTGACTTTGTTTTCTTCTCTTTTTTTTCTGGCAAAGTGAAATGGAAATTATGGTATTGAATCATCCTGGTTACTGATACTCACTCGCACCTAGGTCCATGTCTATTCCGTCCACGCCGAGACAAAGCTCGTTACCCTCGTGAGCCCATACGTCGACCCCGTCTCTCCACCCTTGAAATCGACCAGTGGCTACATTGCAGGCTGCACCAACTCCGACGGGACCAATGCCTATGTTTACTACCAGGAGTAAGCTATCAATTCCTCCTTTTGTTCTCTTTGCGAAGGAGAACAAAAAAAAAACCCCTAACCATTTATGATTATAGGGCAACCTCCAATGGTGCCCAAGTCATCAAATTCAGCGACGTCTCAGATTCCAACTCCAACAGCGGCAAGATTAACGCCACCGAGATCAAGCCCAATACCTGGCTCGGAGCCATCTGGGATACTCGCCGTGCCTGGGTCTTCTACCAGAAGGTTGACAATATCATCATTGCCTACAACACTAACCAATCCACAAGTATGTCCTCCCTACTTTCCCCTCGACCAATTCTACATTATCTTGCCTACCTACATACACTCACTAACCCACCCACAGCCTCCAGCGTCCACGACCAGCGCGAGTATTTTATCCCCCAGACGCCCATCGGTGTAGTTTTCGTGCCCAACAAGGACCTCAAGGTGGCCGGCTTGCCGGATTTCAAGCCCGAGGCGCTGGGCCGCGTGTTTGTGTACTACATCAACAACGTGAACAGCGAGTCGATCCTGTACCGATCGTGGGGCGACATTTTCAGCAAGGACACCACGATCAAGTTCGGGGACCCGGCCCAGGTCAGCTCGCAGGCCATCGGGGTGCAAGCCGACGCACAGATCTCGGTCGTAGCGGACAAGGACGCGCGCGCCAACCGCCTGTTCGTCGCCAAGATCGGCGATCAGGATAAGGTCAACTTGGTGACGGATCGGTTCCACTATGGTGCTGAGAACGAGGGTGTGGCTAAGTGACTTGATAGTGAGGAGGATGAGGATGAGGAGAGCAGGGAGACGAAGGATGATAGGAAGGATGTTCTGGACGATGGAGTAGAGGAGGATAAAGTGTTGGGGGATCAATTCGTGGATGTAAAGAGAATAGAAGCGATGGCAGATGCGGATGCGGAGGTCGAGGTGACTATACGGGCTGGATCGATCCAGGGGAGTATCAATGTTCGTCTCAGAATCAAAGCACGTTTATGACACCTTATTTATACAACAATATGTTTTTGTGTATATATGTGAATATTTGAGAAACTCGTCTTCATAACTACTAGTACCCTGTGTCAATAGGGAGCCCGCGCAGTCGTCTTTTCAAATGTTTGTCCAATCTGCGACGTCTAAGAGGATGGCGAATTTGTTTCCAGAATCCCCAATACTCCCTCGTCTGATAGAGAATGTCACGCGGCACTTCCTTCATTAGAGCCGCATCGATCTGTGGAGCTTTACGCCGGATCGGAAAGACGGAGCCAAAACCAGCGATTTGCTTGAGGACTTGAGTGGGCAACTCGACCATCTTGAGACCATTCCAGGTCGACAACATCTTGTCGGAACCCTTTGGCTTCGAACGGTGATAGGTGGCTGGCTCCGGAGGCTTGTAGTGCTCGCGTCGGCAGTCAGGGTCTGAACAGTCTGTTGGGCAGAGTACGATGTCCGGATAGAATTCGCGGTGTTGCCACATGAAAAGGTTCAATTGCTCCTCCAACTTGTGATTGAAGTTGGAGATGCACCCTGATTTCCAGGCGATGCCCTTGGCACTATGAGGAAGCATCTTCATGGCATGCCGTACCGAGTCGTACGGGATTGGAACCCATCGTTCGCGTTGATGAACTTGCACGTATGTCCACATGAAGTTGACGAAGAATTCATCTGGCGTCTGCGAATAGTCGGGACGGAAGTCGAACACGTCTCGCTCCTTACATATGCCGATAAGAGCAACGATTCGGTCTCTTTCATCGCTGGTTTCGAACCCGCGAGTGTTTTCGATGAGCTCAAGGATTCTCATTGTCCCAACGTGTTGTTGTTTAGCAAACACCTCGCCGTGCATTGCATCCCATATGTGCACCGGTTCCAACATCAGCTTTGGAGGCTCAGGTTTGGCTCGCATTACTCGCTGTTGTATGGTCCCAACAACACCTGCGTAGCCTCCATGTCTGCCGCCAATCCTCATATACATCGCTGCAGCAATCAGGCTGTTCCAGTTGAACGCTACAGTTCCAACCATGGCGACCACTTCCGTGGCAACGGCTATCTCCTGCAAGATCCAAAGGCGTCGAAAGAAGGGCCTTGCTAGAAAACGGGAGATAGCAATACGCTCTCTGGAAGGGATCTCGTCTAAAAGTTCTGAGAAGTGGCGAACCACCAGTCCTGCTCTTGCCAATGACTGAGCGCGCAATATGCAGTCCTTTGCGTCGAGTGCGCCCTTACGGGTTCCTACAGGCGGATTGGGTACCTCAAGCGGATTTTCCCTCTGCATCAAATCCCAGAGCAATCCTTGGGGCGAGAAGTCGTCGGGTTCGGTGTAGCCGCCTAGCCAAACGACCACCCTATGAGCGCGACTGAATATGTTGCGCATGATCATGACCTGACTTCCTCGTTCTTCAAGATTTGTCTGGTCGATACATATTGCGTCAATCCATATGGTGCGAGGCTCTGTTGTTGATCGCAGACAGGGTAATGCTCGACTCAGATTCCTGGCAAGAGAAAAGGTCTTCTCATTTAACAGGATATCGTACCTCGTTGGCGTAGGGTCTCCCCAGGCGTAAGAGAGTGCTTCGTATGCCGGGCAATTGAAGAGACTGACGACGTGGAGACTACATTTTATTTCGTCATTGCGAGTTCCAGGATGAAGGGTGAGCAATCGTATCTCGCAGTCTCGGCTTTCGAGGTCATGCTGACGAATTGGCGAGTAGTGGAAACTCGAAGTGTCTGCTTGGGATGCGAGCGTCTCCGTGACCGATGGCAAAACTGTCGACCTGGGCTGCGATGTTGATGTCTGTGACACCCTTGCGCTCCCCGGCTTCGCGTCTGAATCGTCCGTATGAAAGACATCCCTCAAATCTCTGAGCCTCATTGCGGGCGGTTAAGGTCCCAGAAGAAGTCGCAAAGTCCTTTGGTATTATGGTGCCGAGCAGACAGTCCATGTAATCACATCGTGAGGCTGCGCAAGCTTGCCTATGAAGTGAAGTCGAGGAAAAGCGCAAGGCTGAATTCCCAGAAGCTTGAGGCCTAAGAAAACTGAAGTGCGGCTGATGGTTTTGGATCAGCTGGCCAGTGCTGGGACGGCGAATAGCATTCCGCAAGGCTCAAGATTTAACATGAGAGAGAGAGTGAAAGGCCACCTATGTTGTGCGAGAACTATGAGCATGCGTTCTAAACATGTGCTTTTGGATATTTCCAGCATGATTCAGTCAAAATTTGAATCAATAGACCGAAGAGCAAAAGCGTTTGTAGCGGCAAATTTCTTTCTTCCTCCGATACTACTTTGCGAATAAAAATCAATGCGCGCACCCTATAACTGGTCCGTGCACGTATAATATTTTCTCAAGTGTTTGCGGACGGGACGCCGATTTCGCACATAGCTGTATACAACACAGACAGCGAGGCGTCTGAAATACCGAGGCAAGCCATCAGCAAAGTGTGTCAAATAATTTAATTAATTATAATTATTGGCCGGTAATCAAATTAAATTGTCAGAGCATCAGCTTACAAGCCACAAGATTTACGAGCCAATTTTTTTTAAGATATTACTAATCAAAACGGATTAATTTTCGGAACAACGAAAGGCCAAAGGCCCTGCTCTCTCTCTTCTCTTCGAAGATCCTTCTTATTTTATTCAATGGATAAAATTTCGAAGGTATGGCAGGTGCGGAGTCATTTTTCTCCAACCAAAAATCGTTAGTTGCTTTGACTCGAGGTACTAATCCGCGTCGCAACCTTACCTAGATTTGCACGCCACTGCAGCCTTTATATAAAGCTGATAATGATTTCCCATGTAGTAGCAAGGCCTTAGAGCTCTGATAAGACCTTTTAATAAGTATTAGGGATAGTAAAAGTTCGATGGTAGAGTTGTAGTAGAGGAACTCTATTACGCTATAAAAGGAGACTCTATGTGAATCAGGCGTGAGAGCAATAACGCGAATATAATTTTCTGGTGAGAGGTGTTTAGAGTGTCCCGGGGTGGCTACGGAATATAACTTATAAGACAATATAGGAGATATTGAGGTGTGTATATATCTTAAGATACGTAAAGTTAAAGTTTCTATTATTTTTTCCGGCACGTAGGGTTTTCCGCTATGCAGGAATGGACGCTACTGTTGAGTATTGTGATGCGCTCCAGGCTAAGCGAGGTACAAGAATCATTACATACCTAACGCTCTTGACAGTTATATAATAAGTAATATTTATTTCAAATAGGTTCAAACCGACCATCTCTCATACTACGACATATCTAAGTGGCTTTGGGGCGGGATTAACCATCGTCAAGTCCAGAACCATCTGATTACCTACGCCGAAGCTAGGGCCGCGGGCATGCGCACACCAGCTGGAGTTGGCTAGCCAGATCATCCCGCTACTGAAAACCATAGTTCATTACCCCTTCTCTCTTTAAGGCGATAACGGACATTCATCAAGAGCCTCAGGAGGTTAGAAATCTCGATTGTGCATTGCTGGCAGTCCTTCGGGGCCTAGTGGAACATTCACGTCAGAAGCATATCATATGAGCTATTGCTATTCTGCATGCTCAAAGAAATTCATTGCAACGTTGAAAGCAAACTCCAGTCGAGAAGCTACATGAAAGACAAAACTCTCTTTAACGCCGCAATATCCCCATCAAACTTGGCAATCGATTCCTCCTTCAACGCCTGCAGCTCCTGCAACTTAATAACCAAAGACGCCTTATCCGTCGACTTCGATGCCACAATTTCCATCTCATCACCAACTGACTCTCCGCTGTCGCTCACTGTGGAGCTCTCTAAGTTGGGGCTTGCAACAGTCACCTCATTTCCGTTCATGATGGGGGTAGACTCAATTGTATCTTCACTATGAGTGCGCTTGAGATGTTGTATGAGGTTGTCCTTTCGTCCGAAGCCCTTTCGATGTCGTTTACAAGTGGTAATAGGGCAAGTGAAAGCTGGTGAAGTGTGGACTTCTCGGCGGTGTCGTCTCAAGTCTCCTGCGTTACTGAAGTCTTTGACTTTGCACTCGGTAATAGGGCATTTGTATGGCCGAGTGTGCTTGTCCATGTGTTTCCTGGGTAAGGGTAAAAAAATTATTCGGATGTAGCGGGGAGCTTGGAGCTTACTTGAACGCCGAGTTCTGTTTGAAGACTTGAGTGTCTTGACAACCTGGATGTTGGCATCTTCTGGTTTGGAAGTCATCTCTGGCGGACAGCTGATTCGGTCCTCCGATATGGTTGGGGTCCGATTCGTTTACAGGTCTGTTGAACGCTCTAAAGTTAGCAATGTATCAGGATCCGGTAGTTAAGTCCTGGAAGAGTTACTATAGAAAACCACTCGAACGAAGGCCAGAATAGGGCTATAATAGTAAATTATCGTACCGATTCAGACAATAATTCACTCCATCGATAGGGTTTGGGAGCAGACCATCGTAGTCCACTGACCACGGGTAGCCTAGGGTACTTAGATTGCGGATAACCATGATGGGGAAGCCTACCTACCGATGTAGTCATTGGAATATTCTGAGGTGGATTGGTTCCTAATCCCCGTCGATGTGGCCACGTCTTCTGGGTATCAGAAATGAAGATCTAAATACATTTGATGTAGAACTTACCGACACTGCCAAAGGAAAGGGGCCATGGTTGAGGCCTAGTCAAATCCGTTCGGATTAGCCTGGGATCTTGGGTCCAGCGTGTAATTGACATTATAGATCTATCCAAAGGTACACAAGTGTGGTATTGGCAATTTGGGGTAGTATCAAATTGTGGACTCATTCTCATTGAAGAATAAGTGGTGTTGGGCAATTTGGGGCGGAACCTACGATCATAGGAAATGCTAAGAGTGCTTACGGTATACCAAAGGTCACAATGTAATGGGGCTTGGCCAATTCTTCCGGGAGCCGGAACTTCCTGGGTGCAAATACCGAGAACGATCCAGAAGTGGAGAGGTCAAGTCAACATACTCATGAGCAACAGAATCGATAGTGTCTCCCATCGCACGCAACACATCGTCTGCAGTGAACCTGTTCCCTCGTTAGTTGGTGCTTATCATGTTCGGATGCTAACTTGCGATGCCATCGTGTCTTCCGTCCATGAGAGGGTGTCAGAACTGTATACAGAGCGCCGTGGTAGATAGTCGCAGGCAAGGTCTATATTTACGACTCGCAGTTTGGAAGGTATGTTGAAAAGGAGTCGGAAGAACCTGGGAGAAATGTGCGATATAAGTATTCCAGCATCAGGCAAGAAGGAAGCACTCGGCGTGTCATCGCCTTGCAGCCCAGTTTTCGCCCAACGCCCAGGGCGACAACTAGGTGCGAAGCGACCCCTGTTACCTACCCCTGTTCACGCCACGAGGCAGACTTCACCGATGGCAGAATTGACAGCAAAGCGCGTGTGGACTGATTATTTAGCTCAGAATCCGGTTGGGCGAATGCCCTGATTCTCAAGGCCTCGATATCGTGCAGAGGCCTGACTGCCCAACTCGCCTTCTGGGGGTCAGAAAAAGCGGCACCAATTTCCAATGTCCCGAGTGAGAGCTAGACATCTCTCCGAGCTCACAGGAGGTAAAAGTACAATATCTCGGGATTTCCGAGATAGGAGGGGAGAGACGCTTTGAATATTCTTCAGCTCGAAGGAACATTTTCCCAGAGAAGTGGCTGAAATGATCCCAACCTGACTTTGGACATTGGAAATTCGGTGCCGCTTTTTGGTCCTTCACGAGATCGCCCAGTATGCTTCCCGAGTCCACGAGGGAGCTCCTGTGTCTAGGATGTGGAATACCAGATAATCTATTAGGGACGACTGAAAGATATTCTAAGCTTCAAATCCTGTGTATTTTCATTGAAAAGCTCTAAATCACTATACACCATCCACCCGCCCATTCCAATCCTGCGCTAGTCTCCTCATGATCCATGCCTATTATTACAGCGAAAAACGCCTTCAGACTTGACCTCTAATGCCCCCGTAAATACGCCTTGTCTTATAATCGTACATATCCTACCCCATAAACATTTCCTTTAAACTAGCCAGGGCGCTAGTTCTGGGAGTTCTAAGTCTTATTTAGAGTAAGAATACTTTTCCTCTTTTTATATTAAAGCTATATTTATATATATATTACTTATAATACTACTTATAATATTACTTATAATACTACTTATAATATTTATTATAAAAGAAAATACTAATAATACATAAAGTACTAGATATATATCTAAAATTATATAACCTTTAATAAAACATATACTTTACTTAGTAATAAGGCTACTTTACTAGATCTATTAGATAATAGTTATTTGGAATAGAGCTAAGCTATTATATAATGCTTTATAATACTTATAAGGCTTAAAGGGATATTAAGATTAGAATTCTAGAAGTTAAATAAGGAAGCCTAGAGCTATAGTATAAGAGATAAGTTACTATAAAGGGTTATAACTAAGGCCTACTCGCTATAACTAGTTATTAATAACTAGGAATAAAAGGAAATTATTATTAAAGAGTTATATAATAAGATTAGATATATAGGGAAAGAGAGTACCTTTACTCTAGTAATATATTAATATTACTAAGAGAAATACTACGACTTTATAAAGAAGTATATTATATCTTATAAAACTTATTAATATAAGAGTAAAAAGTAATAAGAAGAAGTATTATATCCTTTAATAGTAGCTCTACTCTTTTATTCTTTAGGGATTAATATAGTGAAATTACTAGATTATAAGAGATTTAACTTATTAGTTATAGCTAGAGATAATTTTTCTAGATAAGTTAAGGCTTAATTATTAAAAACTCTAACTAATAAGAAGGTTACTAAGTTTATCTAAGAAGAGATTATATATAAGTATAGCTTATTTAGCTAATTTAAGGTAAATAATAGATTAGAATTCAA